>JAEMBT020000008.1:9775171-10375171 GCA_018873245.2 Archegozetes longisetosus | reverse complement strand
CTCAAATTAAGCTATCTAATGCGAATTCTCGATCGTCATGTCACTTCTAAGCTACACTAAAAGCTAACAATTTATCTTTTTAATTAAAATTGTAATTCCAATTAAAATGATTATTTGGAATTAAAAAACGATGTTAGTGGGATGGAATGATAAGATTTTTGTCAAACGTAAATAACTAAAAAAGCAGATCCATTTTTTTTGCAAAACACGCCACTTCAGATTGATTTAATTTCAAAAAATAGGTAGATTTAAGTTTTCCATTAATTTTCAACTAAACTTTCAACATAAATATTAATTATCGGCGCATAAAATTCACTTGTTTCCACTCACCCTTAACTGAGATTTAATTTCATAAGTTTAGTGTATTTGGATGTTAGAAATTCTTAACATAAAAAACTCATACTTGAGGTACGAGCTCCAGCTTTTTTAACATTGAGTGCCAAAAAGGCTAGAATTAGTGGCGAATTCGGGGTTTTTTGATGTTCGGATGTCAAATACGAGGGGCGGGAAATGCGAAGTACGAGCTTTAAGCTTATACACTACTGGTACCGAACCAACCCCACGGAGGTTGGAACTGAATGAGGTCAACTCAGATCAAAAGATTGGAAGATCAGAAATCAGAACAGAGCAGGAACTGTTAGCTTGATAAACCTGGCAGCATACTATGGAACTGATTGCTTCCAAGGTTTAATTGTTTACGGATTTTGTTTGAGAACACACCATCTGTTGTTACATATCAAGCAGTTAAAAATAGGGATACTTTTGATAATTTATAAAAAGAAATATAAAATAAGCAGAAAAAATAGTTGGGAATTATAAGTGCAAAAACTTCAGCCGTAATATTAAGTTAATTGGAATTTGTTAAAAATTCAAGAATTTTAGAGAATTGTGGGAAAATTTATTATAATTATCAAAATAATTAATTAATTAATTATTTTTTCAACCATACTGAAGGGGATAAAATTAGAAAATGATAAGTTTACGTATTGTGGCAATAAGAACTTTATGTGCATTCTTGATACTTGAACAAATTATCGCCGACAGTCCACCCGGAGACGTGGTCGGCAAACTGACTGTTGGTTATCAAGGCTGGTTTGCATGCGAAGGTGATAATTCACCTCGTAATACCTGGATTCACTGGACCAATGGACATGAAAAACCCGCGCGTGGAAGCAGTCTGAAATTTGAAATATGGCCTGATGTAAGAGAATATAAGAACACCTACCAGACCGGTTTTGCAAATCTCCGTAATGGCCAACCAGCAAAACTCTTTTCCTCTTTCGATGAACAAACGGTGGAGACTCATTTTAAGTGGATGCAACAGAATGGAATCGATGTGGCTGCAGTTCAAAGATTTGGAACAGACCTCGAAGATAGCAAAGCGAGAGACCATATAAATAGCGTAGCACAAAAAGTGAGGCAAAACGCAGAGAAATTCAATCGAAAATTCTATATTATGTGGGACACTTCGGGTTGGAAGAACTTTCACACTGCGTTGAAAGATGACTGGACCAATACCGTTTCCCATCTCACGAATTCATCAGCGTATGCAAAACAGAACGGAAAGCCAGTGGTTTGCATTTGGGGATTCGGTTTCACCGATCGCCCAGGATCACAAGCTGAAGCTTTAGATATTATCAAATTTTTGAAGAGTCACGGAGCTTATGTTATTGGTGGGGTACCAACGCATTGGCTTGCTGGAAAAGACGACTCAAAGCCTGGATTTCTCGATGTCTATACTGCCTTCGACATGTTGTCTCCCTGGGCTGTTGGCAGATTTGGTGGAGTACAAGGTGCTGCTGATTACCAAAAAAGCCTATCTGAGGATTTGGCTTTTTGTAAATCACATAAAATTGATTATCAACCTGTGGTTTTCGCTGGTTTCGCTTGGTCGATCATGATGCACGGAAGCCCACGAAATCAAATCCCTAGGCTCCACGGTGATTTTATGTGGCAACAATTCGTGAATCTCCGCAAACTCGGAATCACCAGTGCTTATGTGGCAATGTTCGACGAGTACGATGAGGGCACGGCTATAGCCAAGGCCGCAGAGAGTGCAGACATGATACCAACTGACCAATATTTTCTTACACTGGATGCAGATGGTGTACATGTTTCGTCTGACTTTTACCTGAGGCTTGTCCATGATGGCGCAAAAATGATTAAGGGTGAAATCCCATTGCAAGAAACACATCCAACAAAACATGTTCTTTAATCTATTATATTTATACTGTGTGTTTCAATGATGTCATTGCCCAAATGATGCCAAATGAGACGTATCAGATTAATTATACTTATGATTAAACATTTGATAGTGGTTCGCCGAGATTGTTTTACATGTTACTTTCAACTGTTTAATTAATAAACAATTGCATATAAAAATGTTGCAATAGCGCATCTCAATCTGTTTTTAATGTTTTATTTAATAATTTTGAGTAAAACCTTTATAACTTTCGACTGGGTAAACCGATTTGAATTTCGGTTTTTTTGCAAATTGATCATGAAATGTTCCGATTGAGAAATAGAGAGATCTCTACTCTATTGCACTAATTATCTGAGAAATTAGAAAAAATGCAATAATTTGACTTTTTCGAGAATTTTGACATTGAAGCTTGAAAAATTTAACTAATTTGATACGTGGTCGTTATAATTAATGAAAAATGACGTGTTTTCATTTGGAATTATCTTCAATTCAAATGTTTTTTTATTCAATCCATATTTTTTTAATAAAACGAGTAAATTATTTTATTCATTGATTTTTAAATTTGTAAAAATTTGGTTTTTTATCAGTAAAGTGATGAATTCCTTTTCATTTCAAATTTTGCCTTGTTAACTCTGAATTGGAACATTTCTTGATCAATTTGCAAAAAACAGAATTCAAATCGGTTCACCCAGTCGAAAGTTATAAAGGTTTTTGTCCCCACAACTAGAATTGAAACCGAGTGTATGTTCTTTCAAATGAGAAATGAAAACAATTTTTAAAGAATCGAAATCTATTCAAATTTCATATCAGCATTTCACCCTTTAAATTAAAATACGCAAGAATTAAATGCAAACTAAAGCCCCAAATTTCGAAAAATTTTGATTCCCGTCCCGTCCCTTCCTGCAACTCCTGCAATCTCCCCGCAGCCGAAATTCGATTGAAAAATTCTATTTATTTTAGTCATATAATTGAAAAAATACATTCTTATAATTTCTATTTTAGACTCATCTCGAGACATTTATTAACTGAGAAACAATTTTATTCAAAAAATAACTCAAAATCAATAACACTTCAAAGCAATCAATGAATATTTGAATTACATCCAAATCATTGAAGTCATTTACTAATTGCTCGTTAAATTGATAATAAATTAGTCAATAGTTATAATCTATGATTGACTGCCAATATATTTGATTAAAACGAATTTTAAATCTGATTTAAAGACAAAGACTATTACACTTTCACTCAATGTTTGCAATAAATATACAAAACTTTATCATTTTTTGTTGACTTAAACTAACAATTATTCAATTTTGACTATAATCTGTATTTCTATTGATTTTTATTATGAAGTGTACTCCCATTTCAAATCATTATTTTCTTTCCAGTTTTGGTGTTAAATTACAGTTTGTCTGAATAACAGTTTGTCTGAATAACAGTTGAGCGCAGATTTTTACAGTCGGGAGTTGGGGGAATTTGCGGGAATGCACTTTCTTTGAGGAAGTTCCGTTCCGTACTTAAAAACTTTAGTCCCACTACCTCCCGTTCGGGGATTCTCGCAATGCGGGACTCCCATTTGGGGCTCTAATGCAACCCTTATATTTTCTAAGGATCATAGTCTATAATAAACAAAATATTTCAATGTTGTCAAACATCAACTGAAGCGAAAGCTAAAACTCCAATCCTAAACTTCTTTACTCACTTATGTTTTCCATTTTGAGCTAATACTATAGAATTATTGAAAACAAAGCAGAAAATTTTAAAGCTAAATAATCAAAAAATACTTGGGATTTAGATCTAAATTTCGGAACATATCGTAATAGAAGTTAAAACCTACTGATAACAAAGTCTTCTTGCTGAAAGAAATTGTTCCAAATATAGTGAATCCTAAGTTAAAAGTATTGGATTGTGTATTTAAATATGACGCTTCCTTAAAACTATTTTCATTTAATGCAATTTATCAGAAAAAATCTAAACTTTTAGTCTCCTGACAAACCATTCTATGTATTAAATAACTTATGATTAGTTTCGTGATGTCTATAATATCGAATGCAACAGATAAGTTCTCAATAATTCCGTGAAAATTAATACTTTGATACCTATAATAAAGGCATAGACTTCTGTCAAGAGGTTAGTTATGGTTATTGAATCAAAAAAAGCTAAACCAATACAAAGATTCATTTCTCGCATTGAAGCTGAAATATTCAAATGCTACATAATATTTATATAATCACAGTTGACTTCTTCAAAGCTCTTATTATTCTGTTCGAAGAAGCCGTTCCTTTCTTTCCTAATGTTTTGATAGGAAAATATTTTCTTAAACGTTTGCTTTCCCTTTGACATTAGTCATAAAAATAATTTTCTTATTTTCGATACTTTAGCCACAAAATCATCTACAAGTTAAATGCAGTCCGAATGAAATAAATTACAAAAAAGTAATTTCAAACTAATTTCAGAGTCGTTTCGCAAAATCGTTTTTGCTTTCTATTGACTTATAATAATTATGGTTTCTATTTGCACGAAACATAGGAATATGTCATAAGTAAGGTTGCGAAAATTATTTTAAAGTATTTCCCAAAATTATGTTATTTTTACAACCCTGGTCATAAGAGACACAATTTTTGAACACATTTTGTTCTCTCATCAATCATGAAGTAGAAAATGACAAATTATTTTTATTTTTTTGCTTCAACTTCATGGCTTTTGTCAATTTTTAAACTCATAAAATATATATTTATATGTATGTTTGTATATAAGTAATTGGGCTTTATAATAAATTTGGCTATATGAAACTTTACTTCAAAAACGTACGGTAGAGAAAATAAACCTTGATATAAAGTCAAACTGAAATACGATGCAACTGCACGCATAATAAGATATTAATGAGTCATAGTTCTTATGTAAACTTAGTCATTTATAAAGCCGTAAATTTTACATATTTACATATTCGCCCAGTTCCTTACATTTGTTCAAAAGTTTGGGAGCAAACGAATCACATTAAAAGGGTTTAATGAGCTTTTATCGTACATATAAATGCATGTCTGAAGGGTTAGTACATAAATAAATAACAAATACATATATTGACCCGAAATGCATACTTTCACGCTTTATGTACAATCAGAGTATTAAATGTTTTTTAAATTATAGAACAATTTTTCATTTAAAAAAACTAAACACAAATCAGTAAAAATGCCCAAAATATGCGCAAGTAATTAGATGGACAATATGTTTGGGTCGCGAGTGACGAGATAACGGATTGTGCCGGTCGTTATGTCTCTAATGTCAGTGGATCACCTAATCCGATCGCTGAACGCAATGTTAAATTATTGTTGAATATGAAGTTTTCGAACAAAACAAATAATTTTATAATTATCCAAAGTGTTAACAATGCATTAATGATTCTCTGGCCAGATGGTATAAAATTTGATAAGGTTTTACTATTAGCGACTGATGCGGCGACTTATATGAGACTAGCGGGTAAAACATTTGCAATACATTCCCAAATTTGATTCACTTAACATGTTTGGCCCACGCGATGCATAACGTTAGCGAGAATATAATGCATAATTTTGGTAATATTAATAGACTAGTCTTTTGTGACAAGAAAATTATTGTCAAATCTCTAAATAGTAGATAATTATTCAAAGAAAAGTCCCTAACAACTCTCACTCCATCAAAACCAGTCAGAACTGGATGGGGTCTTTGGATAAATGCTATTGAATATTACGCAAAATATTTCAATAATTTTGTTTTATTTATTGAAGAACTAAATCCAGAAGAATCTTTTCGTATTTCAGAAGTACAGAAATTGGTCAGAATACAAGTCCTGAATGTGATTTAGCTTTTATTAACGCAAACTTCAATTGTTTAGCCGTTGCGATAAAGAAGTTGGAAAACATTGATATGCTACTAATCAATAGTTTGGATTTAGTGGACGCTGTTTTTACTGAACTTAAAATGTCAAATGGCAAATCAAATAACATTTGAAAAATTGAAGTATGTTTTGAACAAGAATTCAGGATTAAAGAAAACTTCAAAGCTTTCAAAGATAATTAGTAGCAAAACTTTAACTAATAAAGAATCAGATCTTGAATTAGATTTATTTCCTGAAGAAATCTCTGCTTTCAAATATGCACCAATAACAAATTGTGAAGTTGAGAGAAGTTTCTCAAAATACAAGCATATTTTGAGTGATAGAAGACTTTCATGCACTGAAGAGAATCTCAAATACTATCTTACTGTTAAATAATATTCTTCATACTGAATAAGTATTATTAAATTTATGAAATGCTGATAAAAAATAAATACATATATAAGCACTTATAAGTCCATATTATATTGCATATTAGGACAATAATAAATACAAATAATTCACGGTTTCAATCATTTATAAGGAAATAATTATTTATTGAACACAATTCATACAGAGCTGAGATAATATATTTTTAACTCTTTGATTTGACTTATGATTAGTTTTGTTTGAATTTGACTTTCTCTTATTTGAGATATTTTGCTTGAAATTGTCTTTTAGGGAGTTATCTATACCAATGCGTGCGCAGTCACCGACGGTATATTTGATTCATTAGGAGTAAAACAATAACTCATAAAATGATTGACAGAAACGATCTGATTTAATGAAGCTGTTGCTCATGACTCTAAAGTTAAACAAATTGCCAATAAATGACTCAAATGGATATATCAACTATCTTTATGAAATAAGCTGCCATTACAATTGTTATCTGGATAGAAAAATTTGTTAAACATTATACGCTTGTAGAAGTTTTGCCTCAATGAATATATAGAGATCAGTCATTTTGATTAACGGCCGCATCTATACACGAAAAATATGAAGTATAAACAGTTTAGCGCAATCGTCTTATTAATGTAAAGTACATATTGATTGCTATATTTATTGAGTTTTAATTGTTATATTTTCTGTATTTTTAATATAAAAAGACAGAAAAGTTTTTAGCTTAAAGTACTTTTAATCAAAATGTTTATAGAACATTAAAAATGTAGACGATCTCCCTTGAGATCAATAACAAGTTTAACTCGTTCCTCCCATATCTTAAAGGTCTCTGACTAGAAATCAATCGGGAAGTTATCGAAAAATGACAAAACAGTAGAATCGAGCTCTTCTTCACTCAAGAATTTTTGATCTCGCAATCATTTTTTGAGTAGTATGAGGAGCTAAAATTCACAGAGCGCTGTTAAAACTATATGGGTTATTGCATGACCACAAAGTTTATGTACAACTTTAAATAATCAGTTGTAATGTTAGCAGCATATGATCGAGCATTATCGTAGTGCATAATGATTTTAGATGTTGATTCATCATGTTTGATTTGTTCGAAAGGACTGTTTCCAATCTACTCTTGTATTTGTATATAAGTTTTTCGTATAATCTTCGGTGATGTGGCGAGCACTTTCAACGATTTCATTCAATGTTGCAGAGCGTGATCTGTGATTTATCGACTCATCCTCGAGAGGGCTTCTTTCGCGGTTAAGGTCATTGCACCAGTTTTGATAGTTGCTAAAGAAGGAGTACATGTCCTTAAAACACTTGTCCTCTCTTCATGGCATTCGGTTCGAGTTAAACCTCTTTTGCATCGATAAAGTGCAATCGAACGAATGTGTTCTCCACTCAAATTCATTGAAATTTTCAAAATATTTGAAACCAGACTTAGAAAAAGACTTAATTTTAATACAAAAGTTTACAGAAATTGAGTTCCTTTGCAGAATAAGCTTATATATAACGTTAGTTTTTTTACAAACTCAAGTTTCTGATATCTTTGATAGATCTCTGGAGACTAAAAACTTTTCTGGGTTACTTGTATTACAAAAAAATGAAGTGATTGAAGTAGTTATGTCTATATCCTTACATTAGTTTATGATTGCATTCAACTTTTTATACTCTGCGTTTTTAAAAGTATAGTTTCCACCATTTGGAATAATCACTAAAATTCGTTCACCCATTAAAGCAAAATTTATTCACTTAATGTGATATATAAAATGTTAATAATCTGAAAGTTAACTTACTTCGTAAGCACACCGATAATTGATACAAAATAATTTCCAACAATAAAATCCTATCTTCTTACCGCTAATTTTCTCAATTAATAACAACAACTTTGAAAAATATATCGGATCAAATTGAATTATAGTTTTAGAACATTCTTTTAATCATACCTTAATTGTCCTATAAGTTTGTCTTTGCCTTTTCTGATTTTCTAAAGTTAATTGAATCAATATTTTATGTGATTTATTCGATTCATAATTTACCGAAGACGCCGTATTTAATATCAATATTACGAGAACTGATATAGCAATTAATGCATAAAACATAAGAAGTCTGAGTAAGACATTCATTTTGCTGAAAATTGATATAAATAAACAAAGATCTGCAATAGACGTGGTACAGGTCAAAATCAAGAAAATATATTTAGACCAATAAATGTGATTATATTCTGTAATTTGTCTGTGAATCGAATCCAATGAAATCATGATATTCCTGATATTGAAGTTGCGTAACTTTATGCTTGTTAAGATCTGTTTATTTATTCCACTCAATTTTAATCGCAAATAAAAGCAAATCATGTGAAAGTATGCCATTTGATAGAAAGCAAAAGTAGTGCAGCTAAGAATGAAATAAGAGTAGGCTAAACTCCATGGTATTGACAAAAACATTATTTCGTAGAATGAACAATTCATTGATAGAATCATCAAAGAGAACACAAATGAAAATAAAATATTTGAATAAGATACATATCTAAGCATTGAAAACAACCTTCTCGTTCTTTTAAGCAATTGAATGATATCGGTTTTGCTTGTTAAACCAATACTTTGTGGACAAATTAAGCCCGACATCATTTCGAATGGCTTTAAATATGAAGGCTTTATGTCATTATAATAATTATAATAACTTATAACTTGTAAAGCTATGACCAGTAATCCAGTAAATATGAAAATAAGATTGAGATGATATTTAACATTAATAAAGTGAGCAAAATCCCCAATTAAAATGAGTTTGTAGTGACTGTCATCTGCCATAAGCAAAGCGCAAAAACTTCTCAACAGATAAATAGTCATCATTATTGAGATTAAGGAAGGATTCAATAATTGATATCTTGTTTCTGATCCAAAAGGAAACAATGATACACCGAATCTATACAAATGACTTCCAGCAGTCTTTATAATCAGATTTGATGGTAAAACATCTGATATACTGAAATCAATTATATTTGATTCCATTTTTACTAAAGAATCTGTATTGTAATAAAACTTCGCACAATTATTTGAAGATTATACAAATTGACTTTAGAAATATGATAAAAATGATTGATTTCGTCAATATGTCTCATAAAAATATTAATAGGTTTTTCAATCAAAAAGCATTCAATTTTCAAATCAAACTATTTTAATGTACCAGAACTGGTATGTAATAAGTTTTTCAGAGTATCAACTTTATATAACATTCACTAATTTCTTATATTTTATACTTATAATGACTGGATTTGAAGTGAAGTTATAAACAATTTTTAATAAAGATCAGCAAACACTGGAAAAGTTAACATAGAAAGCATACAACAAAGATATAACGTGTAAGCGCGTTTTAAATGCGCACGTATCAAGATGAACTTCGCACTAATAATTGGAGTTGTTTTACCTTAAACACACACACACTTATATAAAACTTAATTAAATAAGCTTTGTGACTATTGTTAGACTTATGTAAACGTTATATTAGCGTTTTATATACTTGTATATTTAAGATGAAATGACTCCACATTTTGAAGCGAAGCTCAGCTTAATACGTGCATATCGTGGGGTGAGAACTATAATATTCTAAATTGAAAAAACATAGTTTTGAGAAAAACGACTTTGAAGTTTAACCATAGTATATAACATGAATGAGTGGGTAGAATTTTAAGTAAGTCACATCACTTTCATAGGTGTGTTGACTACTCTTTAGGTTCATAATAAACCGGTGCCCAACCGTTTCTAACTATGATTTGTGAGAACCCAACTTTTAATTTAGAATATTATGGAAGTCAAATTAGTTCAAAATTTTAGTGCCATAATATTCTATCTTTAAAAATACAGGCATTTCATTACTTTTTGAGCAGAAAATAAAAGAAAGGGTTTTAAATATTACAAATAAGTTATAAAATAATTCTTTTCTTGTATTTTATAGCAAATTCATCAGGCAATTTTTGAAAATTAAAATTTATATTTTTTGGTGAAATTTTTTAGACATTTTTTAAAGTTTTTTTTAAAGATTATTATCTAATTTCTATTAAAAATTATTTAAATTTAATGATTTCAGTGATTAATTACTAAAAATTTATAAATTCTTATGAAAATAGAATAGCACTAAACTTTAATTCCTCTTTAAATCGAGATAAACCGACTTAAAAAATACTTGGAAGCATGTGAGTTAATTATTTCTAATTAAAATTCATTAATTTATATATGTAATAAATAACGATAAAAATTTATCACTTATAAAAAGCATTGATAAACGTCTAATATGTGAATTTTTGCCAACCACTCATCTAAATTCTGCTTTTGTGAGCTATTGAACATGAAATTTGAAAAACTGACTTGTGAAAATTAAAGAGCACATATCAATGTATAATAATCTGTGCTTAACTCAATTTTGATAAAAAATAGATTTTGAATGTTATAACTCTCACCACTCATATTGTATGTAAAGTTTTAAATAAGATAAACCTACAATTAATTTACTTGCAAGTATTCTATTAGAAAATCAATTTTTAAAAATTCTATCGAAAATATGATAAATGAAATGTTGAAAATAATAATTACTATTCAGTATTTACAGATTTTTATATGCTTTTGAAGCAATACGATAGAAACAAGATAAAACCTGTAACATAATGCTTTCATGTATTTAGAATATTATAGCACCAACTTTTTGAGCTGAAAAATTTTAGAATAAAATTGCATTCAGTTTTTCTAGGGAATGCTTTGAACTTTTACGATAACTTTATGATACATTAATAAAGAATTCATAAGAGTATAAGAATCGATGATTAACTAAATTTTCGAAAAAAATCGATTTGGAACGTTATAGTTCTAACCCCACGATATTTAAATCGCACTTATACGTTTGAAAATCGATTAATTAATAGAATTTCATTAATTGAATTACGTTCGAAATTTTTAATGACTTCTTTAAACATCAAAATTCCAATAACAATTTACAGTTATTCGACTCCCTCAAGAAAGAATATTATATTCATTTGTTTATAGTAGTATTGGATAGCTTTAAATATTCCAATTTGAACTATTTTTATATAATTTCATTCGAATTTATATAAGAAATTTTTAGAGGTAATTATTCAAATAAAAATTAAGAAATTACGTAGTCACACCATTAAATTGAAATAATTAGCATAATTAAAAAAGCTTTAGAAATAAACTTTTATCAATCGGTGTTATTTAAATTGTGCCTCATTCAGACTCGAACTTCAAAACGCATAACTTGGGACTGAAAATACTTATCCACAGTTTAAAAATCAATACTGTTCGGTGTGGGCTTGTTTCTTAGACAACACAAGGGCCACATCAATCATACTTTATAACCAGTAACTATTGCATATGTTCTACTTGAACGAAGAAAGCAAGTTTATCAAAAGAAAATAATATATCACGCAAATCAATTATAAAATACTTTGCGATTCTGTGGTAATATATGCTTCTCCAATATATTTTCCAGGAAATATAACGTTTAAAAAACAGAATATTTCAAATATTGTATTTATCAACTGAAGTGTAAGCTAAAACTTTGATTCTTCAGAAGTTCTTTTCATTCACTTAGATTTTTCAAATTGCGCATTTATTATAGAATAATTGAGAACAAAGCAGAAAATCTGAAATCAAGTAATCAAACAATACTTAGAATTTAGATTCGAATTCCAGGACACAAGAAACCTGTAGCGCGACTCTGGTACGAATCCTAAACTCGATCGTTACTTAATTATAAGATCGATCATTATAGTCTTTAAATTAAGCCTCGATCTTCAATTAACGAGCGCTTTGAGAATCGATCATTATTTAAAATCGTACTAAACTTGATCTTAAACTTAAAGATCGCTTAGAAAATAGCCCCCCTGATTTTGAAGTCCTATCTTAGCGAACAGGGCTATATGCGAATAAAGTATTTTCTAATTTTCATATTAAAACTGCAATTTAAATTTGAACACTTCTTCATTTCAACTTTGAAAATATGAAATAAGACGGTAAAATTTAGTCTGATCACTCAAACATTTTCGAACTTCTTCGAGCTGTTATTATTCTTATTGAAGAAACTATTTTTATTTTTCCTAATTTTCTCGGAAAAACCGTTATTTCTCAAATTATTTTAATTACATTAATTGACGTCAATTATTAAAAAATTCATTACTTTCAATATTCAAGTCCTAAAATTAATTATAAGATAGATTCAATCCAATAGAAATAAATTACAAATAAGTAATTTTGAAGTAATTTCAAAGCAATTTCATGAAATTCCTTCTGTTTGCCTTCTATTTATTTATAACAGTTATTTGCTGGACAGCAGCCTTTATTTGTATAAAACAGGAGAACACAATTTTTGACACATTTTTTCTCTCGCTAACCATAAATAGAAAATGACATCTATTTTATTGTTCTTAACTTAATAGTTTCCTCAAACAATTATTAATTTTCATCATTCCTATTCACATGTATATGTGAATAGGAATGATGATCATATTGACAATATTATGACATGATTGTCAAATGAAATGATTGACAGTTGATAATCTGATAATATACAGAATGTATTATTAACAGATATAAGTTACTAACAGAACCATGATATTTTTGGACTGAAAATCATGAAATTTGTGCAAAACCAGAGCGAAAAGAATGAAATTTTGGAAAGCCCTTAATTCTTATTTGACTTTTCTATGATTTGAATTATTTTCGTTCGAAAGAGCAATAGATGTCTACTGAATGTATAAACAATAGTCCACTAACTGTATGATTCAATCTAATTAAATGAATTCTATAATCTTTATGCTTTGTGCATACATTAACGAATTGATAATGAGAATCGAAAAATTAATACTTATCAGAAGTGAAACTTCTTTTCATATTCGAAACATCTTGAAATTGATAAGAGAACTGTAGAATTTTACTAGAAATTGCTAGAAAAATAAATTCTCTCATGAAAATTCATTCGAATTTATTTACAGCTTGTATTACATTTAGCATATTCTTAGTTTGAATCATGCATTAGTTCAATAAAATACTTTATCATATGCCAACGAAAATTATGCTTATTTTGTTGGAAGGCAAATATTTTCGAAAGTCTTTTGCCATATTATCTGCAAAGTGTCTCAAATTTTTCCACTCTGCACTAATATTATCGTATAATTTAGAATAAAACAAAATATCTGTGAACAAATTTTAAAAACTAATAGAATTTCAAATATAAATATTAATAGTTTAATACAAACCGATAACAATGTGATCCTTTTGAAGGGCACTAAACCAGCGATTGTAAAACCAAACTTTGATTCACACATTTGATACCTGAAATAAAGTACTTCTCTGAACATGTTCTCATCCATACGATCCTCAGAAACATCCAATTCGTCAAAAGTTAAGAACAGTTTTTCAGTTTCTTCATATACCATACCATGTATTGAACAACTGGTAATCAATTTACTTACGATCATAACGGTAGAAAAGACAAGTGCCGAAGATATGGAACGAATGATGGGATCTTTGATTCCTATAGCAGTCATATAGATATGTAACATTGTTGCAGATATAGCTGTTATTGAATCCACAAAGTGAACCAAATATAAGGATTTATCTAATTTCGAGACTTCATTCCGAGCAATTATGAAGGATTTTCTTATGCTTTTGATAGATTTCGATCTTTCTTTAATTAAATCTGTTTTAGTGATTAATGATAATTCTCTTCTCAATTTTCTCAAATGTTCAACAATTGACAGAGATATAGCTATAATAAAAGTAGATAAAAACAGAATTTATTTTCCTTACTATCAAGAACTTAAATTTTGAATTTCACAAAAATTAAGCAAGATTTCGAATTAATGAACTCAAACTTTTATTTTTGAACACAACTATATATTACCCCATGTTATGGAATGAATGGCTGAATTAAAAATTACATAATAGAGACTAAGTAACAGGAGATTTATTGCTCTGAAAGTGAAGATTTCTTCGCTATTCATCAGATATATCACTGCATAAACTCCTAGTGTTGATGATTGAATGATGATTACCATAAATATTAAAATCTTATGTTTGTTTTTTCTCATCTGATATTTGATC
The DNA here is from genome assembly GCA_018873245.2 of Archegozetes longisetosus. NCBI lineage: Eukaryota > Metazoa > Arthropoda > Arachnida > Sarcoptiformes > Trhypochthoniidae > Archegozetes > Archegozetes longisetosus. The sequence continues at coordinate 10,360,614 of JAEMBT020000008.1, read as the reverse complement.
AAAATTTTGAATAAATCGTAACCATTCAACTGATAGTAAAGCAGATTAATGATCACAAGAATATTTCTGATTTCTCGGCAAATACTCAGCAGATAATAAACAAGTTTGAATCCAGAATAATATAATTGATCCGTAGTCTCGGGTTCAAACATAGTTCGCGAAATTATTATAAATAGTATGATCAGCGCTGTTGTCAATATATTCCCAAAAAACTTGAGGTTTTTATTCACATAACATTCTTCACTTTTCAGTACTAACCCCCAAAAGTTATTCCGAAAATACGATAGAACCAAATAAGTATTGATACTATAGGCACTTTTGCATGAAAATCTTGTTTGAAGGCATATTCAAAGCGAAGTTTTGTAGTTCTTTTCAGTTGTAGAGTTTGTCGGCTTTTCCCAAAATAAAGACAGAATATCGCTGAGATAGTAATTTTTTGGCTTTCATTTAATTTTATGATTATATGCAAACTTTACTCGAATGTACTGTTGAACTAGACGAGATAATACCAATTATTTTGTGAGTGTATTATATAATAAATACATTTAGCTGTACAGTTCATGCAAGTAATGTTCTGATAATTTTGATATTGCTAATAAACTTATTCTGTTTATGAGTTTTATTAGATCTTCTGAAAATTTATTACTAAATTAACTTGATGACACTTCAAATAAACGAATATTCAGTATCTATTTTTAGTAAAAATATGAAGAGCCTAAGTCTTCAAATAAGTAAAATTACATAATTTATTTAAGAAAACTAATTCTGGTTGAATATAACGACAGAAAGAAATCTTTTTTGTGATGCAAAAAATGCTTTTAATCTGTCAGTCACATGGAAATACAGATACACCAGATGTTCATACTAGAATTCAGTAATACTGTTAGAATCAATATTACTTTTCATTTGAAATTTCCATATCTCGTTAGTTTGAATCAATCACTATTGAGAGATAAATAAGAAATGTATTTAGATGTAAGATATATATATGATATATATAAGATATGTATTCACCAATGAGATAAATAAGTCAATCAAAATTGCCAATAGCTTTTCATTAATACCTTTAGTATGATTTCATATGAATATGCAATATATTGTTTTCGATTATATTTGATCTGTTTCACTTTCGAGCCAAACATCATTATAATGGACAATATTTTTAAATCAAAATTTTCTTATGATAGGAACAGTTTTCGATTCTCTTGTAAATGATTTTCTATCTGAAATGTTAATCTGAAATTTTTAATTATACTTGTTTCACTTTCCACTTTCACTATGAAATCTGTCCCATAACTTTTTTTTCAAATTTTCTATTTGGGTCATTTCTATAGTATTCATCTCATGTGAAAGTATCACAAAGTCGAATGATTGGCACTTCAATTGGTTCATATCTCATGTTTAGATAATACTAAAGAATATGATTAAATGAACATAATTAAGTTCTTTATACTTTATATATTGCCTCATAATCACATTTACCCCAAACATAAAATATCCGAATTGCAAGAGCGCAATTCAAATTTCATGTGCAAAATTAGTTTCGATATCAACGAATCTATTCTCATCAGTAAAATTTTTAGGAGAATTGAAATTGACTTTCGATATCAGTTCCTGATTGTCTAAAGTAATTATAACCAAACACACGAATGCCATTATCACATGATAAACTGCGAAGTCTGCCGCAATTTATTTTATCAATAATTATTCTATTCATTTCTATTAGCACTGGTATTTTCGAAATTTATACGGTTATTCCAATACCTAATCGTCTGAATTCATTAGAACCCCAACCAAAAAATTCTATCTTCTATTAAAACTATTGAGCGATCAGAACCATATGAAACCGCTTTCACTTTCTCTTCATTGGATTCTTTCACATAATATTGCATTGATTGACAATTACAACCACTTTAATTTGCAATCTATTCTTTATTCTGGTCCTATGCATAATTATCACTATTATCTGTCAATAAAATTGAATAGCTATGACCACAACACATGTCAACAACATATCGATCACTCAAATATTTGTTCAACACCAGTTTTGATACATGCTGTCATTTCTTTCATTTCCATTGATTTATCTATACATCATTGACGTTCTTATGATACAACCAGTCAATTATTTTAAAATCACGTCCATAAAATTGTTATAGTTTGTCCCCTGTGATAATCATTACATTCATGTTATGAGTATAGCATTGTGTTGACTTTTAAAACTTTTTGTAACTTTTAATGTTAAAAAGTTGTAAAAAAAGGCAAAAATGTCTAAAAGCAACTTTTAGCTCATTATCGACATTTTTAACCTTTTATTGACTTTCTTGACCCATAATCCTAGTACATAAAGATAAATACGTAGACATGTTTTAATTAATAACACAATAACGAACATTTTTAATATATCATTTCAATTGAAAATCAATCAATTAATTAATCATTTGAAATATGCTTAAAGACAAAATATCTAGGTTCAAAAGATATATTAGAGAATTTGAGATGTATTGGATATTCAAATCGATAAGTTATATTATAAATCTTGTGAAACGACATTGAGAGATGAATCAAAATCTCATGTAAAACAGCATTTGAAAACTCCAAAACACAAAAAGTCTATGCAAACATTCATTTCTGAGAATATTGACCTGAGAAACTTCAATTCATAATCAAAATGAACTTAATTCAGATTTATGCTAATTCTTGGTTTCGACTAACATACCATTTTATAAACTTTTAATACCAGAATTCAAAGCTTTTATAGAAAACCATACGCAAATCAATGCTCCAGATCTATTAACTCTGGAGATATCGTTTGAAAATTGTATACGATAGCGTAATATCTTCTATTCGTGAAAAGTTGAGTGAAGAATATATTTGGAGCCATATTCTAAGACCTGAATTGACTTGAGCTGTAGGCTTAAATCAGGAATCTCAACTCAAGCTAGAGTTGAGTCAGACTCGACTTAGGCTCAGATCAAGTTCGATTTGTATTTCATTAATCAAAATCGAGACTCGATTACGTGATCTCAACTCAAGTCAGTTTTGTTATTTACGTATCAATCTTTAGAAATAGCGAATAAAAACAAAGTAAGAGTCATTTAATAATTCATTATCAAATTATTAAAATTTAAAATGAATGCTCAAAACCAAATTAGAACATATTTCACTCCAGATGAGGAAACTCTATTATCTGAATTAGGGGCTCCTTTTAACGATGACATCAATACTAGTGGTAGTGATAATGCAACAAATTTGAGGCGCAAAAATGCGTGGAATAGTCATAGAAAAGTACAATTCAAATGATATAAAAAAACTCGAATCAACTAATATTAACGGGTTACATAAGTTTTCCAACTCAAATATCGAACGGATGTGTAGAGTGGATCCCCTTTTATACTAAAATGCTTGCTTTCTATATAGTTCCTGAATATCTTGCAAGATTGTAGGGTGATTTGAAAAGTTCCAACACATTTCATAAGCTTCTAGAATGCTCTAGCAAACTCTAGAATATTCCATAGGTTTCTAAAATACTCTAAAGGTTTTAATAATGCTCTAGAAAGTTCCAGAATGTTGAAATTATGGAACATTTCTACGGCTCAAAATGAATTCAAATCCTTCAAATAGATTTGAGTCATACCCGGACTCGATTCGACTGCGTTCGAGTCAAATCTTCTAGAGATTTGAAACCGAAAGTTTGAATCGATTTGACAAATCGCTCAAATCGACTCGACTCGTGCGGAGCACTAAGCATCAGTCATAATTAAGGTACGGATCTCTTGTTGTGGTGGAAACAGAATGAAAGTAAATTTCCATTACTTTCAGTATTGACCAAGAAATATTTAAGCATTTCTTCGACTTTTGTTACTTCTGAAAGAGTGTTCTCAAAAGCCTGTCTTTGAATTAGTAAGAGGCATTCGCTATTAAGTCCAGAATTTATTAATGAAGTACTTTTTCTTAATAAAGATGTCTTATTTTAAACCAAAATATCTAATAAAAGATTGTGGTTATGAATAGCTTTAATAAGTGTTATATTTTTAATTTTTTGTATTGTTATTTCAATTAGAGAAACTCGAAATCGATCAGAAATTTCGATCGTGACTCGGAATTCCATTCACTAGTAATTTGCATGCTATAAGTACATCAAAGTACTATATTGAACATAAAGAATTTGCCAAACAGTTAACTTTAAAAGATTAGTATAATGCAAATTGCTTAGCGTTATGTTCAACAGATATATTATGCGCTCAGTTAAGTACTTGGCATTTAGTAATTTTGAATTTGTTTTGTTAATCTTAATTAACTTTTAAAAGTTAAATCCATTCAATTCTTAGTTAACAGGTTATGAAATTTGCTATTATAAAACCAAAATGTTTTGTTGTCGAGATGATTTTAGTGAAGTCTATTGCCTTTTAAGTAAACTATTTTCAAGGGAAAAGTATGAACTGAGTGTTTGCATTCGATTGCAGCGATTGTATATATATCAGTTTAAAAGCACTTAAAATCAAACACACCTTTAATTCTGTCTGGCCTTCAATTTATTTAGTATTGAAGCAAAACTAATTAATTAGTTATTAAAACACCGTAATAATTACAGAAACATTTTAAACAATGGCACCAACTCTTGGATACTGGAATATTCGTGGTGTAAGTTTCTCTGCTATTTCAATAAGATATTTAATTTTAATTTTTAGGAAAATATTGTTTCTATGAAAATTGAATAGTTTAGAAATAATTGTTCGCTATTAGAATTAGCACTGATTCTTGGAAAAGTTTTTCAGCTTTAGTCATTGCATAGATAGATAGACTCTGAATTGAGTCAATTTTTCTCAGCTCATCCTTTTACATAATTAGAAATCTATTTTGTTGAATAACTTTCATCTTAGTTCTTATTAAGAACTTTGCAAAATAATTGAATACTTAGAAAGATGAAAATTTCAACAATTAATCGTATTCTACACGTTCATTTAATAGCAATAAGAAAATGTATAACTTCTAAAGTCCTAAATTCTAGTTGTGTCACTTCGAAAGTTCTCGAAATTTGTCAGGTCTCAAAGGAAATCTAATTTTTGGTAAACAGTTTTTTATTTTATCAAAACCTTGAGGAGTTTCTATAGTGACAGAGCCAGAAAATTTCTCGTGAGGTGCACAAATTTCGAAATACCGAGTCAGAGTCCACGAGCTATATTTAATTTGATTGAACATGTACTCTTTCGATTAAAACAATATGTTATAGTTTTAAATTTGATTCATTATTTCATTATTTCGTAGTTATTAAAAAATTAGGAAATTTCACATTCAAAAGTATACAGCTTTTTCTGTCAAGTAGGCCAGAGATTTCAGATAAGGTTTTGATTTTAGGGTGTCCAAGCACAACAATGTTCCAACTGGCTTCGCCACTGAGTGTCTCATATTTTGATAACTCAAATAGTACAGTTCAATTCAATTGGTTAAATCCACCCTAATTTTTTTAATAAAACCGGAACGGCTCAAGTTTACTTGTATATGAACTTATTTGGCAGACTAGTAATAGCTTTATTGAATGATAAACAAATCCTCATTGTTCTAATCAACACGTTCGCTAGTGTAGAATGTGATAGCCTTGGAATACACAATACCTTTGATTGTATTATTCATATGTAATCTGTTTGAAGTCAAAGTCTATTAGTCAAACTTGTAATTAGTTGCCAAGTAATTTAAGTGTAATTTCATTTGTAAAACAAATCGATTTTAAAACTTATTTGAACAGTTGGCACAACCGATACGTCTTCTGTTGGCTTATACTGAGACCGAATATGATGATAAGCGCTATAACGTTGGGCCGCCACCTGATTTCGACAGAAGCGAATGGAGAAATGAGAAAAATAATTTGAACCTAAGCTTTCCGAACGTAAGCACTAAAAATATTCAAAATGCTCAATTATAACTTAAAGCTATTAAACACTTATCTATTGTTCATTGTTAGCTCCCCTATTATATTGACGGAGATGTCAGAATAACCCAAAGTTTAGCAATTATCAGACATTTGGCCCGAAAACACAAACTGACTGGAAATAGTGAAGAGGAACAGATCAGAATCAGTTTAGCCGAACAGCAATTGAAGGATTATAGCTCGGCTTTTGTTCGTATCTGTTACGACACAAATTTTGAAACTCTCAAAGTTGATTACTTGAAACAGTTGCCTCAAAATCTGGAACTGCTCAGCAAGTTTCTTGGTGATCGACCATATTTTGCAGGTTTATATCCCAAGCTTTACATTCAACTCATTTGCTGAAGAACGATATGATTGAACAGCTTTATAGCATTCACTTATGCCATTCTTGCAGTAAAATATCAATCTCTACCTATTTTTAAGTTTTATTTATCTAATTGTTTAGGCGATAGTCTCTCTTATGTTGATTTCTTGGCCTATGAATATCTGGATCAGCAAAAGCTCTTTGCACCTGATGTTGTGGCAAAGTTTGACAATTTGGTTCATTTTTTGCAACGTTTTGAGTCGCTTCCGACTATTGCTAAGTACATGAAATCTGACAAATTTATTAAATGGCCGGTAAATAATGACTCAGCGCGGTTTGGGTCGCGTCATCAAAAGATATAAAGTTTGATTCAATTTCGTGATGAAGTAACCATTGATTTTTGTTTAATTTTGAATAAATACATTTTTAACTCTTGGCTTAATTAGATTTTTTCAGAGATTTAATTCAAATTATGATTTGGTTTAAGGAAAGAGTTAATGTTTCATAGATATCTATTCTTATGTCAATAAAAACCTTATCAACCTTTTATCAAGGTTTATCTCAAAGTGTTTTTCTTAAATATAGTCCTTTATCTGTAACCAGAAAATTGTGAGAATAAGAGTCACTTTTATTTTAGTAATCATTATTCCAAACATAAATTGCAAATTAAAAGTTGCAAAAACTTCCTTATATTTGAAGGCTATGAAAATATTAAAAACTATTTTCTCGTAACTGTTACTTCTCATAACCAATTTAAATTTAAATATAAATTTCAACTCTTATTCACATTATCATAAACTGAATAAATAGTTCATCAGTTAGTAAGTAGAAAATTAAATAATTCAACTAATTTTCGAGTGACTTTAAAATATTTGATGCGATGACTAGATCTTACAAATGCTGTAATGTGCAATTTATTGGGGCTTCTCGAATTGGACTAATTCTTGATCTTCAAAACTTGACTCTTTCAATTTGTGTTCTTGAATACCCCTAAGTAAAGCCAACTTCCAGTTTCCATGAGTTTTAACCTCCAGCAAAGTCTTGAAGACTGCCTGAAAGCTCAACACTTTCTTAACCATAGGTGCCAATTCGACAAACAAGTGAATGGGAAGTCTGTAGTACTCTAAACCTTCGCGTCTAGCCTTAACCGCAGTTAAGGGTAATCGACAAGTTTTGCCGACTAAAGAGCCTAATATGTAAACAGTGTTGTGATCGAATTCAGTCATAATCGATCGGGCATCAGGCGTTAAATAAACTAGTTTCTCATTAGGAAACAGTTCAGTGTAGGATTTCTCGTGTACATTTATTATATGTTTATTAAAATCTGAATTTAATAATTGCTTCTTAAAATAGTTCATAACTCGACTATTTTGTGGGCATCCACAGTAGTGTAAATCAAACGGCTCTCTACTTGTATGTCTATTGATGGTATAAATGTTAGCCATTTGTCTGGCAGCAGACATGGTCTCGTGTTCTTCCATCTCGTTATCAAAGCTACAATCAATAACAATTTTCTGTCCAAAAAGCGAAGCAGTTCTCAAACGATATAAACTATATCTACGCAAGCTTTGGTTGTAATAACGAGAAAACATCGTGTTCTTCCAATAGCCGTATTGCAACTGATTTTCAGCATCAAAACAACCGATTTGTCCGAAATTCTGTTCTTCTAATCTTTTCTTTTCTCTCCTTTTAGCACTCGCTTCATTATCAATTCTAGTTTTCCTCCAAATGTCGAATTCGCGAACGAACAGAAAATCTAAGTGCCTTTTCCGTCGACCCGGATCATAAATTTTATTCAACATATAATTCATGTCATCAACAGTTATGACCGATGGACAAAAAGGACTTTTAATGCGTTTCTCGTTATAACAATCAACCACTTTTCTGATTGCATCTTCAGAGTCTTTATCTACAATCAATTCTTGAAATAATTCAATATTTAATTCCTTACTATTATTATCTTTTCTTTCGGCCAAGAATTCTTCAGTTAGTTCTGGATATTGTTTACACTTTCGTGGAATTTTTCCATACTTTCGATTCAATTGTGAACACATTCGAGTCATTAATAGACATATTGGCTTTTGTTTTATTAATGATATCATTATTTATAAGCGGCAAAAACCTTTTGAGAAACTTGTTAAACCTATTTATATTTTCACTGTTTATGCGTAACATGTGCTCTCATTCAGAGCCAATACAAAAGTTGCATAAACTTTGAAAAGTACAAGCATTCACGCCAACTGAAAGTGAGGTACCCAAATTCATACCGTATCTTAAAAATATCATTTTAATCATTTTTCTGTCGGAAATCATGACTTCAGACTCCATAAAAACAATATTTTCAAATTATTAACTAGCAAATAATTGTGGAAAAAATTTTATTAAATTATATATATGTCATATATATTGAAAAAATATTAAAGAAATTCTTTACAAATAACTTATTACAATTTATTGTTTTGAATTAATTATTTAAAATGTCATTTGAAGTTAAAACTGAATATTTTTGTGCTGATAATGCTTAACAGTTCCGTGCCGAGTTGAAACAATTGTATTTAATTATATTTGATATAAAAAATCTCGTGTTGAAAATGCGGATTACTTTCAAAAATAAATATTTGTTCAAAATCTCAAAGTTATAAGTTTTAAAATCATATTAAAAGAAACATATTAAAAAACAAATGAGTAGTTTGTGAAAATGTGGTTTAATTGTAATATTTGTTTGACAGTTGGAGTGAATGCTTGTAAAAATGTGACCTAAAAACCGAATGACTGTAATTGATAGGAATCCCCCTAGACACTTATCGCCATTACTTAGCTTAACAAAAGAGTGAACGAGTAGTAATATTTTCAGCAGAGATCAAATCAATTTTACTATAACAAATTCAACTAAAATCAAAATAAAACCATAAGAAGGAATCACATCCGTTGTTCGGTAACAACTGAGACGTGATTTACCTTCAATTAAATCATCATTTAATTGGTATTGATTTTTGAAAATTTTCTTATATTTTACTATTTCTAGTATATATTTAATGAAAGATTTTCCGATGTCGGTGTTTAACCCGTTTCGGGGACAAAATAGTACATAAACTGTTAGATTGGGGGAAAATCTAAGTCACTATTTGTTACGTTCTAAACGTTATCATTTTCTATTCAGTTATCAAATCAGGGTTTGTTTTATCTTTGACTTTATTTATGTTGTGTAACGGAAGTAGAGCACACAAATAAAGTGCGAATTACTTCTCATAAATACAAACATTGGATACATTGTTAGAGCATAGCTAGTGATAAAATAATTGTCTCCCCTTTGTGCGTTATTTATCGAAAGCAACGTTTTTATTCTTTCTATTATGCTCTACTATAAATAACGTGTTTAGATATACAGCACGCAAACAATATGTATATAACAATATTTGAAATTGAGAATTGCCCTAAAGTACGTTATTGATGGTAGGAGTTGTTAACCCTTTTATTACTTAGAACACATTATAAAACATCGCATTGAATTCGCCGGCATTTCGTTACAAATAAGAATCGAAGACTAAATAAATTAAAAATTAAGGAAAGAATAGATAAATCAAATAGAGATATAATTGGAAATAATAACTGAAAGAATTGATTTGATGAAAATTTACAGATTATGTCTAGTTCTTTGAGTGGTCTAGAATCAGAAGAAAGTGATCGACAATCGAGTCAGCCTGCAAAGAGACTGAAGACTGAGTCAAATAATTTTAGTAATAACACTTCCAATAATAATTGCCTCAATCTTTCTAATAATACCAATTCTAACACCACTTCTAACCACAATTCCGCCAACTCTCATCAAATGGTATGATATTTTCTTTTTTATTCATTTTAATCTGTTTTTTTTGTTGTTTTCCATTGTCTCAAAATCTGCTACTTTTTAGTCATTTTTTCCATTTTTGACTTTCTTCTTTCAGTGCTCTGTTCTTGTTATTTATGACTTATTTGATAATATTAACTGTTGGTTTGAGCACTCGTTCAATCCATAATTGACTTCAAGTTCAAACTTAATACTATTTGAATAATTGTCTATTTTTCAGTTTTTCTAAAATACTTGACTTATATTTTGGACTAATTTCTATTTAAAACTGTCAAACACTTGACTTGATATTCATTAACGAATTTTGACTTAATTTGAAGACAGCTGTACTAATAATTTTCGTATTTTTATGTCTGTTCAGACTGAGAATAATGAGAACTGAGGTCAGATTTAATTTGTTCGATGTTAAGTAATAATTGTTAAAAGTCTAAGATTCGATGAATTAATGAGAAAAGTGTCGTTATTTTTTCGCTTTCCCAATCCAATTAATGAATATCGAATCATTAACTCGGCTCTTGCATTTGAAAATTTTTGAAGTAAGCATCAAATTAATTAGTTAAGTGTTATTAGAGTTTTCTTATATCTGTTTAAATCTTGTAAAATGAAAATTAATTTAGTTTTGCTTCCCATAAACTTATTCTCACTTTTTAATGATTAAATATTGAACATAATTAAATTAATTATTGGTTTGATAACTTATAATTGGTACCTCTTACTTGATAATTAACTCTAAATTGAATACTTGACAATTTTTCGCCAAATAAACATTGTTGTTAATCATGTAATTTCATAGCTATGCTCTTAGTTTAACCAAGAGTAGTTCAATTTTCAGCTCATTATAGTGCTGTTTAACAATTCAAGCACATTAAAATGGTTATTTTATTGTGTTGGTTTTCAAACTCAAACAAAACACTTCATGTCTCGTTCTTTTGAGACGATACTCTTAATATCATTTTAACGCAAATTGCGATCGATCAATGACTTGATATCAGTTATACTTGACTTGAATATTTAATAGATTCTAGATTTCTATTGACAAGCAGTGCGCTCAGTAGCAATTCAGTTTTTGTCGTTTACGATTCATTCAATAGTTCGTTAAAACCTTTTCAATTCGTTATTAAAGAGAATATTTGTGAAAATATTTTAAGGCATAAATAATTACTACCTATTTGACCATCTCAGACATCTTTTGGCGTTCAATAGAAAGGTATTTAATAAATAAAGCGAATAAATTTTATCATTTAGAGGTGTTTTCGTGAAAGTGACGCAAATTTCAAAGAAATAAATCGTTCGTGATGTTCAAAATCCTAAGTTTATTCAGAATTGATTTCTGAATTGTTTCGTTTTTCTATCAATTTACTTTGAGAGCTAATGATTTAGTTTCGTAAATGTTAAAGACTGATACTTTAGGGGAAGTACTATCCAGACATAGCAAAATATGTTTATGGTAAAAGTTGCCTCATTTCCGTTAGTTTCAATGATTTCATGAAAATTACATCATTTTCTGGTATTGTAATGGTAGACATACTTGTTACTCTAAATGATGTTAAAAGTTGATGTTTAGAGCCCTGAACAAATTGATATAACCGAAAATCGCATCTTTGTCTAACGTATAAGTATTTGATATAGAGGTATGAGAATACATTATAAAGTCTGTATTAATACTTGATCACATAATATGATATATTTGTGATTCACTTCTCGTTTTCATTGCTATGAATTGCAATAAACTTGTATTCGGTTGCAAATCAGATAACATATCATATGAAGTATAAACGTTCACTTTGGTAATAACGAAGCGATGCATTACTTAATAAATTTTGATATCTATTGATTCGAATTTCTGCTCCTTTATTATAAGCTTGTTATTAACCTTGTGTTTCAATTGATCGTGTCAATCATTTGGTGAAATAATTGATAGAAATAGTGATTATTTGATAAAAGAGTCAATTTGACAGAAGTACAACTAAACGTAAGTCTAAATCTAACCTTAACTTGAGCTCATTCTTTTTGTTAGACAAACAATGTGTTTCAAATATGAATTCCTACATAACTACAAGTAATATCAACTTATATTTCTGTAATTTTTCTTTTTTTTAATCTATTATTAGATTTTTTCATAAATACCTGTAAGTTTTTATTTGAGAAAAATGAACTGTTTTTTCAAGTCTAATAATAGACACTATTATTGATAAGATGAACAAAACTCAAATGTGATTTCCTTTGCCATTTCGAAGAATAAGACAACTTTCGAAGAACATACATACAATTAATAAGAAATATATTAAATGAAACTGTCAGACATTTAAGCGACAGAGAGTACAAAAATCAAACCTTTATCATTAGCAAGTCTCATATTAACTCTACTTTTAAAGTATTTAAGAAATGAACCCATTTTCATAACACATTTTAAGATTCCTTATCTTTTGATTCATGACAGAGCTTTGAAGTATTACCAAAGTATTTTGCGCCAAAAATCTTTAAGATCTTAGGGATTTAGCTCTATATTTAAGTGCAATAATCACTGCATCTGTCTGTAATCTAAGTTTACTATGTAATCTCAAACAGAAGCTGTTAAACAGCGAAAAACACTAAAATCCAAGTAATGTTCAAAATATTTTTATTAAGCATGAAAAAACAATTTCAATGTTTCTTCTATCATATTAATTATTTATGGCAATTGTTTGGCATTTATTTTGCATGTATTCTAGTTTTTATGCTAATGTGTTTTTATTTATTTATTATTATATTTTTGTCTTATAACCTATTAATATATATTATTCCGAAACTATTACCTCTATTACCCATAACTCCATAGAAACCATAAGTTTTAGTTCTAGTTTTGATTGATTTTTAATACGTGCCACACTATCAACAAAAGACTTTTAGTTCATATTTCTTATATATAACATTGAGAATAAGTGATAACATCTTTTAAGTCAAATTAAGTACTTTTTTTCCTCTAAAAAGCGCAAAATCATTCGAAGACAGAACCCATTTATCGAAAATTTAATTCATTTGTTGAAAGCGTTGAAAACTTAAGCATATTTTAAGACAATCGTTTATAAACTTGAGTTAAAATTATAATAAAATAATGAACTATCTTTAGCAATTATAAGGATTAATGTATAATTTAAGTGGACTTAAATGGAAAGCTTGAGTTAATGTGACGATCAATCAGTAAATACTACTTAATAAGCTTGTACTAGAGGTAAAAACTATTTGAAATGAAGTTTACCTGTAATTTGCTTTCCTTTACATATGACTTAACTTCTAATGTAATACCTGTTCTATAATCCTATAGTGACAGCTCATTCTAGTCATTCGAGCATTATTTCGTATTATCATGTGATTCACTGCTATTAGTGATAATCGTTTATTGTCTTATTTTAGATTTTTACCTACTATTTCATTGTACTTTTTATCAACAATTGCCGTCAATTATATTGTAGCTAAACTTGAATTAGTCTATTTGAATATTAAATAATTGTTTGATTTGAAATTAAAGGTATAGTGAGATAAGTTGTCGTACATTTTGAATGCGAGATGTGATTTCTGAGCTGAATAATTTGTTTTTCTCTATCCCAACACTATATCATATACTCTTTTATTTTATTATGCGGTTTTGTTATAATAGACTTTTCAAAGGTCAATGTTTTCTATCAATTTTCAAAACAAGTTTTTCTATTCACTCAAACTCTTTTCTCTCATATTTTATTGTTATTTAAAACACTCGAGAAGTCGTCTAAAATATTAGTCATACCTTTACGATTGAGTGATTGCTTATTTAACTTCAAATTTTTGGCTAAAGTCGACATCAAATTTTTAAATCATAAACAATTTGTTTCTCAAATAGGGAGAAATGGCTTCGAATGGATCAGCAGTTAATTCCCATAATGACAACACTAATGATATCAAGATTGATGAAGGCTTGTACTCAAGACAACTGTAAGTCTTTTACTTTTAAGTTGTTGTCAAATTACTGAACATTTATTTAACAAATAGCTATGTTTTGGGCCATGAAGCCATGCGACGAATGGCTTCATCCGATGTCTTGATCTCTGGTATGGGAGGCCTTGGTGTTGAGATCGCGAAGAATGTAATTCTTGGTGGAGTCAAATCAGTGACCATTCATGACGATGCTAATTGCCAAATAAGTGATCTCTCATCTCAGGTCTGTCTGAAATCAAATATAACTATCATATTACTTGAAAACTATATGAATTAGTTGTGAAAACATTGTTTTTAATTGTTTTAGTTCTATTTGACTGAGAGTGATATTGGCAAAAATCGAGCCGAAGCCTCTTTGAGCCGACTGGCTGAACTCAATCCTTATGTTCCCGTGGCGGTATATACCGGAAAATTGACTACAGACTTCATTGCTAAGTTTCGTGTTGTTGTCTTAACTGAGTTGACACTTAAAGAACAATTAGATATCTCTGAATTCACTCATTCTAATGGTATTGCGCTCATCATTGCCTCAACCAAAGGTCTATTTGGGTATGAATTTTGTGGCAATTTACTTGTTTATCTACTTGTAAATTACTTTAATTTTTTCATATGCAAAATAGTCTCTTGAGTATTTTCAATTTTTTTGTGTTAACTTTTTTCTAAATAGTAATAATTTACTTGTTTAGTATTACAACAAAAGAAGATAGAAATTGATCAAAATTTAGTAATTTTGACTTTACATTCTATTTTTTCAAGCAAAACTAAGTTACATACTTTTAGGGCTTATTTTTGTTTTCATTATTTTAGTCAAATATTTTGTGATTTTGGCGATAATTTTCAAGTATTGGATGCGACTGGAGAACAACCGGTATCTGTAATGATCGCAGCAATTACTAAAGACAAAGACGGAGTGGTGACATGTCTGGATGAATCTCGACATGGATTTGAAACTGGAGATAAAGTGACATTTCAAGAGATTCAAGGAATGGTTGAATTAAACGGGTGCGAACCGAGAACTGTGAAAGTATTAGGTCCGTACACCTTCTCGATTGGAGACACTACTAATTTAAGTGATTATATAAGAGGTGGTATTGCTACTCAAGTCAAAACGCCCAAAACTGTCAACTTTGTAAGTTTTTAACTTAGTTTGATCATTTTATTCATTCCTCGCTTTGTTTTGTCCCCTATAATTCACTTAAAGGCTTTACAATAACCTGAAATTTAATCAGTTTTTAATCATAAGGATTCTGCTTTAGATCAATTTCTTTTTCCTCCAATTAATTTATAATTAAAGAGTTCACTATTGAATGTTTCGAATCTAAGCAAGTGTTAATTTCTAAGACTAGTGTTGAAATAATTTTTGTTGAACTTGTTTAAAAATCACTTAAAGAGCTTAGAATTGAAATCACTTTAATTTGCCCAATTCTGTTTAGAAATCATTAAAGGAGTCGTTACTTTCGCCCGAGTTCTTGATTTCCGACTTCGCTAAAATGGATAGACCACCACAATTACATTTAGCGTATCAATCCCTTCATCAATTCTTCGAACGCCATAATAGACTTCCAGTTTCTTGGAATGAAAGCGATGCTACAGAAATTCGTCAGATTGTCGATCAAATCGCTACCGAACGCAAATTAGAAATCGATTTGGACGAAAATCTAATTAGATTATTTTCATATCTATCTCGTGGTAGTATTGCGCCAATGAATGCTGTGATTGGAGGCTGTGCTGCACAAGAATTAATGAAAGCCTGTTCTGGAAAGTTCAATCCTATTTATCAGTGGTTTTATCTTGATGCTCTCGAATGCCTACCACTAGAGAAAGAAAATTACCCGAAAGAAGAAGATGCGCAGCCGACTAATAGTAGATATGACGCTCAAATCGCTGTATTTGGAAAATCTTTTCAGGAAAAGTTGGCCAATTTGAAGTATTTTCTGGTAACTACATATTTTACATTATTTGAAATTTTCATGAATTGTTCACTCATAGTTAATTGAAGCATAACTCAAATGATTATTAAATACAAAAATAACTAAAACAGTTTACTACAATTATTAAAGCATAACTAAATAATTGATTATTCAATCTGTTGATAACTCAACTTCTCGTTTGACTGACAGGTCGGGGCTGGAGCTATAGGTTGTGAACTCCTAAAGAACTTTGCAATGATGGGTTTGGCCACTGGTCAAAACGGTGCCATCTGGATCACAGACATGGATATTATAGAACGATCTAATCTTAATCGACAATTTCTGTTCCGACCAGCAGATGTTGGTAAACACAAGGCCGACACAGCTGCTAATGCGGTCAAAAATATGAATCCAACGATCAACATAGTGGCACATCAGAATCGGGTAGGACCGGATTCGGAGAAAATATACGATGACGTATTCTTTGAGAGACTTGAAGGTGTGGCTAATGCTCTCGACAATGTTGACGCACGTATTTATATGGATAGAAAATGTGTTTATTATAGGAAACCATTACTCGAATCCGGAACTCTAGGTCCGTATCTATATCTGAAATGTTTTAATTGTTCTTATTTTATTGGAGTTTGCTTTTGATTAATAGGCACAAAGGGCAACGTTCAAGTCGTTCTGCCATATCTCACAGAATCCTATTCTTCATCACAAGACCCACCAGAAAAATCCATTCCTATTTGTACGCTTAAGAACTTTCCCAATGCTATCGAACACACGCTTCAATGGGCTAGAGATGATTTCGAGGGACTGTTTAAGCAGAACGCGGATAACGCCTATCAATACTTGAAGTATAAACAAATAAGGTCTTAAATGAAATTAGTTTTTAATTAAATTTGTATTTAGTGACTCGAAATTCATGGAGCGTACTCTGAAAATGGCCGGTAATCAGCCGTTAGAAGTACTAGAATCGGTGAAGAGAGTCCTTGTCGATGACAGACCTAATTCGTTCGAAGACTGTATAAAATGGGCGCGATTTTACTTTGAAGAGCAGTACAATAACCAAATACAGCAACTTTTGTATAATTTCCCTAAAGATCAGTTGACATCTTCAGGCGCCCCGTTTTGGTCGGGACCAAAACGATGTCCCCATCCACTTGAATTTGATCCTAATAATGATACACATTTGGATTATGTCGTATCGGCTGCTAATTTAAGAGCTTTTATGTACAATTTGCCTCAAAATAATGACCGACAAAAGATTAAGGAATACGTCTCATCGCTGAATGTACCAAAATTTGTCCCCAAGTCTGGTAAGAAATCAATATATTCGAAGAATTTGTCTTTCTATACGTTTTGTCTATTTGTTTTCTGGTTGATTTCATGTATCTATTTTTCTAATGAATCTGTTCTTCGATTACCTGTTTCTGCCATCATAGGCGTAAAAATAGCTGTAAATGATTCTGATTTGAATAATGACAGTGGACTGGCAGATGTTGATCGACTCAACCAGCTACAGAACGAGCTCCCAAAACCAAGTGAACTGCAAGTCGTCATAAGTCCAATTGATTTTGAGAAAGATGACGACAATAACTTTCACATGGATTTCATCGTCGCAGCCTCTAATCTAAGAGCAGAAAACTATGACATCGCACCCGCCGACAGACATAAGAGTAAATTAATTGCTGGAAGAATAATACCTGCGATCGCTACAACAACATCCTTGGTCACTGGTTTAGTCTGTTTGGAGTTATATAAGGTTTGTATTATTGTTCTGTGTTTTGTTGTTTTAGTTGATATTTATTTTTAATTATTTTTTGTTTTTATCTACAGTTAGTTCAGGGACACAACAAGTTAGAACCCTTCAAGAATGGTTTTGTAAACCTAGCTCTCCCTTTCTTCGGCTTTTCAGAGCCGATGCCGGCACCAAAACTAAAATATTATGACCAAGAATTCTCGATTTGGGATCGTTTCGAAGTCCAGGGAGACATCACTCTTAAGGAATTCATTAATTATTTCAAAGTAAACCTGAATTGAAATGAATTTAGTGAATGATCTAATTATATTTAAATTTGTAATTTAAGGAAAAGCATAATCTGGAGATAACAATGTTGTCACAAGGTGTTAGCATGTTGTACTCGTTCTTCATGAGCAAAGACAAAAGGGACGAAAGATTGGATCTCAAGTCAGTTTCACTTCACCTTTAATTTTTTCTCAACTCAATTCCTTTACTCAAAGCCTTTCTCTATTGAACAGAATGACTGAAGTCGTTAAACGTGTTTCGAAGAAGAAAATCGATCCCTGGGTTCGATCTCTTGTATTCGAGCTGTGCTGCAATGACGAGAATGGAGACGATGTGGAAGTTCCTTACGTTCGTTACATCTTGACCCAATAGGCGTTAATTTAATTTAAATTTTTTAGAAATTCAAACCTTATCGGCCGAATATTTGAAAAATGAGTTTAAGTACTTCTGATATGATTCGCATTTTACTCAAATTATAAGTAATTATATACTGTATTATCTCATACTTTGAGCTAAATTTTCTGTTTCTCTCCAAATTGAATGCAATTATTCTCAATTTTTAGGTGATATTTATTTCTCTAATTATTATCTATAATTCGCTACTAAACTAACATTTTTATTATTGAATCCAAGATAATTATTGAATTTATTTGATAATTTTTGCTAAAGAAAGTGTTTTCAATGAAAATAAGCGAAATATGACTTTAAAAACTATTTTTACGTCTAGTTCTTGTGATCTTAATTCATATGAAAGTTTGAAATAAATAATTCATAACTATACGGTTTGAAAATTGAATATGTATTTAATTTTGTTTTATTTAATTATTCTAATTTCTGATCTACATTCAAAAGTCCTTCGATTCAATGATGCAGCTGATGAAAGTTTGATAATAGTTAAAAATCCTTCAATTAGTTATTTGTTTCAGTACTTTTTTAGTCATACGACCAATATATTTAATCGATGATAAAGAATAACAATTTTTACAACTAATACAATTCAAACTTTAAAAATTCTTAAGATAAAAATTTTAACATAGTTTTAAGGTTCTTTAAGATTGAGTTTCGTCTATTTTACTGGTGTCTCATTAAGCTTTTGCTAATATCATAAATTTCTGAATAAGTAGTTTTTCGTTCTCCTATACGACTTCAAAAACAAGAATCACATCCACTCCAAGAACTTGGCCTAGGTAAACAAAATCGCAAATTTTAATGTGATTCGTTTATCAGTCTAATCAGTCAAAACAATCCAAGTATGACTACACCTCTAACTTGGGATCCCCTAAAATAAGGCATCTGTTGTGTTACTATAAATGTTGGTTTTTCCAACACTTCTTTATCTGCAGTCTTACCCCAAACTTTTGGCCATAAAGTTACACAAGGACAACGATTAGGCATTCACTATTGTCTAGATTTCGATATACTTTGTCGATTATTTTGTTGTAAACTTTCTTGTATTGAAAGCATTGCCTCAGGACTGGCACACTTGATCTAAAATATTGAGAGTTCAACGACTAACAGGGAAGTGATCAGATTGGATATTAACTCAGAACACCCGTAAGAGTTTAAGCTCTGATTTTAATAACTTTATTGAAGTTTAATCAAAGTTAACAAGTTTTTAAAAAAAATCTCACAATTGTCAGTTCATTATAAAAATTTTAGAAACAGTAAGTAATAAAGAAACGTACTTTATACAACTTTTTTATTGAAAAGTATATCGACTATAAGTGTAGAACGATTAATGTCTTTTTATACTTGCATCATTGCAAGTAAAGTAAGTGAAAAGGTCCAAAATTTCAACCTAACAGTAAGTGTGTTGTGTGAGTAGTTTTAAAGAGTACTAGTGTTTTGGTGGCCATTTATTTGATTTGGTTTAATTTAGATTATAATTTAATAATAAAATAATTACTAAAATATGTGGTACGAAATCCTGCCATCGATGGCAGCCATGGGCATCTGTTTCTCCCTCATGGAGATAGGACCAATGGTAACAATTAGTTTAAACACTTAAAATTCATACTTAAATCAATATTGAAATAACCAATACATAAGTGGAACAAACAATTAAATCATAACTCATATAATAACTTATGATTTGAAGTAATTAACAAAATCGATATAAAATAAAAGGTTTGTCATTGGCTATCGTGGGGGACACCAATGATGCGAAGACCATACGACGAACCATCCGATCAGTGGACAAGACGCGATCAACGAATAGCTGATACTGTATTACGAATGCGATGGGCTGCAAACCATCACTACACCATCGGATTGGATGCCATTCCCGATGAAGATGAGCCTCAGACTAGATTCCAAGATTATAAAAAAATTTAAGCCTAATTAAAATCTATATTTAGCAACTCTTCTCATTAATTGATTAGATTTCTTAGTCCTCTAAGTAATTGACTCAATAAATTGTTAATTAGTTTTGGATTTTTGTGTTCAAAATTTGGTTAAATTCAAAATTATTTGATGTAAATATTTATTGCTTTAGTAGTCCAATTTGAAATTAAAACAAGTTTTAATTGTCGACAAATTTTTATTTTTTATTCGCGTCAAACATAAGTATAAGCCTTTGAGATGCGATAAAAAAACATTCATTGATTGAGAATATGATTAAATATTTGCTTGGTTTTAGAGAATCTTTGGATTTTCTTCTAATATGTGATCTGAACTTAATATGACTAATATATGATCGAAAAAAGCCAGAACTAAATCAGATTCGAGTTTGAATTTATTGAAAAAGAAATTTAATTAAAAACGTTATTTAAGAAATCTTTAAAAAATTGGCCATTATCTTCGATTAGGCACATAAAAGTATTATCTTGCGGGTTAACTGAACGCCGCCGGATATCAAACATCGGGACAGTAATTCTGGAGTAGTTTCGTGCAATTTCCTGACGATCTGATGGCAAAAGTTTATAATCTTTAAGAAATTAAATAGTTGTTTTCTCAGTTGATATAATTTGGTAAAAATTTTGAGCTAACATTTTTATGTTAATTAACTAGCAAACGTTAAGACTGGGTATAAATTCAATAATTTAACTAATGAATAGGTTATTAATGATGATTGAAAAACTGTTATCAGGTTATTTATTATTCATGTAATGTCATATTGCATGTTAAAGTTTAGAAAGTATAACAGATCACATACTGGAATATAAAAAGTTTGCTAGATCACATATTGGAAGAATGCCATTAAGAGTTTTCCACTCTGTTAACTGTTTTAACACTTAGAAAAAAGTTCTCAAATCTCACCAAAAATGTTTATTAATTGAAATAATCGTTCATTGATTCAGCTTTTAGTGATGTTTTTGTAAACTAGTTATAAATAGTGTTTTGTAAAGTAGCGGTTACTGTTCATGGATTGATCACAAAATCGAAACTTAAGTTGACTTATTAGTGCTATTTAGTGCTAATAAGTGAAATTTCTCATAAGTGTTATTAGCCGTCGTATAAAATCTGAACCCAAATCACGTGTTATCCAGTACTTATCAACACGATTTAAAAGTATTTATTAGAAGGTATTGTATCAGAAAAACAGATCAAGTACAAAGTCAAATTCAAATAAAACACAAAAAGCAATTGGAGTTTGGATAAAAATAATTCATTAAACTAACGGAATATCAGAAAATTTGAGCCAAGTAAAAGACAGAACTATTCAAAAAGCGTTATCGAAAATAATGTCAACACTTAATAGCGTTAAGGGTTTAGTTGCATTTGTGACCGGTGGAGCCTCTGGTCAGCCATTGATCACATTAGTTGAATTGATCCACAGTTTGAATTAATGGTAATCTTATTTGCTGTCTTAAGGTTTGGGTCGCGCCACAGTTGAGAGACTTATACGCGAAGGAGCCAAAGGTGTCATCGCTTTCGACATCAACTTCAAGGACAAGTTTGAGGCTAAGAATGTGGTTGCGGTTAACGGAAACGTTGTCAGCGAAGAGGATGTCAGCAACGCTTTGAAGAAGTGCGCGCAAGAGTTCGGACGATTAGATGCGGTTGTCAATTGTGCCGGTCTCTAGATATTATCTTATCTTTGATCTGATTTTTTGCTTTTTCTGTTAAAGTCTTTATCTTTAATTCAATTTTTTGTCTTATGATTTGCTTTTTCATAGCTTTTTTTTATATAGTTTTTTGCTTAACATTTGATTTTCATCGAGTTTTGGTTTTTGTTTTATTGGTAGTTTGATTTTCAAGTTTGTTTTTGATTTTCTGGTTCTTAAAGGTATTGGTATTCCAAAACGTGTTTATGATTTTAAGCGGAAAATAGTCCACCCTTTGGATGAGTTTAAGCGAGTTATCGAAGTGAACACAGTCGGAACCTTTAATGTCAACCGATTGGCAGTCGGTCTCATCGGACAAAACGAACGAACCAATGATTTGAGAGGAATTCTCATTAATACGGCTTCTGTTGCGGCCTTTGAAGGACAAATAGGTATTTAAAATCATGACTATATTTTCAACAATAAAATAAACTTTCCTTTTATGAGATGGTTAGTAGCTTTAAAAGTGTTTTTCAGCTTTGATGCTGAAAATTTGGCTCAAGTTATACAAGTTTTTGATTTGATTTTGTTTTATATGAAAACGAGTCAATGAGTTAATTCTTTCTCCAATCAAAGGTCAAGTGGCATATTCTGCCAGCAAAGGAGCTATAGTAGGGATGACTCTTCCGATTGCGCGTGATTTAGCGCTTGAAGGTATCAGATGCGTAACAATAGCACCCGGGCTTTTCGATACTCCATTATTGGCTCAATTGCCAGAAACCGTTCGCAAAAATCTTGCTTCAACTGTTCCGTGTCCTTCAAGATTAGGTAAACTATTAACTAAACTACTTATCGACAAGTTTTTTACTTAGTTATGATTTTTACTGTAACTTGAAGGCAATGTTGACGAATATGCTCATTTAGTCCAAGCTATTATTGAAAATCCTATGATTAATGGGGAAGTCATTCGATTGGACGGCGCTCTTCGTATGCAGCCATGAGTTGGAGTTTGATTTAGTATTTTTGGTATTTTTATATGACTATAATTGCGTTCAAGCGTATAGTTAATCAATTTCGCATTTTAATGATGCATTCAAAAAATTTGAATTATGGTAGTTGTTAATTATCAAACTTTCAGTACTAAATCAATTGAAAGTTTAGTCCTAATAGTGTTTGACATGAAATTCAAAAATGTTTATTTGAATCACTGGTATTTAGGTTTATGTAATTAATAAAAAAAAGTTTAAACGAATACAGTTTTGAAAAATTTAGGTATAAAAAGTAAAATATTAAAGAGTTAAGAATAAGAAATAAGACAGTTTAATATAAACCAAAGCTAAGCTTTCTTTCATATGGTATTTATGTGTTTACTTAATCATAAACGACTTGAATCAATAGCTGCCAAGGGTTGATCTCATGTTAATGAACGTGAGATTACAATTTCTTGTTTTGTTTAGGTTTAGTGCTCTTTTTATTGGCTTTGATGTGTTGCGGTGCATCTGGTGTCGGAATCACCGTTGTGGTGGCGTCCGTGTCATTAGGAGGATTGATTCGCATCTATAAGATAAGATAACAGATAATCAGTTAAGGCTCGACTCCGCTTTTATAAGTTCATATATCAAAATTAGTCGATAGGAGATCAAGTTTTGAATCTTCTAAATTCTAGTTTGTTTTCCAACTATAAGTGCTTTCAAGAACAAAGAAGTTTTCAATCGGAAAACGTTTTGAAAACTTAGTTCAATGTAATCTCATTCAGTTATTTGTCTTTCCCAATTTTGGGTGAATAGAACTTCAGATTACAGATTAATAAGTTTTAACTCTATAAATGATTTATTTTTAAAATAATTGATTGAGACCTCAATGCGTTGTTTCTCAGCGCAGGCATATTCACTTTCATCGATATCGTTGTAACAATCAGATTTAGCCTTTTTAGGCACACCATTAGCTCCGTATTCGCATAACTTCTCCAACGGAATCGCTTTCACTATCATTTTTGACATATCAATTGGTTTCTCTTGTGGGCAATAGAAAACCTTTGGTGTCTTAGGGTCGAACACAATAGACTTTCGCATCATATCGGCTGAGGCCAAACCGATCAATACTAAGCCAATTATCAGTTTTATGTCTAAACAAATTAACATAAAACTGATTAGTCTTTCAATATCCATAACTTTCAATTACTCTTAAACTCAAATATTCCATAAATTGATCAAAAGCTATACAAAAGATTGATCAAGTGATCGATTCCTTACCCATTATTAGTTTGAAACAAATGAGAAATTAATAAATAGTAAATTTAAAATTAAGTTAAATAATGATTTGATGTATGACACAATACAAAAATGGCATAAGTCTTATCCCGAAATGGAGTTTTATAGGCTTACAACGAAGAGAAAACCGGTTTTTCTTAAGAATGACGCGTACTTTTGAAGGGCAATCAACTGTTTTATGCGAATACATAACTTCCAAATAATTTGCTTGACCCACCAAACGATCCCACACTATCTATTAATTTCAATGTTATCCATTTAATGGTACAGCTATTAGATTAGTTCTTTTCCAACTTATATTTTTGTCGCACGAGAAGTTTTCAGATCTAAATATAATTAGCAAAAAATCTACTCCAATCAGATCTTACTGAAAATCCTTTGCGTGCTATCAATCTTTAGTTGATTTTGACCAGAGATTTTACCGTTTTATTCATATACAACATTTTTGACTTTATTTTTCTCAATTATTTTAGTGATTTATCTATAAATTTTACTTTGATTACAATTATCGATAATTTAATCTTGTTAATGAATGAGAAATTAAACTATAATTGAATTGCACGATAAATACTGTGACAAAAGTGAAAACAATAAACATATTCTCTAATCTAATGAGATTTACAATCAGTGCAACTAATGATTTGTCGCCTAATTCTCGAAATTGAATATTAGTTTGTGAAAAATTTCACTAAATATATATATATATGTATATAAGTTATAATCTATTTAATAGGAATTAGAAGAAATCGAGGGCAAAACTAGTGTGCAGTTAAATTATTTTTTGAATCGTTTAGCAATTCGTGACCACTTATGTCGAAGTGATTCGACTAAAGCGGACAATTTTGACGCGTCCGCAATCTGATATTGACGCGTATATCCGGAATATAACAAACTTGTTATTGTCGTATAATCCAGCAGTAGAAGAGCCGCACCGTCCACTTCCTGCACATTCAATAGTAAAAAGTTGTTAATTAAAAGTAGTTTTAATAGTTTTAACACAAAAACTAATAATTGCCTTAAATACAGAAAAGATGGAGTATAACCATTCAAAATTAGAGTAAAGTAATTCATTTTTTGAGTAAAAACTTCATTTTGAAGGAACCATTCAAATCAAATTCATTTTTAACTTAAACTTAGAAAATTCAATTTTCTAACCCAACTTTGAAGTCATAATTGATCTAAAGACAAAGAAATGCTCAGCCTTTCCAATTTTATTTTTGACTAGTTTATAAAACTACCTCAGCCTTTGCACATCTTTCCTCAATTATATGTTGATGTTTTAATAAATTTTGGTTTTACTTCTCCAATAACAAAATTCAAACCTTTTGCAACACAAATATCTGAAATTTTTCAATAAGTAAAAATTGAAAACAGTATCGAAAACAAATTTCTACTCATTAGAAAAAGCTATGTTTGAGACGTATGAGATTTAATGTATTAGATGTAAAACCGAAAAAAGTTGAGGAAACAGAACTTTTGAAATGTTAGCTAACTTTAAAGTGAACAAAACACTTAAGATTAAGCGAAAAACTAATTTAGTTGAGCTATTTTTGCAAATTCTTCCTCAAAAAGGTGAAAAATGACTTACATGTTCTCTCAAAGTTGGCGCAAACATAAAACAGTTACTCTTTTTGAGATATTCGTGAACATCACTTATCGACCAATAAAGAGGATTATCGATGTCTTCATTTTCATCGACTTCTATCTCCTCTTCCTCTTCGACTAGCGATCGCTTGCGTTTCAGTTTTGACTTTGAATTTTTTGACTTCTTTGAAGTTTGAGTTTTGGATGAATTTTTTTGCTGTTTCTGTTGTTGTTGTTTTTGTAATTCTTTGGCATCAATCGGAATATTGTCATTATTTGTTGATTCATCACTTGATCCATCGTTTGCATTCTGTTGAGCTATAAATTAAAGCAAATATAGTTTAAGTTTGAAATAGTTTAAAAAATAACTTATCAATCAACAAGTTTTAGACTTACAAGAGGTCAAATCTTCACTCTTTGGCTCAGTTTTACCACTAACTTGTTCAGAATTGTCTTCATTCTCATTATTTTCATTGGTTCCATTATTTTCATTGGTTCCATTATTTTCATTGGTTTCATTAGTTTCATTGTTCTCATTGTTCTCATTATTCTCATTATTCTCGTTATTCTCGTTATTCTCGTTATTCTCATTATTCTCGTTATTCTCATTATATTCATTTGGCAATAAAGTCATTTTCTTTTTATTTTGTGCTAATCTATTGTGTCGAGCTTTGTCTCTATAATAACCAGCTCTTTTCAAGTACTTGTTCGACTTCGTTAAGCCTTTGATCAATAAAAATATTAATAAAATTCAATTTTACTCATCAAATAAAAACTGAATCATTTGAATACCGCGACAATTCGAGGGACAGTCGTCACCGCTGTACTGAAACGGAGAAAATAAGTTATAGCAACATTTAAGATGGCCACAAACACAACGACAATATTCTTCGACTTGATCTGCATTTCTTGCGACCCAAACTTCGTCGCGATAAGTGCGCTTCTGATACTTGGCCTAAAAATCAATTAATTTATTCAAACATTGAAAAACTTATTTAATTAATGACCAAAAGTATGATTACTTTAAATGTGATTTCATCTGCTTTTTTAATGTTTTTCTTCTTAAGCAATTCTTGGAATGATACTGAACTCAACTCATTTAATACTCTATTGGGCACATAAGCGACTTGTATAATCTTTGAAATCACTTCTTGTAACACTAAAGTAATCGGTCCCGGTCCTACATATTGAGGTAATTCACAGATCTTTGATTTTGAGAGAGCTGGTCCAGTAAAACATTTATGGTTTATAAAAATTCGTGGACACCATGACTTTGAGCTACACTGGACCAGTGATGGTACTACAAAATTCAATTAATTCATAACAATTTCTATAAAAAAGATAATTTATTATTTAAATACTTGATGGCGAGCCCGGTGCCAATGAATTGCTGTCTTCGTCTTCAGTTTTTATCGGATCCAATTCTTGTGCCGATGAAGTTGTCTTTTTGTTGCTTGTCAGTAGTTTGATGGCTTCAAGTCCATTGTTATGACACCAACCGATAGGATAGATATCTGTCGAATAATAGGGCAATACTGTTATGGTGTCCGAAGCGATTTCGATCCAAATCAGAGGAGGAGTAATGCGAATAATAATTCCTTCGCATATCTACATCAAAATGTTAACAAATTAGTAAATTACAGGCATACAAAGGATTTGCTGGAAGAACGGTATAAAAACGGTGACTTGCGACACTCTTTCAGCAAACGATTCAAAATCTCGGAAATTAAGCTTTCGAAGGCTTTGAGTAACTTTTTTAGGTTTAGAAAATTGATTTAACCCTTACTTTATTTTTATCTTTAGGATGAATGACTTCGAGTCTTGTATTAGTTTCAAATTGATCAATATGCGAGTCCTTTTGCAGAGTTATCGGAGCCGCACGAGAATTACTATTTGACAAGTATTTAGTCAGTCCTCCATCACCAAAATCAGCGCTTATCTGATTCTCTTCAGCCCAATTTAGAGGTAAAATGCACTGATTATCATCATTTGGAAAACAAAACCTAATTGTTGGATCAGAATCGCATTTAATTGTCAAATGCTGTCCATTCGACGTGACTCTTTCAACAGTTGCTGGTAATAACTTTAATAACTTATTTGGAAATATCAGAACTTTATCAGTGGCTTTAATTCGATTGAAAGATTCTGTTTTAGCTTTGTTATATAGTTTAGGTTCAAGTTCTTTGGCTGAAAGAATTACTGCCTTCACGAATTGATTCAATTCGCTGTTCGATTCGCTCAAATATTTTTCTTTTATCTCTTCGAAGTTATCGATTGACTCAATTGGTGACGAATAACTATAGTCTTCGTTTGCCATCGAATCAGCAAAACCTAAATAACTGACTCGTGGGTTACAGAAGAACAGATGGAAACAATCTTCGCTGTTCTTGTCTTTTTGGTCCTATTTCATAGTTATTACAAATGCAAAGTTATTCAAACAATGCAAAGATATCAAACATTTTCAATAAAATACTAAGTTTCAGAATAAACTAAATAAAAACTATCACGAAAACAGAAATTTTATGAAAAAAACTTCAAAACTGTACAGAACTGGAAGAATTGATGAAATACTCAATTAAATAGGACTCAGACCTGTTCTGAATCCAAACTTCGGATCCACTTCAAAGTCAAACGTCCACCAAAGTTCTCGACAACGGATGCAAACCAATACTTATCAGGCTCAAACTGATGTGCGACTTCAAGTACAACAGTAGTAGGCATAAAAATATCAGTCATATTAGTGAAACCGTATTTGGTGAACAAATTCAACTCAACACGATTAGAAACGGATGACTTGCAAGAGAAGTACTTGACAGTGACGTCCACTATATTCTTTGTTTCTAACTTAAGATTAAGCGGTGGCTCTATTTTGAAGTCACGTTTGTCTCTATAATAGCCAACGGGATATATTTTACGTGTCTTCAGATCAAACCAGAAGTCGGGCTCTCCTTCTGCACCCTCCCATTTGAGTGATAATAGTTGGCCAAAAGTAGCCACAACTGTGGCCAGCCAATACTTTTGTGTGGAGTGTTCAATTTCTACTAACATTCCAGGTGAGAATACGTTATATATTGAGGCCTCAATCTATGGGATTATTCAAACAAATACAAATAGTTGTACCAAATCAAACTTTCATTTGTTTATACGTTGAAAAACTAATGCTTGTCTATCATTAGTCTATCGATTGAAATGATTAAAACTATCAATTAAGTAATGGATTGTCAAGTCTACAAATTAAGGCTTCTTAGTTCTAACAAAAGATAAACTAATTAGTAGTTTCTAATTATTTAAAGTAAAACTAATTATTGCCTCAAATACTGATAAGTTTAAGAATAATTTTAATTTAAATTCAGAATAAATTATTGATTTTCTAAGTTGTAAAACTTGAGGATTGTTTAAACTGAAATTAAAATAAAGTCTAAGTGTTTGAGTGAAAGCCTTTTTGGAATAAAAATAATCATTTTAAGGAACAAATAAATGGATCTTTTTAGACCTTGAATTCAACCATTTTTTAAATCAAACCAATAATGGACTAAAAGAAGTTGACTAGTTTAAACATAATAACGAATCATTGCCTTAGAAAGACTAAAAAATCTAACAAAATCATCAAAATTCAAAATAAAGTAATCATATTTTGCTCAAAAGTATAGATGTTTTCAGACACTAACTAAAAGAAAGAGTTCAAAAGTGATTATATTTGACTTAAGCTCTAAACACAATTTTACAGATAAGAGAAGAATTAAATGAAAATGAAATATTGAAAATGTGCGTACGTGCCAAAAGGCGCAGTCATTGACCACATCGTAATCGTCTTCAAATTGTTGTTCACCCGAATCATCTTGAGCTTGAGCCACTTTTTTACTTATCAGTTTTTTCTGATTCATTACTCAATACTTTGTCTCACAATTTGATGTTATTTCATATGAAAACAAAATTATTGCTTTTCACTTTTATTTTCAATTTACTCGTTTTTCATTAACGAAGTACTAATTATTGATTCATTTAAACTTAACTCTTATCAAAAATACTCACTTTTATCGTTTGAATCACTCATTCTTTAATTCAATTGTTTTAACTCTTATTTATTGATGTTTTAAATAGACTTCAAATCAAAACATTTAATGAGTAGACTATTGTTGACTAAGTATAGATAACTGCTTATGGTTAACCGAAGTGTTGTACCTTTTGTACATCATATAAACAAACGGACTTTTGCTCATCAAATAAATGTGAAAAGGGTTTCGTTTTTCAAAACGTTATACTAAGTTATTACTTAACTTAGTTTTGAAGTTCTATTTATTTTAATCATTCTCTCAATTAAATAATTGATAGTAAATTCAAGAAATTACTTAAAATAACGAACCTTTAATTTTTTTATACATTTTATATTATTTTTTGCAGTTGTTTTTCCGTTTCAAAATAAATTCTTACATATAACGAAACTATTGACATCTACTAATATTCTTTGAACTAATGAGTATTTAACATGTTTTTAGAAACTTTTGGAAACTTTTCTGATCTGGTCAACTGTCAATTTGATGGCGCTCGTTTATAATAGTGAGTAGCGAAGCAAGTGAAGTCTGGGAGGCACGGGTCCTCTCGACTTCAAACAAAAGCTTAGGTAGAGTGATTCCGCAGAGAAAAAATTTATTATACAAACGAAATTTAAATGAGTTACAGAATTTTAACATTAATTGAATAGATTATTAATAGTAACAATGATATCAATTCTAATGAGAAAATCTATGGAAAAATGTTTTACTCTCACTCAAAATTCTCTCGATTTGCCACTGGTAACAATTCTGAGGTATTGAAGATTCCCATGGTTACAATTTGAAAAATAAATTCGCCTACACTTAGAATATTTTTTACTGAAATATTCTTTCTGAAATACTTTACTGAAATGCAAGGGTGTAGTCTGGATACTAAGTAATGTTAACATTATAAATATAGCTTAAGTCAAATGTTTTGCAAGAAAAATACTACTATAATTATTTATATTAATATCACGATAGATTGTATTCAATGATTTAAAGGTTCATTAAAAAATTTTAATAATGTAGACAACAGTAATGGTTTTTTCTTCATAATAAGAAAGTTAGATATAAAGAGGACCAATATTTTTGGGCCCCGCTGATTTTAGTATCATTGGATAGATCTTACTTTGCTGAGTTCAAATATATATATATAAAACTTATAGTCCATCTCATTCCGTTTCCGAGTTATAAGCTCCAAAAGGTTCGGAACGGCAATTAACAATTTATGCGTATTAAAGCCAAACTCCTTTTAATATTCATATATTTAGAAAGATCTCGTAAAGCAGAATTAGATCCGTACCATGGAGGAAGCCTCTACAGAGTTATAGGAAGGCAACTAGGTCAAAAAATATAAGACATGCTTAGAGCGATGGCTAGCAAACCAAGTGATCTAGAACCCGAAGTTGGGTACCAATAGACTCAGTTCAACAAGGTGAATACATCAGTAGTTCACTTGATACTGTTATGTAACTGGTCTCTAAATCCAAAAACCACCAGCTTTGAAATCTAGAAGTGTTCCCAGTAATGTTTACAAAGGGAACGAGGCAGAGTCAACACCCATCTACGGGGGTTGGTCCTGTGACTCAGGCTGGGTCTCCCCAGCCAGGTGGATCAAACCCTCCTTGTGGGGGGCCGGCAGCCACTACCTTACCTAGTAGAGGGTGGCACCACCTGGTATGGACCTCTTTCTTTACCCTCTCACAGTATACAAGCAGAGGACCCAATGCTTATTCGCGGGCGTATTCATTCTCGGTTCCGGAATCAAACAAAGTATCTAATCTACGTTTTAGTAGATAAGAAAATGTCCGGAACCGATTCAATAATTGAGTACTGTTGTCAGTGCAAAATCGGCCTCAGAACTGTCGGATGCTGTGCACACATAATGACAGTGCTCTGGTACCTCGGATATGGCAGATACCTATCTGAGATCAAATCACCAGGTAGGCAATTTGATGATTTTTTCAAAGATTTTACTTATCCGGATAGCACTGACAGATTAATTATTTTATAGTTTTTTAGTTTGTTTTTAGTTTTGGTTTTAGTTTTATGTTTCCTTCGGATTTACCTCCAAGTGGTAGGAAGCAGGCAACACAAATAATATATTTTTGTTGCTAAGAACCCGAAAAAATTTATTTTTAACATAAGGCGATTTTTCCCTCATAACTCGAAAACTATTGATTTTGGTAAAAAGTCCCTAGAGATTTTTGTGTTCAGCGTCAAAAGATCTTTCAAATGATGTCACTCATCAAAATCGGACGGGCCCCAGTGGTCCATAGGAAAATATTGGTCTCCTTTCTATTCGCGTTTCCGTTCCGTTCCGAAATCCATTTTCAATTCTATTCCCGTTCCAGTTAGCCAAGAACAGGAACTGAAATAGTAATTAATTTTAATTCCTATACTTGAAATGAAATTGATATCATCAGAGATAAACATATGGCAAATTAAACGATTATAATTTTAAAATTATTTCCATTACGTTTCTTGAAAGTTATCACAATAATTCAAGAGATAAAAATATTTTATTTAAATAGATATTAAATTCCAATTACATAGTAAAGAACAAGATCTTGATTGAATTTGTCTCCATATTTCTATTCCCGTTCCGTTTCTAAAATTTTCTCATTTCTATTCCTTTCCTAAATTTTTTCCATTTCTATTCTCGTTCTCATTCCGTTTCTAATTTTCATTCCTATTCTCGTTCTAGTCCCGTTCCAAGAATAGGAACTAGAGTAGCAATATCGATTTTTATTCTTATTCCTATTCCCGGAATGGAATCGACACTAGTTTAAATTAATGAATTTTAGATCAATTGTATCTCACATTGAAATATAGGCATGAAGTTTAATTTAAGAAATTTCTGATTGTAATTTTTATTCAACAAATTATAACTTATTGAAAACGCAAATAATGAGTAAAGAACGATGAAAATAAGTCTATGGGATTCTGGCTATTTATACACCCGGGATCTTATGATATATTTTAATAGAGGTCATCATCCTAATCAAAATTGTCAATGGATCCATCTCTGTTTAACTTATAGTTTATCCGCTAGTTGTCCTTAAAGTAAACGTTTAAAATGAATCTTCAATTTTCTCTAAGATATGGAAAAACGGGTTTCATAATTATAATCAGCGTTAAATTCTACATCGAAATCATATATCATATAATAAAAAATCTTAAGGTGGAAAAATTCGATATAAAATATCTAAAGTCGAATATCGAAAAGTATTCGATATAAAAAAATTTTGATTTCATATTCAGAATCAACGTTAAAAAATACATAAAGATCAGTTGAAAAGTCAATTTATAAAATAATGAATTACATCCTGCCATCCATACGGGGTTGGAGCTGAAAAATCTGCTCTTATGAAATCACGGCTCAACCAAGCGAACCCACTCGCGTCACTTGTCGCCGCCGGAAACCTCAATCGCAAATCTTTTAGGGGTGTTGAGTGGGGACGGAGGGTGGGGTTCCCACCTATGCATTAATGTATCAATAATAACAAATAATTATATCTTATATTATATAATTGATAGCCAGGGTTTGTCAAACTTCTTTTATATTGATTTAATAATTTTTTTAAATAAACATATTATCCATCTATTGAGCTGATTAATAGTGAAGCTCTAACTCGTTACTTAATGGAGAATGCCCATTTTGTCCCTCCAGTACGCCGCAGCCTCACTTATGTAAATTGATAGATCTCAACGTGTACTCAAATAATATATGTTTTAGCCTAATCGGCACATCTCTATGGCTCCTAGTGACCATAAAACTTATACTCAACGCATGCATTTTTGCAATTTTTTGAATTAAATGAGCGAGATGAAATATATTTTCAGTTTGAATATACAATAAAGAACGGAATAATAAAAGCAAAACAATGAAAGCAAAGCAAGCTGTAAAGAACGAAAGCAAAAATGACCCGTTAAAACCTAAAGCATTTGTAGATTTAATTGAAATTAATTTTTTACGTAACTTATGGACGAAATATCGAATGTAGTAAATCGTTAGACACTTCGCGCCGAGTACTATTAGGTTCGATCATCAAAAGTATGTCCCCAAAAGGCACCCATTGAAATCAATGTAAATTTTAAAGTTTTTTCTTCCTACACTTCAATGTAATTTTGCTGTTTTGATTGTCCATAACTCCGAAAGTAATAATTTCCGACATTTTTACTACCAGAAATGGATTCTACGGTCCCAAAACTCCTTGATAGATCCTATCTTATGACGATCCTGAGGTGGGCCTATTCTATAGCATACCCGAATTATGATCTTAACGTCAAATTGTAGATAATTTAAATAATTATCAGAAAATTATATGGAAACTCCATTCTCTATTCAATTCAGTAATACATAGTATAATTAATAATTCTACATAAAAGATCCCGCAATGCAATATTGAATAAATGCAATTCGATAATACTTTCTCATTTTTTAGTTAATAAATTATGTAAGATATGCTTGAAATCAATCGTATTTTTTACTGCCCCAATATTTACCTCATTTCTCTTATTCGATGTAGAATAAGATGTTCCAAATCGTAATCAAAAGTTTTCCTAAATTCATTTCTTTAAGGCCTTCTGAGAATAAGTATTTGAAGGGTAAACTCAAATTAGTTGTTGAAATAGAAAATAAACAAATACTGAAATTTATATAACAAATAAATAATTGCATTCTTAGTTTAATAGGGAAAAGTGCGATTAAAATAAAGATTAAAGTTTAAGACGTAACTCATATCTTAGTTTAATTATCTATTGCTCTTTAGAAATATTGTATTAGGGTTTTGCTTATGTAATGCGATTTTTGTTAGTAATATTGCACTGGTCGCCCGGATTGAGGGTTGTCTTCGACACTGAAGTCGTTGTTTCAGAAGCGCGAAAATCATCGCTAACACTGACTCACACTCCGAGCTTTGCAACCATATGTGTCCCGAATGTGTTGTGCGGCTTCGGTAGCATTTGATCTCTGATGAAATTCATACAACAAACAATGTCTTATGTGAGTCTTAGCCGAAAACATTTCAGCCATTTGGACACATTTTATTTAAAGATTATTTGTCAATAATTTGAGTTTAGATATCACTCTTTTGGATGACTTTCCAAAAACATTCGTAAACAATCGATTACTGATTCAAAATTGACCTCAAACATAACGTTAAAAGAACCGCATTACATAAGCAAAACCCTAATATTAATCGTAAATTCAGTTTCTGTCAGTTCAGCTAAAGAAATTATACTCAAGGACTTACAACTTATCATCTAATAAAGAACAACTATAGTTATAATCTCTTCTTATTGTTGAATGTCAAGTGTTTATTTAAAATATTATGCTTACATATAAAATTAGTTAAAATAAACTTCACAACAAAGCCTGGAAAAATTCAATCAAGTGAAAATAATTTATTTAATCATATTATAGTCAATAAATTATTATGTAACCTATCGATTTGAAGATTATTTTTTTATCTTTAAAATAAAATTTCGAAATTCGTGCGCAATAACCACATTTGAATTTGTAGCGCGAGATTCTTCGGTGTTCAGACTATAAAAAAAGAACGACATTTGCAAGTCTCTTTTGCCATGAAACTCAGTAATTCGACAAAAATAGAGTGACCACGTCATAACTGCTATACGGGAGGACTTAAGCAATCGAAAAGGAGGACAGAGAAGGACATTTTTTTCACATATTATTTAGTTTAATACAATTTGTGTCTAAATGAATACTTCTTATATTCCTTTGCTTCCCTTCTGAGACATTGCGATTCACAATTAAAAAGAGGGATTGTTTTGATTAAAATTTTATAATACGTCACATGTATTTGATAAATCAAACATATGATTGCACTATACTTATGTACAATCCTCCTAATTGTTCCCTTTATAATGTATATATATATATATATGCGAAATTATACTATCTTCGACTACGAAAAGGGCATAATTTGACTTTTGCATACAAAACATAAGAAATTATTACAGTCTCACGAAATTTTAATGCTTTTTTTGTAAATGAGGACATTGTATTGTCCTCCTCTGACCCCCGGGAGGACAGAGGATAAAACTTGTCAAAAGAGGACTGTCCTCTCTAAAGGAAGACATTTGGTCACCCTAGACAAAAATATCTTTTCATAAATTATCGTCAAAATGAATGGTATAAAGTAATAGCATCCGAAAAATATCTGAAAGTTGAACGCGACCTAAAGTCAGTTTCTGAAGCAAATCTTCTATTTTGAATTTAGCCAACTTAAACCTGAAATCATTAGTTTTATTGTGTTTTTAATAATTTGAAATTAATTGAGTGACAAAGTCGACGAAATTGATAAAATTGCACATAAGTTAATCCCGAAATGTATCGTTAGTTTCGCTCTAGTTTACCTTCGTGTCTAAAAGGTTCATTCTAGCCAATAAGAGAACAGAAGTTAAAATTTTAATATCATTAATTAATGTGGTTACTGATTTGTGGTTGAAAATGTGGCTGATTTTTAACTGATTTGAAAATTTAGTCGATAATCACGGGAAATAACATCTTGCTCAAAACAAAATTTTCAAATTTGTATGTTGTCAGGTAATAGTGCCTAATAACCATCTTATTTATTGTGTTGTTTACTATTTTTTAGAGAGTTTTGTTCGTTTTGGAATTATGGACAGTGATAAAGCATTTTTCAATAGATTGAACGAATATTTTAAAGATAACATCGTTTTATCATACGTTACTGATAAATATGTAATAATAGTTACTAAAGAGGATAAATTTTACGAATTCGAAAGAAAGGATGTTTTTAGAAATGCACTAATAACAATGAGTGAAAACAACAGTGTTATCAAATATTTAATAGAGAAATCAATTGTTTCTGAATTGTGTGAAAAACAAGTGATTGATTTAAAGAATGGTGAGAATCATACAATTGCGCGCACTGTTAATGGAAAAGTTTATTGTTGGGGTTCAAATGTGGATGGACTATTAGGAAATGGAAGAGTTTCTGAAGCTCTAGTTAAACCAGAATTGAACCAATATTTAATTGATAAGCAAATTATCGATATTCGTTGCGGTGCTGCTCATACGCTTGTTCTGACATTTAATGGTGAGGTCTATGCGTGGGGTATAAATTCGAAGGGGCAGATTGGGAATGGAAGTAATTGTAACGTGTCGATACCGTTCCATGTAAACGGATTTTATAACGACAAAGTGAAAGCTATTGCTTGTGGTGGTCGACATTCTATGGTATTAACAGATACAGGAAAAGTCTTCAGTTGGGGTTTTAACGAATATGGTCAACTAGGAAGTAACTTTGCAGATGAGCGTTGTTATTTACCGAAATTAATAAAAATAAGTGGAGTTATTAAAATAAGTTGTGGCTCGAATCACAGTTTATTGCTATCAAGTTTTGGAGATATTTACGTGTTTGGTAGTAATAGGGGACAATTGGGAACTGATATCTATAATGGAGAGAAATTCACCAATATAAAATTGGTTCATCCAAATAAATATATAGATATCGCATCACATTCTTTATACGATATTTCTGCTGCACTATCAGAGAATAGTTTGTATTTTGCTTGGGGTCAATGCGGAGAACAAGAGATAAGAGAACCAAAAGAAATCGATACAAGTTCTTTTGATGATATTTTCGCGCATTATTTTCAAATAAATTACAAACCAATTGAGAAAGTGATTATCCCATTCGACGAAACATTCTTTCAGAACCAAAAATATGAAATAGAATTCAATGAATTAGAAAAACTCGGAAAAGGAAGTTTTGGAGAAGTATTTAAAGTGGAAAATAGAGATAATGGAAACTTCTTTGCAATTAAGAAGATCAGATTCAGTTTTGATTGTGAAAGAGAATTTATAAAAGAGTTGGAGACGATATCAGTCATAAAAGGATTATGGGAAAGAGATAAAAGAGTAGCTAAATATTTTGATGTATGGCTTGAAGATCAATTTGAAAGTAGACCAAGTAGAAGGTCAATCTCTGAAAAAGTAACTCTTTACATTCAAATGGAAATTTATGAAAAATCACTACGTGAAATAATAAGAGAAATAAGAAGTGATTCAAACCTCCTTTAAAAGATTGCTTGACTCCTTTAGGTTATTATATTGCGAGTGCAATATTCATTGAAATACTGGAAGGTGTTAATAGTTTACACAATAAATATACACCTATAATTCACAGAGACTTAAAACCAGATAATATAATGTTGACAAATGAAATATATGGAAGAGTAGTCAGAATCGCTGATTTCGGTTTAGCGACTACACACGAATTTGAGGGACAATCTCATACAGCAGATAGAGGAGACATTAGATATGCAGCACGAGAAGTGTTGATTGGAAGAAAATATGACACAAAGGCAGACATTTATAGTTTGGGAGTTACCTTACAAGATTTATTCAATATTGACTTCAATAGGTGTTGAATCTTAACTTTGTATTCAAAAAGAAAATTTCTAATTAGGAATTTGATTTTTCTAGGAAATACGTGGGAGATGAAAATTCTCACCTTATGACTAAATATCAAGCACTAAGTGACTTATGTTGCAAAATGACAAGAATGCGGTTTAGAGACAGACCAAATTGTGTAGAAATACTGAATGAAAAGCGCTTATGGGCTTTGACCTTTGACGAACCAGAAGTTCAGAATCAGATAAAAGACATAGAGGCTACAGGAAACTCAAGTGATTCATTTGTTTACAGACTGATTAAATATAAACAAATTGAGAATGTGGTAAAACAATTAAATGTCAATTTCTTACGTGATAATTGGTATACAGAAAATTTTCATGAAACTGGAAAAGTAATTGGGAAGGGATGTTACGGAGAAGTGATTAAAGTTGAATCAGAAAAGAATAAAAATGAAGCTTTTGCAGTGAAAAAGATAAAATTTACCAATGAATTAGCGAGACAGTTCAGAAAAGAGCTGAAAACATCTTCAGTTATTACTGATTTGCGTCATGAAAGATTAGTGAAATATTTCGATGTATGGCTTGAAAATAATGTCACTAAAAATTCGACAGAAATTAAAACTGTGACACTTTACATTCAGATGGAATTATGCGATAAAACATTGAAGGATATTAATGTAGAAATTCAAAAATATTTTAAAGAAGGAGAATTCTTAACACCATTGGGATACTATATGGCAAGTCAAGTATTCATTGAAACTCTTGAAGGTGTTAACTATTTACATAATAAAAGTCTTATTCATCGTGATATAAAGCCAGATAATATACTTTTAAAAATAGAATTAAACAGTAAAAGTTCGTGAAAATAGCAGATTTTGGTTTACTAGCCATACACAAAGATAAATCCTTGAAAATTACAGGATTTAGTGAACATAACTTTGCAGAACCATCTCATTCAGCAGGAGTTGGTGCTTGGAAATATGCGGCCTCAGAAAAAAGAGAGGGAGAAAATATGATCATACGGCGGACATCTACAGTTTAGGTGTTGTTTGTCATGATTTATTCATTATTGACTTGAATTGGTATTAGTATTATGAAGAACTTTATAGAAAGTTTCTAGGAAATTTTCTAGAAAGTTTCTTCGTCAATTTTAAAATTTAAGAAAATTATATCTATACATTATTATTTTCAGCGAATATGAAGATGAGATTGGAATCAAATCGCAACTTTTAAGACAGAAATACCAAAAGATTTCTGATTTGTGCGAGACAATGATCCGAAAACGAGTAATTGAAAGGCCTCATAAAATTGGAGACATTCTGACTGAACAAGGCTTATGGGCTTTATGTGAAAAAGAAGAATACGAAACAGAGATTTTCGATGCTAGAAAAGAGTTTGAGATTTTAAGTGTTAATAGCGATAATATCAAAGAAACTTATGTTTACTCAATGCTACGTTTGAAGCTTTTCGAATGAGTTAATGTTAATAGTAAAGGAGAATGGATTGATAAGCCATTGTGCGTGGGTAGGGCTTTTTGAGTATGCAAAAAATTAGCAATTGTAATCAGGCATTATGGGCATTTTTTTTATTAAAGTCCAACTCCAACAGGTTTAGGAGTTATGAGTTTTTTCGAATCTTCTTTACCATTGAGTCTATGGCATAACTTTTAACTTTGGGAATGTTTTCAACTATCGCGCCATGGCCACCAAGATGAAATTTTTGGTATATAGTTAGGTAATAGGCCACGACAGTTTTTAAAAATAGAACCAAATTAGGACTCCACCTAGGGAGCAAGTTATAGGAATCCGAAGTTGAATTGTAAATTACGTTAGGGGGAGCTACTTTTAACCACCAACTCATTCATAGGGAATCGTGGCCTCTTCAACCTGAATTCAATTATATAAGGCTCTTAACCGTAGGTATCACTATTGACAGTTATTCGCATTTTTATAATTCAACTTTGGATCCCTATAACTTGCTCCCTAGGTGGCGTCCTAATTTGGTTCTATTTTTAAAAACTATCGTGGCCTATTACCTAACTATGTACCAAAAATTTCATCTTGGGGGCCATGGCGCGATAGTTGAAAACATTCCCAAAGTTAAAAGTTATGCCATAGACTCAATGGTAAAGAAGATTCGAAAAAACTCATAACTCCTAAACCTGTTGGAATTGGACTTTAATAAAAATGCCCATAATGCCTGATTACAATTGCTAATTTTTGCATACTCAAAAAGCCCTACCCACGCACAATGGCTTATCAATCCATTCTCCTTTCTATACTTCAATACTAGTTTATATATGTTCCGTTTATAAATTTTACTATAAGTTATCCAGACTTAATTACATTTTACTTTCATGGGTGGAATGGAAAATCGTAGACTTTCTACTGGGATACTGTTTAACTCAGCTCATAAATCCCCCTAAATCCTGCCCTCAAAAATATGCAAAGCTTACTTTTACCTTATTTTCCTTACTCCGCCACATAATGTCAAAATTACCTAAAATTGATATCATTGACTTCGCCTTCAATTTAATACGAATCGCTGCGAATTTATTGTTAGATTATCAATGAGTTAATGACATATTGTGAGAGTGGATTTTTAATAAATCTATTTAATAAATTTATTTAAATAAAAGTCGAAATTATTTGACTATTATTTGAAAATAGCTTGAATAATAACGGGTTGCTACAAATTATTCAGAAAAAGTATTTATTTACGACTTTTAAAATAACTATTTTATTTGTTCGCTTTCATTATCGAATATAAAGTAAATATTTAAGAATAACTTAAGAAAAATATTAAACTATGATAACTATTATATAACGAAATTTGAATTTTCGTGTTAACACATTGTTTAAATTTTGCAATTCATATGTTCGCATTTTTCAATTAAAAACAGGTATACTTTAGTATAATACCGGTCGCGGATCAACACCAAACTTAGGATATAGATAGTACTCATCGAGTGATAAAAGAATATAAAGGTTTTACCCGCCGCAAATCAAAGGGGGCGGAGTTATTGGCCAACGAAGTCGGTGGACATAAAGCCGAATATATCGTATATTCCGCATCCGATTTCAATGCGAGCGGTGCCAATAGACAAGAATGAGAGTACAGATTACATATATGCGACTAGGATTGTGAAGGACAATCTAGGTTCCGAAATAGGGGTGGAGTTCGGAAAAGTTCCGTAATTCGAGAAAATTCGAAGACTATAGAAAATTTAATTCTTGTTCTTTGTTATTAGTTGAGAATAATTCTTTTGAGTGATTTGTTTTCGTAGCTTTTCAATATCGATTTGAGTTAGGTTAGGTTATGATAGGCTTAGTTAGGTTCGGTTTAGTCACAAAAATACGGAGCCTAACGAGCGCGCGAGTTGGAGACTATACCAATCGTTTTTGAGCAACTTGGTTACCCCTCTTGCGCGCGTGAACATATATATATATATATATATATGCGGCAGGTATGACCTGCATATTCGCGAACAACACCGGCAGTAGTATGTATATACAAAGTTGGTGCTGATCTGCGATCGTTGTTATACTAAAGTATCTCCTTAAAATCTTTTAAATTTATTAATAATTAATTATTTCCAGCTCCAAATAATCTACAAATATGTAACAAAGTTACGCTTAGAAATTAGCAATCGTCACGCTTATAGAAAGTTATTTAATTTTTGGTTATGTATCCTATCAAAATTACGAAAACTGGTAGAATTGAGTTTTCAAAAAGTTATATTCGAGTAATATGATGCACCAGATTCAATAATGACTTGCCTGGAAATATCCCCTTTTTCATATTAATGCACTAAATCAATGTTTAGATCTTATTTTACATTGAGGCAAATTTTTACAATACTGCAACATAAAATCGTACCACAACACAATTTTGTAACAATAACACAACTATTGTAACTACAGGAGCCATTTTATTTGGTAAGATGAGGTAAAAGGCTCAAGATACACTCTTATAGAAAGATTTCGTCTCAAATTTTAGCGTAGAGTCTTAGTAACTTTTGACACGTAGTAAAAAAAGAAGACTTTTATTAAACGATAGTTGGGAGTGGGGATACTTTTGAAAAACTAAACTTGATTGTGTCAGGTCCCTACTTATGATTTATGTTCATCTGTGAGAGGGTGAGGTTAAAAATGTAAGAAGTTAAGTAGAAATTATTTGCAATATTTTCCAATGAGCGAAATATCATTAATTCGGTAGAGAAGTTGTCTTTGATTTCCATGGAAAACCATTACACCCAGAGTCGTTTTTGCACTTATTCGTCACGAGAGTGTGTTAACTGCATTTTTCTATAATTTATGCAATACTAACATAAACGAGAGTCAATTGTCTACAAACTTTTTCGAAGAAAACTAGTTTTTTATTAAAATTTATTTGCTTTGATTAAAAAAATTTTTAAATGTGTGATCTATTGAATTTTTAAAAATAATAATTTGAAATTAAATGACTTTTTGTTCAGAATTAATGATTCAAATGCATTCGAAAGTTATTTTAATTTTGTTATGCAGATATGAATTCTCTGACTTTAAATCAGTTTTTCATTCTTCTAAAATAATTTGTCAAAATATAGAATTCAAAAATGGAATCAATATTATTCTATCTTTTACAACAGTGGGGTTCAAAATGCACTTATGATTCACTAGTGACCTGAGAAATTTGAAAAGCTCAACATTAAGTTTTATGGAAGCACCTGAGAATCTATAAAAGTGAGTTGCGACACCAAGAGGTTTGAAAAGATTGTCTTACAGTATTGCTTGTGGATAGAGCAACATATCTTCTAGTGTGATCTGAATATCTCGAAGTATCACATAATTCGGAGATCTCCAATTAATTCATCTGATGATCGGCTGACTCTGACAATACTACGAAATAGTAAATATTATATTATAACATATTCGGACTAAAAAAATAGACTCACTTATAGTATCAAAAACTGAATCTTTAACTGAAAATATTATAGTTAACAATATCTCATTTTAAAGCTCATTTATCAGACAGTTAGACATAAAAAATTCATTTTATTTTAATTAGTGGTTAATTAATTATGACATCAAAACAAGAACTACTACGCGAAAGGGCTGTAACTTTTCTCTTAAAACGCGAAAGCATGAGTCGAAAATATTTACTGTAAATCACCTCAAAGCCGAAGGAGTGCGGCGAAGTACTGTTTTTTGTTAACAAATGGGATCATTATTTTCTTAATGTATTCATTTAAGTAAATTTTTTGATTGACCGCCTGACCACTGGGTCTAAAGTACGGTATTGAAACCATACTTTAGACCCAATGGTGAGGCGGTCAATCAAAACTTTACTTAAATGAAAACATTACGAAGAGATTGATTCCGTTTATTAATGCAAATCATTTGGATAATAATTACCTCTTTTGGCCGGACAAGGCTTGTACACATTATGCCAAAATCGTTGAAAAATTATTGAATAGAAAAAAATTAATTTTGTTCCAAAACACCGAAACCTCACAAATGTTCGCCAATGCCGGCCTATTGAAGATATTTTTGCTGATTTGACTCAAATTGTTTACGCTAATTATTGGAAAGCCGAAAATATTCCTCAGTTTCGACGAAGTGTTCAAAATTGTATTGAGAAAATGA
This sequence comes from Archegozetes longisetosus, assembly GCA_018873245.2. Lineage (NCBI taxonomy): Eukaryota > Metazoa > Arthropoda > Arachnida > Sarcoptiformes > Trhypochthoniidae > Archegozetes > Archegozetes longisetosus. The sequence continues at coordinate 10,316,728 of JAEMBT020000008.1, read as the reverse complement.
ATTAGGGTTTAAAAATTTATTTTGAACTAAGAATATATCAAATATAGGTTTTGTTTATGCATTTAAGAATAGTATTCCATTTTGAAATTAATTGCCTCTATTTCACAAATTCTTGTAGCCAAAATCGACTCACTGATAATAAGTTCGATCCATTGTTGTGAAAATTCTTTTATTACCATTCCTTACTTTATAGAATTTGGGATTGATAACCAAGATTTTAAACTTTAACTAAATGATAAATCTGTTTAACCAGAAATAAACCGAAAGCATAGAGAATCCAAACCAAATGCTCAGAATTGAAACCACGTAACAGAGAAACTCAACTGTTTCGATTCTGGGTTTGTACCAAAAGTTATTGACGGTTCTGACGGAAAGACCAAATCAATTCTAATATCTCCCTCAAGAAGAATCCCATCCGAAAGCTTGTATGGCTTATAGAAATGCTTAATACAGTCCACTTTAGGACAGCTTCGGGAACAGCATTCATTCAAGTCCGAATTCTTTATACAATTTTCTTCATCCATAGTATCACTAAATCTCATGTCTGCCTTCCATTTAAAAGCATTGGTTTTACCAGAAACTACACGACACATAGAAATACTTCTCTTAATGAGACATTTACAAATACAATCTTTTCGAGACAAATATCCAGTATGTTTGTGATAATTCATGCAATTCGTTGGATAAAGGCTCTCTAATAACCGATATGTTTCATGGAAAAAAGTAATGTGACAGTATTTCGATTGTATTAACTCAATAGTATTACACTCATAGTCTGATGGCATTTCTCGCCAATAGTTCGCAAAAAGCCATGAATTATTTTATATCTTATATGGACTTAAGACTAATGATAAATAATAGTTACGATTCCTCAATTGTACTGTTTCTTTAGCTGTAAAAAATATAATGTATTTGGATTAAAAAATTAAAAATTCATTATTATCTACCTTTTAGTAGACTATTAGCTGTAAAGCAATAATAGTGCAAACTTGTCGACTCTACAATCGTATCGAAAAATCCATTCGTTATATTGGTTTACATAATATCATCGTATCCAATATATATTCCTCTCAATATTTCCTTTAGGTTAGTTTAACCGTAAAACTGGCCAATAGTTTTTCCTCTACTCATGTTTCCAATATAATTGCATACAGTGATGGCTGGTAATTGTTTAATCAAATCATCTAGTTCGATTTCTATGAAAATATTAGTTTGATAACTGAAATAAAGCAAACATATTGAGTATATTTGCCATAAGCAGCCAATCAATAGACCAACTATTATCATTATAACAATTGCGATGCGTTTCTGCTTTAGATCCATATTCAATTACTGTCTTTAACTGGAATCCACCTTATAACTACAGAGTAGCTTTGAGTTAAGTACCTTTGGGTTTATTTAAGTTTAAAATTCTATTAATCTGATATGTTTTTCAAATTTAAGTAATAGCTTTATGCAAACAATTTCAAATTTTCCATTAACTCGTTTCAATTTACATAAGTCTAATCTTATTTCTGATAGTGCTTTGCAATCCTAAAGAGTATTTCTTAAGAATAAATTTATGAACTTTCAAATCGTAAGAGCAATAAAATGATCGAAAATTTTATTCAAAAGAGGTGTTTTCGACTAAGAAATAGGTGTGACAACTCATTTTACATTTGTTTTATCATAAAGTATCGCACAGTTCTTTTCATCACTTATTTGACCAAATAATTTCAAATGTTTGTTTTATCAAATTTTCTCAAATAATCAATTAGATATGATTATACCCCAATTTATCAAATAAAAGATTCATCTTAGCATATTGTTCTCCACAAAGCTTCCAAAAGAGAAACTTTATTTATAATAAGCATAATTAAAAGAACTCAAATTTAAAGCGGAAGGCACTCTGGCTGAGATAAATTACTCAAATTTTGTTAAATTCAAGACTCTGAACGCTCAGCGCTTGATAAAAAGCGCCTAAAACTCGAGCATTGCTCATCACTCTTAATTAAAGTGTAGCCTCATAATAATCGCCAAGAGCATGGCCAAAATCTTAAACTATAGTATACTAGTGACAGAGCTGAATATATAACCAAATAAGCCTTAAATACAAACTTAAAACGTTGTCTTAGCAGTTATATCTCTGAAAAATATTTTACAAAATTAAATGAATAAAGTAATATTGCAGTGCATAAAAATCAATCGCTTTTCCTTCTCGTAGTAGACTTTTGAAATATGAAAAGAAAGCTCGTAGTTCACATAATTATATATCTATTTCGATTCCGGACAAAGCTCTTACATCAATATTTTTATTGTAATTTCTTTTATTACGTTAAACAAAATTTTTTTAGGACGTATATGCAAAAGAAGAGTTTATTCGTGGCCAACTTCTCATGCAATTGATTCAAATGCATGTTATTTGTACCGATAATAAATTTAATGGAAATATTGCAATTTATTATTCATTTAATGATTGCCAATCAAACAAATGCTATCAAATTTCTCACGAAATATACCTGTACTACAAAGTTTGGCTCAATAAAAAACATCAATTGAATCATTATGACATAGGAGTCGCACAAATACATTACTGAGTCTTAATTTTCTTGTATTTTGTGGTCTTATATCAGACAAAATATCCATAAAAAGCTTCACTTTGAGACATTTTGAAATAAAATATGAGAATATATCGTGTATTCTAAACATTATCTCGAATTTGTTAATCAAATGCCCTAACATTAAGACTAAAATGCAGATTACAGCTTAGAGCTCTAGATTTATTATCCTTAGAGCTATATCATTTGGTCATGAAACATAAATGGATTAAAATATGTAATCAGAAGATGATAGAGGAATATTTAGATCAAACATCTTAAGAGCTATAGAGCTCCAGGCAATACTTCCTCAATCGAGTCATTCATACCTAACTTATTTTGCTTAAAATGTGTAATAATTTCGTCAAATTCAAACATAAAAGTCTAAATGAGAGATGTGTTTCGAAATTTAAAGTCAAAATTTAAGAAACACACGAGAAAATTATTATTTAAGTTAAGTACTTAAGTTCTTGACTGACGTTAAGGCAAATCATACATTAGGGAAAAATTTGTTTTTTTTCACAAAAGTTCTAGAGGAAAATTCAGATATTTTGTATAAAAATTGTACAAAAGCTTCAAATATTTATGCGTTCATTGAGTCCACAAACTTTAGTATTCATAATAGAATTTGATTGGGACAAGAGGAAAAACGTACTCAATAATTAATTGGTTTCTAGACATAACTTTTGATTTTACTTAATTTTCATGCATTTTATGCACTGAATCACTAGTAATTGATAATTTTCTGTTAGAAATGCATAAACTTATAAATAATGAGCAAACGGTTCCAGTAATAAAACTGAATATCAAATTCATATAATTCGTGATAAAATTGACCTCAATTTCAATGAATCGGATATTCAGCAATTGAAATACTATTTGTGATTTGTTACGCACAACATAATAGGCTTTCATAAAAGCATATCATTATTTAAATCAATATTTAGAGGACATTCCAACAAATCTAAAAAAATATTTATTAAATCAATTTCCTATTCAAATACAAATCTTTTATATCTCTAGAAAGTGTTCCTACAATTTAAACTGTGCTTAAAATCATTACTATTGTGTTCTTAAGAAAATGTTTCAGATCTTTTCCTGTTTACCACATTTGTGTTTCGAACTTTGGGCAAACATTTGATTTGAGGGCAAGAAAAAGATAAAGTGTATAACCGAGAAAATGATCAAAACATGCATTCTCATTACACATAGTTTTTTCTCTTGAAAATGACTAAATTTGCACTTTTTAAAAGTAAATTTGATTAAGATATCAAAAATTAGTTAATAATTTAGTGCTAAAGCAGCAAAAAAGCCTCTTCGAAGCGTTTTTATATCTAGATAAAAAAGGAAAAGTAATAAATAAAATTCTCAAGTAAATCGCATCTAAAGATAAATGATTTATTTACTTTTTCTATATCATGCTCTCGAGTCATATAAGAGGTGACAATCGACTAAACTTCTTATCACTTACTTATAAGTCTATTTAAATCTCAATTTAATGCAAGTTAAAAAACTTTTAAGTACACTAAACTTGGGATCGAATTCTAATTAAATATTAGGTTGCTTATTATTTTTAGATTTTGTATAATTAGCGACTAATTAAAATATTAGGAACTTGTAATAAATGTGCAACTCATTGCCTGAGAAATCGTGCACTAATTATGTTCTAATTTAAATAATATATTCTCCTAATATGACATCATATCATATGGTTTCACTTGTACTTCAATGAGATTAGCACTAAATCGTTTAATTATAGGAAAAAGTTATTTATATATTAATGTGTTTCAATGATTTTATCAGTTTCTATTTTTCAAGTACTTTATAACTTAAGTTTCTTAAAAAGTTTGTGCTAAGTATTATTAACAAAAGTTATAATCTAAAAATAGTATAAAACTTTTTTATATTAGAATATTATTAATTAGTGATCCAATGTATTAATTAATATGTTATTAATTATGGTTTAATAAGTTCATAGTTGTTCGAAATGACTGGAAAACTGTTTGTATTCTATATGCTTAATAACAGGTAAACAAATATAATTTGACCATTAATTACACGTTAAAAGAGCTGTTGAGCCTATTTGTGATAATGTATTTTTGTTAACTTATTTGACCTCATTATCTAATTGATTGACTCCATGCTAAAACTTGTATAAAACTTCCCAAAACTTTTGAAATGAATAAACGAAGTTTTTTAGATCGTATTATCTCAACTCTTTCCATATTATCTTTAAGTAAAATATATTGCAAAACAGGATAAAAACTTTTATTAAATATCGATATAATGCTTTATGATTCTTTGAGCTACGTCTTAAAAATCGCATTTAAGATAAGATAAAGTTTTTTTTCGGTTAATATTTGCTCAAATAAAACATTTGGAAGATTTATTTCTTTCTAAAACTATTAATTATTCGTGAGAAACATTTAAAACAAGTGTCAACTTAAATTCAATTCATAATGGATTGAGTTATGAATAGAGAATCAAATATGCAAAGCAAATCTCTTATTATTAATAATAATAAGAAGAAGAAATTTAGGTGAACTTGAAACGAATACTTCCTTAAGACTTTGTTTTGTTAATTGCAGTCTTTTCTATACCACTAATTATAATGTAATAAAAGATTAACCGAAACATCCTTTTGGAAAATACTTTGAGGACATAATAAATTCCTGAAAGCATTTATCAAACCATTGACTCACATTTTGTTGATATTATCTCAGCTTTTGATTAGCTTCTAAGACTCTTAATCACAAATATGTTATCATTTGCGACTCCAATGAATTGACTTGTGAAGTTTTCATAGCATTTAAGTAATTCAGCTATTAATGCTGTCAAAATTTAGTTATTCAAAATTCAGTTATTCATAATTTAGTTATGAATAACTGAGTTATTCATATCTGATATTCCACTTGTGAGAAAAAACTGTGTTAAAAATTACTTCTGATTTTAAGGTCAAACTAAAAATTTGTTAAACGTATGCATAAAAATACGAGAAATTCGAATCTGATTTGAATAATACTAAAATCAGTTGAAAAATATTATCATTTATTGAACTTTAACCTAAAAATATTAACTAAATGTATGATAAATTTTAACTCAAATAACCGGAAATCTTATCTGATCTTCGATTTATTAGATCACAAGTCTAGATATATATCTGTTTCACTTTAATTGATTAATGTTTTGGTCTAAATTACAAGTGCCTGGTTTAGAGTTTCATGATTTGTGTCTAATTCTTTGATTCACACTTCAACCAGACATTGAATAGTTTCGCTCCAATTATCGCTGGGAGAGAAAGGGTTTGTAATTACCAATACTATACTGTTCAATACATATCTAACATTTTTCACTAGATAATATTGTCTCAATCGAACGTTGCCTACTAGTCACCCGACACAAAAACACTCAAAACTAACAATAGATCTAGAATTGAAATAGTTTTTCGTAAGTATTTCTTTGATTACAGATAATTACTATAATTAGCTAGTCGTCAATATTTGCAAAATATTTTACCTGAGATTTGCCAGAAAAATTAGTTTAAATTCCTACAGTAATAATTGCAACTTGCATTTAAGTTTTATTAGCTTCTTATTGAAGTACTAAACGATAAGTGCCACGAATTCAATTATAATGAGAGATAATATTCCAACAATAAACAAAATGCATTAATAAAATAAGCAGTAAATATTTAACGCTACAGTAGGTTTTCAATACATATTGAAAACCGCTTTTAATGTTGCTTTAAAGTACAGGCTAGGCCTGAAAAATTCTTTGCCGACTACTCATAATTTATACCCAATAATTCAAAGCTTATCAGAAATGCCAATCTATTTCTTGAAAATAATTCATAAGCGATTCAAAAGTTTATTCAATATATTAAAGAAGCTGCAAAATTAAACTGAACAAAAGCCTTAACCTCTAAAAGGTTCGCATGATTTAGGCATTAGTTGATAATTTCTAATTATAATTATAGCTATGACATACCCAAAGTGAAATTTGTAAATTTTGTTCCTAATTCTTTGCGCTTTGGGTGTTGTCTCATGAACTAAAATAAAAAGATCTCTTTCATAACTTAATAATAGTTTCACTCCTAATAATTGGCGTCATTCCCAAAGAATGTATAGAAAAGCGTTTTTTCAGAAAAAATCGTGCCGAAAATCTTAGCATCACAATGATTATGATTTTTGCCATAATTGATTCAAATGATACCTTTTTTCTGTACAAGTAGGCATTGATCTGATTTTCGTTGACGTATGCTATGAAATATAACATGAAGTTTTTCTTCTACTGTTTCATTACTTTAAAAATTGATACTCTCTATAAACTTCAAATGTTTTGATGATCTATTAAAGTAACATCAAAAATGAAGTCAACCAGATCTTAAATTTTATAAATTCATAATATTTTTCTGCTGTTGAATTAAGCTTTGCGTAGAAAAACGTAAATACTTGCGATCAGAAGAAAAATGACAGAAAGTATGTGTTAGAAGTTTAATCATTCGTTAAATAAGGTTAACAGCAATAAGTAATTAATAAACTCAAATCTTAAAAGTTTTCAATCAATGCTAACAAATTTTATCTAAACCCTTATTATTCAACCTCATAATAACGTGAGTTTATTCACAGCTTTTTCTTACGTAAGCGATTAATCTTAATGTTCATAAAGAAAACATTTGGATAACCTGAGGAAATAACTGAGTTTCGTACAACAAAACTTATGACTTAGAAAAATATAACCCTTTTTTTAAACATGCAAATAGCTCAAAACATTGCAAGAGTCGTCAAAAATCTGATAACAATTCAAATTTTCAATGCAAAAACCCCACAATTTGTTAAATAAATAACAATAACCTAATAAAGAGCTGGCATTCAAAAGTAACATGTGCTGAAAATTTGACACAATCACCACTAATACTAGTATTTTTGAAACAATTATTAACTGATTATTTGTTTTGCATTTTAATCACACGCCTATTGAACAGAATCGACTTTCTGTTTGATCGATGGCTGGTGTTTTAATTCTAATGTACAGTGTAATAATACAAGTGAACCTTTGGTTAAATTAGTTTTTGAGCAGAATGTAAAAATAGATTGCCAACAAAAAGAAGTTTCTAATGCGAATCTAATAAAACTTTTCTCATAAACTATTGAAATGAGTCATAAATAAATATACCAAAAGTTCATTGGCTATAAACCAAGTAATAATAAACTCGAATAGTTTTTCGACTATAATATAGGATAGAATAAAAATATATTCGACTATAGTATAGCATAAAATAAAAATATTTTCGACTTCAATAACTGTAGTAATGGGCAATAATGTTTTTTCATAAAAAGTGCAAATATTTTATTAGATTTTTTATTCAAACTTCAATTAAGCCAATTTTATTGACTCTGAATAAAGAAAAAGTTTTTATTGCTCTTATGCACGCATTGAATGCTTGATTTTGTTCATTCAAATGCAAATTAAATTAACTTCAAATAAAACTCGAACTACTTTTGATAAAGTTTACAAATCATTATCTGTAAGAAAAATGTGTCGATAGATGTTATGAACTCTAACATAATCCTAATCTAGTTTAGAATGTCTTTTACTGCAAGTCATTCAATGCTAAATAACTTTTGGTATCGTTTTGATCTCTACATTTTTTCAGTTCTGGTACGCAAACAGAAATTTGAATTTGAAATGAAACATTCAATAAGATAATTGTTGTCATATAATTATGTCATTAGTTCTCTATCTCTTTGGCCGAAGAGAAAACAAAAAGATATTTAATCTTTATATAAAATCGAGTTATGCATCGAATTTCGAATCACGTTCTTATCGATCGAAAGGATCGTATTCCTTATTATTATTATTATTTTATTCTCACTCTTCATCATTAACTCAAGATTATTGTTACACAGAATTTAATTGCAATGAGTTTTGCCTAAGTCAAATGCTATTCGAAAGAGATGTTTAAGAAAGGTTTGAAAAACATTTGTTTTGCATTTATAAACTATAGGAAACAAGTTTTTTATGCCTTGCACTTTAATTTATAATTATTTATATACTAGAAATAGTTATTCAGATGCTATAAGATAATACTTTTTTTTATTGAAGTTTACTTTTTTAATGATTTATACGAAGAGTCAATACACTTTAAAACCAATCTATAGTTAAAGTCCATTAAACACAAAGTCTGAAACTTTTCAAAGTCTGAAACTTTTCAAAGTCTGGAGCGACACAATTGAAACTATGGCTTTTAGAGAAAATGTTGTATTGTTTTTGGATCACTTTTAGATAATGATGTCTGAGCTTTGCTAAGCATAACGTATCAATGAGTTTGGGAGATAGAGAGTGAGAGGAAATGTCACAATCATTTCCGTTCTCACACTAGCTATACTATCGATAATGTGTGAAAATATTCAACTAAACCTATTCTCATGTCTTAGTCGTAAATCATTTCTTTAGATCAAAATTAACTCTAGATTTTTGAACAGCTCATTAGATATGACGTCAAATTAGACCTGAATTTGAACAACAAAGTGCAATTCAAATTGATAGCATAGACATTGCACGCTTTCCGTTATGCATTACATTACGGATAGCATATGGTAAGCATAAGCCATACTCATTAAACATACTATACTTGCAATAGCATTGCAAAGCATGACATATTATTTTCATACTTATGCTCAAATAGGGATAACTAATTAGCAATTTCAGATTGAAAGCGTGATTCTTGATATTGAAAATAGAAATGCATAGTTTGTTCAGACTTTAAAATAAATGTTTTCTTCCGTTTCTTACTTGTAAGGCATTTGACCTGAACTTGCATTTAAGGGATAGCATGAGCTCAAGCATTAATGAAGGATAGTTTCATTTTGAATAATTGCTACAAAAATATTAGTTGTTTCTCAACAAACGTGTTGAAGTCTAAGTTTTTTAAAATCAATTAAACATTCTTCTCAAATAAAGTCTGCATAAAATTAAAGATAACTTCAAAATTCCTAAAAGGATTACAAGCACGAAAATCTGTAGACTATACCACAAATCAGTATACCATATAGAAGCTGAAAGAGTTTATGCAATAAACTTTGAATGCAAATCACTTTTGAAGTACAAAAAAACGATCATAAAAACTTAAGGAATTTATAGCAAAGAATAAGCCCATAAAAGAGAAGATTTTGTAATTACACAACTCATTTTTGAAGCCCATAATTTTTCAATAATCGTAAGTCTAATAACAGTGATATATTGTGCAGTAGTTATTATAGTTTATGTTAACTATTATTCGTTATAATTTGCCGTCCAGTAATTCATATGCAACGTTATATAAACCTGAAAATACATATAGACTCAGATATAAAATGTTAGTAATGATAATAATAGAGTAATGGGAGTAACATAACAATAATGACTGGGCAAAAATCCTTTTCTAAACTCAAACTTTCTGTCAGGTAATGATACTAAATAATAACAATACGAACACATCACTGCTTTGCTCCAAACAGTATTTTCAACAATAAAAAACTAGTCACTTTTTGGCGAGAGATTTGCTCGCCTGCCATATGATCGTAACAATAGAGAAGTGCTATTTTTCGGGTTAGAACTACTTTTTATATTCTTTTATTGCTTACTATTTCTAAAGAGTTTCATCTTCAATACAAAGCTCTTTCAAATGTTCAAAGCTCTTCTCAAAGTTTGACATTCAAAGTATGGGTTTGAATTTTTTACTCAATCAAATTGAGATATTTTAGCGGATCATTCTGGACACACACTTTTTGATCTCCAGATATATACCTTTTGTTAACTTCTGAGATTTTCTTAACAATTATGCACAGCTTTAAGGGTGATTCAAGTTTTTCTATCAGTTAGTTATTCTATTTATTTTTCTAGTTTTATTGCTTGGCTTTAAAGTTTGCTCATTTGCCATCTTTTTATTCATTTAAATTATTCGTAAACCTGATTTATATAAATGAATAGATGTCTACCTTATTAACTTTCTAAAATTCAACTGCACTTATTAACAATCAATAATAAATTTATGCTAAGATAGATGATCTTATCTTCTGATGCATTTGAAAATAAATTAAAAATATATTGCCTGTATCTTAAGTGTTCATTTGATTTGAATAAAAACTTGAATGACACATCAACCGAAGAAACACCTAAAATCTTAAACTTAGATAAAAACAAATTTGATTAAGCAAATCAAAATGCAAATCAAAATGCAACAATTCGAATCAACTTCCACTTGATGAATCAAATTTTCAACATTTGAATAGAGGAAAAGTTTTTTAAACTTTAGAGTTTGTTTTAAGGCAGGAAAAAATGCCCTGAAAATATCCAAAATACAGTTAATGCTATTGAATATGACGCCGAAAACACTAAACCTTATTATCATTGCAGAGCTATCTAACAATCCGAAGCGTTGGTGCATTTATAAAACCAGTTTGAGAGTCGATTCCAGCACTCACTATAATAATTGGTCTCTCGCTTAAGCGTTTTGATCAGAGCGCTGCTATTCGGTCACTCAACTCATAGCTGTTTGCCGTCTCATCTCATACTACAAACACAACCACTAGTTCTGAATTAATTTTTCAGATGATAAGTTGACCTGTAATTGAAAAAGTTTTATAAACTATAAGTGAGATACCAAGAAGTGACTTCTTCTTTAATAATATTATTGCATTGTATTGTTTGTCAACTGTCTCTCAGAGTTAGGTCAGTGTCGCTAAAGTTCATTTTGGATTCAAAGTGCTATTTCGTTATCGAATGTCCGCTTTTTCGCTATTATATTAATGGTCAACTAATTGTTTAAGTTTTGAGGTTTGGATTCAAAGATTTTTATTTGGTTTTTCGCTTCAAGTGCAATATATTTGTCTGTAATATAACTGTTGAGCTGAAGAAACAGTTGTATAGAAGTGATGCTCACGCGTTCGCTGTCATGAGATAAAAGTTTAAAAGTTCATAAGGAAGAAATGCTTTTTTAGTAGCAATACTTTGAGAAGACTGAAGGTTTTTGTAATCTTGTCGTAACACATCTCCAATCTATGTATGATTTTTTGAGCCTTAAACTCAATGAACGGTATTTTTAATTGAATTGTTTAACTGTGTTCTCAAGTGTTAACTTTTCTCAACTCACTAAAATTATGACTTACACCACTTATGTCTTCTTTTTTCATCTGTGACTAAACAAATTCAACGAAGAATAATATTTATTCACATTAGAGTTATTTATGAGTTGACTAAAGATATGGTGAAAATCAGTTTTTTGTATTTCGTGACAATAAGTTATGCCAAAAGTGATGGTTTCTTCTTCATTTGATTGATGGACTAAATAAATAATTTTCTCTCTTATCAAAATTCAAACTTATTTATATGTGAGAGAAAAGTTTTCATAAATTTTCAATTTTCAAGTCCTACTCATGAAAATTTATTTTTATCACAAATCACTTATTAGCCAACAAAACAAATGCAAATACTGTTTGAAACCTATTTATGTGTTTTGCAGTGAACGTCCTGAATATTTGTGTTAATTATCTAAATAGAAAGAAAATTATTCCTTATTTGTATTATTAGCTCATCTTTTTTTGGATAACGCTTTCAATAATTGTGTCAAAACATTTTTTCTGCTTATAAAGTATGAGAAAAAAGTCGAAATACTTTTTGAATAATGGATTATAGGTACTTAGCAGTTGATGATTAAGGCACATGATCGCATATAAGTTGTGACAATTTATGTGAGAATAGAAGAATAAATGATCAAAATATATATAATCAGAACATAATTTAGTATATCATCAAATACAGTTACAACCAGTAATATTCTTTCAAAAGTGTATCAACTACTTTTTCATAGTTTTTCCTCACTCTAAAAGCCTCAAAATTAATGGACATACATTTGTATAGCTAACAGGCGGAACAAAATTTCTCAACATTTTCTACAATCAACTATTCAATATTAAGTCCAAACAAATCAAAAAACCATTTGTTTTAGGCAATTATCTGAAAATTTTCATATAAATAAATCACATATTTGTCGACTGTTGTAGAAATGGGTAATTCTTCGAGTGGTTTCAATAAGACATTTGTCACTAATCAAAGTCGAAGTACTACAAAAGATGCGAAAAGACCGCATTCAGTGCTGGGAATCAGTGATGACAACAATAGAAATGATCTAAAATCAGCCGTACTTCGAGCTAATAATCACAATAATAAAAACATTCGACCTCCAGGTATGCAATTACCACCTCTTCCCCGATCGCATTCTTTTCATCAGGTCCTGAGGCCTACAGAAAACGGACAGATATTGGCCGCAAAGGGAACCATAAGAGGATTAGAGTTTAATAAAGTAAGTAATAATTTATTGTATTATTACGCGGATAAATAGTTTAATTTTAGGTCACGTTATGTTTAATAACTTTTTGGTATTTGTTTAGCGGTTAATAAAAAATAAATTAATTTTTTGCAAAAAATTTGATTATCCGTTATACCATTAATATTGAAATCAGACCATAAAATGTTAATTAAGCTTTCGTTTCAATTTACTTACTATTTTTTTTAGATAGTATTTTAGCTCAAAAAGTCATTTAAAGTGCGATTTATGAGTCTGAAAAGTTTGAAGCCATAAAAAAGTAATTAGACAGATAGAGTTTGTACTAAAAAGTGGTCAAAAAAGTTCTAAACTTTCGAAAGAACCATATGAAAAAGTTGACTTCTATTTCCTTAATTAATTTCTTGGACTTTCGATAGAAAAAACAGGATTTAATCGACAATTTGCTCGATCGACTATATCTTTAAAAGAGTTTTTCAATTGTCTATTGAGTAACTTTTCAATTAGTTTCCCACAACTTCACTATTGAATGAACATTAATAGCTTTACAAGCCCAAAATTTTTTACAAATATCTGAAGCCTTGGCTCCATATAAACCTTGAATATGATCTCTAATAACAAACAATAGATTTTATTATTTGTTTTATTTCATAGTCTAAAATTTGATGGTTAAATATATGTCAAAACCCTTGTATACCATAAAATATGATAATTAGATAACTAAAAGCATAGATTGAAAACTCCTAAATAGGTTGACATAATGTTTGAAATGTGAAGTCCATCAAGTTTATAAGCATTAGAGATGTTTTAAATGATTAACTGATTCCCTATTTTAAAAACTAACTGATTAGACAGTACTAATAGTACCTGAAAAGTCAACAATCACTTAAGAGCCTTAAATGAGTTTTTTGTCATAAAAACCTGCATTTGCTATAAAACTGAAAATAACTGAATTGTTGTTTTTCTGTAATTATACTCGAAATACTATTTTAGTGCAGACAGTGATAAAGTATTAATTTTGCTGAAAATTGATCACTTAAAAAAGGTAATTTCTTATGGGGAACTGTCTTAGTGCAGGTTTAATAATTAGAGCAAATCATTAACTATATTATTTTTATTTCTTATTTCTTATTTCTTATTCAAATTACAAATCTGATATGATCCCAGAACAAGTTTACCTTATTAGAAATGCACTTTTTCATTTATCTTATACTAACCATTCTTAATCGAAATAATGTTAATCTTATTCGTTCTGATGAAACATGTGTATTTTTTTATATTATCATTATTAGATTTATTTTCCAATGGCATTGAAATAGTTTGAATGAGGATAAAAATTCAAAACTCAATTATTGTCTCAATGTTATTGTGAAGTCTCACTGAAAATGTTTAGAGAATTGAGTTCATTGTAATTAAGTTCGTCAGAGTGCCTAATATAGAAATACTTTTTATTACTTTTCAATATTGAGTTAGAATAAATAAATTCACGAATAAATACAATAAATGAATACATTGAAAGCAACATGCCATAAATTAAGGACTTAACGCACAAATCAATTAATAATTATTTAAACTAAACTCTTTCTGCAAGACTAGTTAATTGAAAATCTTTAGAAATTACGAGAGAGTTATAGAATAAACTGTTTAAAACTTTAATTTCGTGTAAGACCACAGCTTTTTTAGCACTACATCAAGTGATTAATTACTTTTATAGATGGTCTTTCGTGAAATCAAATAAAAATAAAAACCTATTCAATTAATTATCAATTTACTTCTGTCTGAATCCTTAGCCTCTATTGAAAAATAAAATTGAAGACGAGTTGAACGCGATATTAAACTCTCGCCGATGTAAAAGTGAAGCCGATTTGGTGACAGATAACAGCAGCTCTAGTAATGATAGTAACCGATCCGAGAGCAGTAATTATGATGAAAATAACAAGAGAAAAGACAATAATAATCTAAGAAAGAGTAGCGCTAGCAATGGAGTCGCGGCTAAAATCCACAGACATAAATACAAGGCTCCACAACCACCACAATTATCTGCAAACGAATTAAATGCTAGTAATGAGAATGAAAATAATACTAAAATTAATGATAGTCATAAGAAAAGTGCAAAAAATTTAGCTAATAGTGGTGACAGAGACAAGAATCCATTGACTAGAAAACTCAGTGATAAGTCCTATAATAGATTATCAAGTGATGATTCTTCGAGATTGTTGATTATACCACGACTTAGATTATCATCAGCTCAACAGAATAAAGATCCGGGTAGTAGTAGTAGTACTAAGAGTAATAGCAATAACGTTATCCCATCACGCTATCAGTCACGAAATTTGGTATTTGACTCGAAAAACCTTAACTCCGAAGGTATGATATGATTTAAATTAAAATTAATTTTTCTAATCTTTATTGCCATATTTCATTAGAATAATGGTTAGGTTAACGTATTCTTAAAAATTTCAATTACTTATCATTATTTCAGAAGAGAAGAGATCTTGAATTAAGATTTATTAAAAAGTTTATTTCTATCTATTAAGGTTTACCTTAGATGAGAACTAACTTCAAGATAGTTATAATTCAAAATAACTATTAAAAGCAATGTCGTAGTCGTTAAAATTAGTGGCATTTTTGTTTTGTAACCATTAAAAAAGTGAAAATTGCTTTAATATAATAATAGGTGTAATTGTCTATAAGTAGCTCTCTTTGTAATAATTATAGTTTAAGGCTATTAAATCTTTTTTTCTTATCAAACCTGAGAAGCTTGAACTTCAAATCCTATTTAAGGTTTCCTTCGCCTAATGCATAAAAATTATACTTTTTTGTTTCAAAATTTAAATATTATCTAATTATAGTGATTAGTGAATTAGTTTCAGGTCAATACCTTTGAAGATATGTTTGTTGTTTTTCCAATTAAGGTTCTAATCCTGTTCTGAGGACTGACTCTAAGCAAGAATGTCGCAAACTTCGTCGTTCGTCATCTAACTGTGACTCTGACATTAATAATAAAAATAAACTCGATAATCCTATAAATGATAAACTGTTTAAAACTAAATCTTCTGATAAACCACTCCTTAGTCGCCAAGATAGCAGAGATATTAGAAAAATATCTGAAAATCCTTTCTTCAAGCAACTCAACTCCTTAAGTTCTGAAGACTTGTTCCCAGAGCTACAAAATCATAACTATAATAACAATAAATATTACGATAAAATAGATTATTATAAATCAGATGAGTATTATTCTGACCGAAGAATTAAAAGCAATAAGATCGATAGTCCGGCTCTTCCACCAGCTTTTGATGACAACTTCATCTTAAGAAGAAGCACACCAACTGCTGGACTAAATGAGCAAAAGATTAACTTTTTCTATAACAAGCAAAATCAACAAAACGGTAAATAAAGAAAACTGTTTCTCGCCTCTCAATATCACCAAATCTTTAGCCTTTGCTTATTGAAGCTAAACATTAAGAAAGCAGTTCTTAAATTGCCTTTTCTTCTGTTTCCTTTTTATGGTAAAAATAGATTTGAAATTGTTTTGACAGCTCCTTTCATAGCAGAGGCGTTTTGCTATTTTGATAGAAAAGTAGGAATAAGTTTGGCCACTTTTGAACAAAATCAAAATAAAATATCAAACTTGTGATTCTCATCGATAAGCATCAAGATCTAATTGACTAGTAGTTTGTTTTAAACAGAAAGTTCGATAGATTTAGAACTAGGTCTAAACTTTGAAAAATCAAAAGTTTCGTGTTTACTTGTATGATTAAGATATGATTTAGCAAAGTTTAGACCTACTTTTGAAACTTGAGGACATTCTATTGAAAACAAACTACTAATCTATTGAAACTTGTCTAATATCTCCCTAAAAATAGTATCAAAATGGCAAACAAGAATTTAATCTATGTGTTTATTTTTGAGAATTTTTAGCACTTATTTACTAAGCATAGTATGAAATGTGTTTTAGTTTACACATAATTCACAAATAGCGGCACTTGTTTGAAAGTCACAAAATAGGTCATCAAAGCTCGTAATTAATATTTAAGACATGTATTCCTTGAAACAAAATGCTCGAACTGAATACTTGATGTTTAAACATAAATTATTTTGCGCTAGAATCTTAATTAAACATTTAGAGCTTCTTTATTACCAAATTATGAAAGCCATAATTGTTTTTAAAAGCTTTGGAGAAATCAGTTTATTATTTTTTTATACACTTTAAGAGAAAACTTATCCCAAATACATAGAAAAATAAAAAAAACATCAAAATTGTTAACGAAATGTTCGGCAACGCCTTTAATGATTCCATTTTAGTTGACTTGAGGGCTATTTCGACAGCTTTAAAAACAGAGTTCATGTTGAAAAATTTGAGTTCAAACTTAACTGATAACTAATTAGTCGATAAAATAACCTAAACCAAAACTGTCAGAAAAACTTTTAAACAATTTCACAATCTATTGTTATACTTGAATAGTTGCACACGATTTCTAAAACTATTTTCACGAAAAAGTGCTTTTTCAACGAAACTCAACGTTTCAAACAAACGTTTTTTTATTTCTTAAGACAAACCCAATAAAAACAAGTCTAATAACAACAATAAACGTGCAATACTTCCATGGAGTGAAGACAGATATAATAGCCATCCGAGTCCTCCACCACCGCCCCCATTGCCAACTGATGAGATAATCAGACCGTCGAAGGCATTCAACCTCCGACAACTTGATCGGCAAACTTCTTCACCGCCACCGCCGCCGCCGATTCATAATTTCGATTATGAATTTGATATTTCGAGTGCCAATTATAAGTCAATTAGAACTAATGTTAGTGATAGTGCCAACTATTCAGATGAAGATGAAGAGGAAGAGATTAAGGTTTGTTTTCTATTGACTTTTTGCTTTCTTCTTATGGTTAAAATAGTTTTGAAACTGTTTAAACAGTTGTTTTCAGAGAAGAGGCGTTTTGTTATTTTGTTTGAGATAAATAAGAAAAATGTTTGGCCTCAAAGAGCAAATCTAAATTCATCAAACTTTTGATTTTTCAAAGTTTAGACCTAATTCTGGGTCTATCGAAAATAAACTAGCAATCAATTTCAGAGATGCCTCAGATCTTGATATTTATTTCTAAAAATAGTCTTCTAGTTAGGCGTAGAATAATTGGAATAACTTTTTAAGAATCCACTTTATATGAAAATTTTTCTTATAATCATAAATAAAAGCCTGCTCTCAATAACTAGAATATTAGTAGCTTAAAACCGAAGCTTTTAAGAAGTTAACGATTAAATGATTTGTTGGAAGAACGGCATAAGTCAATATGATGAGGAGATTCACTTATGACTTTTTACTAGTAATTTATTAAAATTTAACTGATACCAAAAATTGCTGCTTCTTTATCTTCGAAGGCTATGATTTGAAGTAATATCCAAGCAAACCAAGTAGCATTTAGATAAAAACTCGATTAATTTCAATATTATTTTTTCTCTTAATTCCTGTTCTTCAGGTCATACTCAAGCCTCAAATACCGCCTCTAAAACGCGGACAATTATCAGATATGAGTCGCGAACGCATACTATTATCAGAAGACTTGTTTAACTTAAAGCCATTCAATCACCGAAACCAATGTTGGACACCATTACACGACTTGAGCACATCTGACGATGATGACGATGGTATCAATTCAGGCAATCATTCAGATGATAGCATTCAAAAGTGCGAAAAAGAAGTGGTTAATAATTGTAGTTACGATACGAGATTTACGCTGAAAAACCAATTAAGAACTCTTATACATAACAATAAGTTAAAACAACAAAATATGTTCCCTTATTGAGTGCTAAATAGATTTTATATAAAAATTGTATCATTTTTGTGTTTTATAAGTTTTTAACTCTTTTCTCCTATGAATAAGTGCCTTATTATAACTTTTTATAGCTATTACTAACTTTAAAGGTTTTAGGAATTCATTCTTTTTCATTATATAAATTAATATTGTTGAAAATTAATTACTTTTTGTAATATAAGTTCCAGAGATATCACGCCTAAAACAGTTTATAATTGAGTAATTATTCAAACTTTTAATTTTAAATAAATTGTTTTGTTTTACTTCGTGTGCAATTTTTTCATATACAGTCAAATAATTAAAACTCCAAATCAAATAAAAATATAATTGCATTACAAATACAATGGAAAATACTTGAATTGAACAAAGCCCTAAAAAGTTTTTAAGCTCTAAGCGCAAAACATTAAATTCTTGAGCAGTATTGTTTTCAGAAGTATGCAACACAAGTATTCATTTTCTAGACGTATTTTCCTGTCAGACGTGTTGATAAATTGTAGTTAGATTATTATTTAATAAGCGTGTGGTCCAAATATTCTTTTTTTTATTATTCAACTTTAAAATTAATCTTTTGATAAAATACCACTTTATCGATAGTGGCGTAGCAGCTATTCCCAAGTTTATATGAAAATAAATTGATTTACGTATCAATCTATAAAACTTTTTGACAAGTCTTTATCAAATATGTAACCATTTTTTGTAGATTTTCAATAATCTATTAGAAACTCAACAACTTTTTTAGAAAACTCAAATTTAGAAAGCTTTTTTATTATTAAAATCTATTTTGGGTTCCGTCACTTATTCAGACGTTATTCAATGCCAACGAAATCTGAATTAAATTAATTTCAACAACTTATTAACATTCGTATGACTCGATTAAAAACTAAAGTTAAAAACCTTATTCAATGCGATAATGAAGTTATTCATGAAAAATACATTTGTATTGTAATATTGGAATAATTGTTACATATTTTGAACTTATATAGAGCTGATGCTCTAGTTTTCAACCTTTTGTTTAAACAACCTGCAGAACAATAAAAATCTCTTTACATAACAATTAATAATTATCATTACATAAAGTGTTAATAACGAGGAAATGAAAATAAGTTCCTAAACGCTAGTAGTTATCGTGACATCCACTTTATGCATAATAGAATGCATTTATTATGCTTCAGTCAATCGATTATATAGTAAACAAGTTTTTAAAAACTATTTAATATTTAGTTTGATTGAGTGGGAGTTTCAATAGGAGTTACAATTATATACTTTTTATTAACTTAAAAAATTCTTTTCACATTTTACAGCTTACGATATGAAATACGTGAGAAATGCTGTCTATTATACAAATTGAAATTTTATCACTTTGTATAGAAAATCAGTAAAACTTTTAAAACTTACTAAAACCTTCACCCCATTTAACAATTCCATCAATCGAGTGATTTTCAAACTTTTAGGCGGTATTATGTAAACCTTATTCAAAACAAATTTCAAGTAATTCAATCTTTTCCCCGAATTCTATCTAATTAATCAAATTAATTGTCGACCTTTTCTTTGCCAGTGCCAACTGCTTTATGGGTTATTTTTGACATTTCATTCAAAGCAATTAGTTTTATTTGTGAACAATTACTTATTATTCCAATGATGCCTTCATGTGTAACTCAGTTGAAAGATGGGCTAAAATTTCAATAATAGTCACGTCCTATTGTAATCTGTTTTAATTTATTCGGTTTTGCAACTCTTTATTAGAAATCTGTCAGTAAATATTAAAATATCATAATCGAGGTAAGTATAACTCAATGCCATTGAACAAGTTCTCGTTCAAAAAATCGTGGGCTACATTTCAAGGAGTTTATTGTTAGCAATCTTTCAATCACTCAAATAATGGACTTCACCATATATTTGGCCAGCAATCAAAGTCACCAACGCCAACGTGTAATCTCTTAATTTTAGTGCATTTTTATGCCTGTATTTTGAAAATCTATCACAAACTTTTATTTCAGACAGTATGAGTCGCCAAAATTCCAATTAAGTTATTCTAAATTATCTAAACCTGAAATGTCCTGCATCGCAACAGTTTGTTAGCTTTCATTCAATCAATTTAATTCTTAATTGCAAGCATTTCAATCATATCAAATATGCATTTACAAAAGTTTGCATTGATTTTATTTCAATTTGAGAACGAATTTCTAATTTGCCAACTTGTATCAGTTCACATTGACAAATATTCGTGTAGTCGTTAGCAAAAATAATTATTTTCACATCAGTTAAAAATCAATTTTTTCCAACTTTGGCCCAAATTTTTCTCCAAAACTAATTAAAACTTTTCATCGATTCCTCTAAAGCCAAGCTTAGTTGACTTCAAACTCTTACTGCATCTCATAATCAATACCAAAACTTCTGTTTCGTTATTGAGCTGTCCGTTACTAATAATGATTCGATTATATTCTGACACTTTTCAAATAATTTTAAATCTAGTTCTGTCGTTACTAGCGATTGGTTTATTTCATGCAATCATTTATTTGAAGTACTCTTCAATCAATGCCACAATCATTGACTTCTAATACAAACGGTTTATTAAATATTTTTTGCATTATTTTAATGCAATCAAAATTATTTTACCTTCAAATAAGAGATTAATCAATAAAACTTCATAAAAATCATCATAAGTCTGATATTCAGACTATAAAGCTGAAAAATTCGACTGAAAATTCAGACTAAAAATAAGCTATTTTCAGAACAAGAGCCAAATTTTATAGTGCTTTCAAATTGTCGGATTAGCTTTTCAAGTTGAACTTTTCAATTTTCATCAACTCATATTCCTCCTTTAAATTGAATGTTTTAAAGAGTCCTTGATTTACATAGAAGTTGAGTACTTAATACCGTATTTATTTTATTTGTTAAACATGTAGGATAAAAATCTTTCAGATACTTCGAGTAATTATGAACACATCAAATCATAACTAGTCCTAAATTAACTAATACATTTGATGACTGTTAATAATATTCTAACATTTGAAACTTCTATTACATTTACGGGGGTTTATTCATAATACCCAACATTGAGGTCTTGACAAATTCAAGTTATAAAATGCAAGAAAATAGCCTAAATTCTACATTACATTCCTTAATGTTGATGAAATGTCCAATGATTTTGCCAAAATCACAAACCAGCTAAACGACTGAGAGATCATCTAGTCATTTATATTATTGATAATGCTTTAACTACTTAATGTTGAGTTTATGTTTGACATTTCGATAATCTTAAGAAAATAAGCACCAATAATAAGAATCATCTGCATATTAGAGAAAATTTTCTTCAGTATAAGTTTTATAGAGTTAAAGTTCAATTTAGTTGTTAATAATAAATTCTAAAGAGACCAGAAGTAACTATACATTATATAAATTAGACCTTTGGAAAGATTTTCGAAACATTTACTTCAAGTAAAATATAAATACCTCATAAAATCGCTTGTAATTTATAATAAATAGTTTCCAACACGAGAAACCAATATCTTTCCGATTAATGCTATCAATAAATGACTGAATCTATAAAATGTGTTAAAATTATATTAAGTTCTTATTATTTCGCCAAAGTTTACTTTGAATTGATCAATGAAAGCTTTCAAATACCTTCATCTTATTAGTTGATGATATATTTCTCATATTTAATACCAAAAGTTTATACAGTAGTTTAGAAGATCTTTTATATTCAAAAGCCAGAGAAGAAGCAGTTATTATGAACATATTGAAGATAATCGAGACCACAACAAGAGAGTAGAGAAAAGTTAGTTTGACGATGAAGTTCTGTTTTGTGAATAAAACTTGATATAAAGTAGTGTTTATGACAGTTACAAATATAGCCCAAATACAGAACAAATATTTTGACCAAAAATTTTATTATAATTATATATATCACAATAGACTGAATTCAATGATTTTAAAGTGCAGTGAAAATATTTATAAATAAAAAATTTTTCTGTCAAGTTTAGAAACAATTTCTTTATTAATGGCTCTGATTCTTAGCAATAAATAATGGCAAATTAGGTAAAAGTAGTTGAAATGCCATAAATAAAAATTTGTTGAATGATGAGCACCAATAGTGAAAAGTATAGTCAAAGCAATTCCATAAAGAATAAAATCTCTAATTGTATTGTTAATTAATAATGGGATGAATGACATCAGAAATCCTACAATTGGTGTCAAATAGTCCAAAACAATTTTCGATGAGACAAATAGCATTTTCGCTCTCTTTGTTAGTCTTTTAATTTCTTTTTCATTCTTAAGACCAATACTTTTTGGTGAAACCAAACCTGATATCATCTCAAAAGGTTTAATCCATAGATTGTTTGTATTGTGATAGCTATTCCAATGAATCAGTTGTGAAATAATAGCCAATAGAAAATATAGCGATAAAGTTATGTTCATATGAACCTTGACTCCAAGAATGTGAGAGAAGTCACCAATCAAGATGAATAAGAACTTGTTACTTTCGCTTTCAAACAGAAATAGCATTAATAAAAAGCGGGCTAGCAGTAGACAATTGATTGTGAAGACGATCATTGGATTGTAAAATAGTTTTCTTGATTTTGAGCCTGAAGGAAATAGAGATAAACCAATTCTATAGAAATGACTTCCCGCAGATTTAATTCTAAGATCCTCTGATAGGGTTTTGAAGAATTGAAAATATTCTTTTCGGCAATCATTTTAAAGCATCTAGTTCATATGATTCTCGTTCAAAAAACTTTTGGATCGAGAAGACAGGGAATATAGTAAGAAAATTATCTTATACTTTTAATTTGTATTTAAGGTAATAGCACAGAACTTTTTGTAAATAATTACTAATACAGTAGAATCTGTCTAACTTTCACATGCAGTTATGTGGTTTTAAAAGGTTATTAAAATTTCATAGAAAAACGTAACCTAATTGTTATTGGTCTTTAAATTACTTAACTACATGTTGGACAGGTTTTACTGTATCAGAAATATATTATTGGAGTTCATTAAGGTTAAAAAACAGTAGTTCAATGTGCACGCAATATCATAACAGTTTCATTAATTTCTGAAAAGTTACAGTTTAACATGACAACTATATGTAGTTAGCGAAAACATTTTTATTAGTGTGTTCTATCATTTTTCCAATTATATTCTTATAATGAAAACTATTAATAAGTTTAATCAGCTTTAAAAGACTTTATTGTCAGATTTTTATGCGTTTCACGATTAAAGTCTAAAATTGTTTAAGAAATTATTACAACTTTAAATTATGAGTTCTATTACTCTAATTTGTTTTATGAAAATTGTACAAAACAAATATTGATTTTTCGTTATAGCTTTTAGATCCATACTGAAAGGTTGTTTGCAAATTTTAGGATCTAATTTTTCTAATGTTCTTTTTTTATGAAACTCATTTGGAAAACCGCTAAACGAATCGAGTAAATAATATAACTTTACATGTCAGACATTTACTAAATGACAAAAATTAATAGCAATTACTTCTCAAGGACTTTAAGCATTTAATTGAGAAAATTTTGATAATTGACTAATCTATAAGACAAACACAATTAACGCATCGATATAGTGAATCTCTGGGTAGGTGATTTCACGTTCTCTATAAAGACGTCTGGCTATAAGCAGATTCATTATTGGTTCAAGGTTTCTACAAATCTTATTTTTGAGCAATATATATGCTAGCGAGTCTTTATTTTAAGGTATTCTCAATGAGTTAAGATTCAATATTCAGTAAGAATATGAAAAAAGTAAATTTTATCGAGAAAATTATTGTTTTTATAGTGAAATTTGACCAAATATATGATTTTCCGAAAATTTTATTTCACTATAAAGAGTATCATGAACTAATATTAAGACCAGAATTTTCACTGACACTTTCAAGAACTGACTACAAGAAGATTTTATAACATTAGTTTAATAAGAAATTTGTTGAGACTGTATGTGTGCTCTCACTACTTCATAAGAATTGTGCTGAACGTTCATTTTGTTTATAGAAAAACATCATCATTCCGATCAAAAAGCTATTTTTACTTGAAAGCTTCAACTTTTCTGATTTCATAAACATCTAAATAGTTATTGGTTATGTTTCAGATTTAAAAACTCTTCTGATAGATTTAGTGGGGATTTGCGCCAATTATTTGGAAAAATATCTATAGGTGAATAAATTAGAGGGCGAGCTCAGGTTGTTTTCAACTAATCTTATGATCAACCAATGATTAGTCAATAAGTCTTAAGGCTTATATTTTGTTTAGTCAATTCTTTATAGATTTCCAAAACTTTTATCGGCAATTTTGTCAATGTCTTAATGAATTGTTCATTTTTATTTAAAAAACTACGAAACTAATAAAACATCTCAAAATCTTATTGAAAATAACTTTTAATATGCTTAAGATCAGTTAAAGATAATAAAAGAATTTACTGAAGAATTAATACAGTATGAAGTTGAGTGAATCTTTTATTTATAATAAATTAATATAAGATAACTTAATAAATTACATCGTTTATGGATCAATTATTGCACTATTATTCTATTGGTCACTTTACTAGTACAACGAATTGATCAATCAAATTCGGTTTGTTTTCAAACATGTTTTGTTCATTAACATATATAACCTAGGTGTTAGAAGGGAACAAAACTTCTATTGAAGTAAAGTCTGTTTACATGTTCAATATTTGTAATTAAATGTCATTTTTAAAAGCACATGATATACAAAAGCTTATCGTTTGGCGAACGAAATATAAACTAAATCGATAATAGAATTAATTATTGATTGAAACAGTGTTAGAAATAAACAATTAGTTAGTCAGCTAATGAAGCAGTAAATCAATGCCTCGCGTAAAGAGTGTCCCAGTCGCTAAAAGACCGTTAATTGACGAGCAAACTTACGAACAAAATGAAAAACAAATTGAAGTTAAGAAAAAAATTAAGTTTAATAAGAATAAAAAATACTACCAATTTACTGTTGATAAACAGTTTGAGAACTTCTTGACTGACGCCAATTTCTACCTAACTATTCATTATTTTTCAGGTCACAAATTCTTTTTTATTGTCTCAATTCTTCAGATATTTTTAAGTTTGTTTTCCAATCGTTTTCTCTATTCTTAATTTTAGGCAAATTTAACGAATCAAATCCTGACTCAACGCACTGTCTTTTGGGTTCGTTTGCTGTCGAATTAATATCCGAAGAACTAATTAATTTCGCAAACATTGAAGTCATAAACAAACAGTTATTGTATTTGTATTGCAAACAAACACCGTTTGAATCCATCATTTATTATGAGTGCAATGAATCTCAAACTGGAAAACATTTTTGCGTTAATATCAAGTCTATCAATAATAACAAGTTAATAGATTATGATTTGCTTGATTCCTTCAATCCTGCCCAATCGTCACCATTTCTATTGACGACTAACCTGTTCATAAGTAATAATCAACTTACTGTTGATGTTTGGCTCCAGAAGTCTGCTTTCAAGAAGTTGTCATTTCACTCGCAAACTTTTGGAAGAATTAATTACAATGTTTTGGATGTTATGAACTATTTCTATAACTTTCCGCAAGTGGTCGATGTCTCAACTAATGGTAATCAATACACTCATCGATATTACTTAAAAACTTAGGCCGATATGCATGCTTTAACCAAAACTGTTTTAAACATTTATCGTGCAATGAGCTTTAAAACGCGTTTCAAGTTTTAAGTCGGTTTTGAGACAAAACCGTTTTAAATAGAGTTGTACATACGGACCTTGATTTTTCACATGTTCTTAGCCTTAATATTATTTTGACTACTATTCAATCATATATTGAACTCTTATTGATTTGATCTATTAATAGAAGTTTCAAAAGAGGATATCGAGGATTTGTACTCGAAAATTAAGGCAAGACATAGTGAGAATAAAAATTGGATTCCTGATATTGATGTCCAACATCCATCTCTTTACCCAAAACTAAGATCATATCAGATAGAAGCCGTAAGTCATACCTTAAGCTATACCTTATGTTATCGTATAATTTAAAATCATATGAGAGATGAATTTCAGATCTTATAAATTGCTAATTATAAAAATGCTAAGATACTATTTATCTTAAGGCATGCTATAAATAAAGAATATATAAACAGTTAAGTTAATAAAAGTGCTTCGAAAAATATAAACGTCTTATTCTAATGATTCTGTTGATCGACTATCAGGTCCAATGGATGCTCTATAGAGAACGTAATAATAAGTTGAGTTCACATCAATTGTTATACGAAAAAATTAAAACAATAGACGGACGAGAAGTAAACTATAACCGATATGCTGGTTACTTCATTGATGAGCAAAGTTTTACGTCAAATTATGTTTATGGAATATCTCCGAGTGGTATACTTGCTGACGAAATGGGTTTAGGAAAAACTATTGAAGTACTTTCTTGTATATTATGTAATCCTAAACGACCTGATGATCACTTCAATGACAACTTGTATGATATTGAGACTGAGTTCGATGAAAATATCGGTTCGTATTTCACTAAGCTTTGATTTAGTCTCAGTGCTAAATAGTTTTCATTTAATTATAGGTTGCTTCGAATGCGTTTGTGGAAAGTTCTGTGATATCGAGTCTTATAAAAGAAACATGCGCAAAAAGAATGGTATTGTAGACCAAAGTCGAGAAAATAATGGTGTCAATAGTGAAACTGATGCCAACAGTGATAATACTATTGTTGAAGATCAGAGTGATATTGATAATGAAGAAATCGGTATAGAAAACGGTCTAGATGTTGAAGAAAGTAGTCAAATTGGAGACCAGAAGTCAAAATCAGATGTAAAGACAGCCAATAACCAAATAATTAGATATAAGCGAAAACGAAAATCAAAGAAAAAGAAGAATGAAATCGAACTTTTAGTGCAATGTCGTAGTTGTGGTTCATATCAACACGCGACATGTGTTAACTTTGATATTGATAAGCGTAGACCTTATTATTGCGGTCATTGTTGGGTTAGAGACGGTATGAAACCTGTGAACTCGAGAGCAACTCTCATAGTCAGTCCACGATCTATTAGTCATCAATGGCAGGATGAAATCACTAAGCATGTCGATTGTTCCAATCTAAGTATTTTTGTTTATGAAGGCGTTAAAGGAAGCAAAGGTTAATATGAATATTGTTATATCTGTTTATTAATCATTAGACTTTTCGATTGTACTGAATTTAACTGTTCTTAAGCCAAAGATAAGTAGTTTCGAAACATGTTTTCAATTACTGTTGTGTTTCAGGTTATATTCAGCCTTTCGATTTGGCCGACAACGATATAGTTCTAACAACTTACGAGACATTACGTTCTGAATTGGATTATATAAATCTCCAGCACTCGAACCGGTTTCGTTACGCAAAACGATTTAACTCGACTCCAACTCCACTGATAGCAGTCAATTGGTGGCGCATATGTCTCGATGAAGCTCAGATGGTTGAAAGTGCTTCTGCTAAAACTGCACAAATGGCTCATAAACTCTTTGGTAAACATCGTTGGTGTATAACAGGGACTCCTATTCAGAGATCTATTAATGATATCTATGGTCTGCTCTTATTTATTGGTGAAGAACCATATCACGAACGACTCTATTGGGAAACAATGCTTTATTGGCCATATTCTTGTGGTAGGTTTTTGTTTATGTAGTTATTAATCAATTATTTAGTATTTTGCTATGTCTTTAGGTAATTCGGAACCATTGGTGACAGCTTTGAGTCACTGTTTTTGGCGCACTTGCAAGTCAGATGTTTGGCAACAATTGGGAATACCCTCACAGACGACAATTGTTAAAACATTACAATTTTCTCCCGTTGAACAGCATTTCTATTTGAGACAGCACAATGAATGTCAGCGAAAATTCAATGAAAATATGATCAAATTTACTGATTTAAATATCAGACTTAAAGAACTCGATAGAAAGACAGCTAATATCTTATCGAAACCGATGTTGAGTTTACGACAAGTAACATAAAACTTGAGTTTTAATTTGAGTTTATTGTCTAAGCGTTATTTTTGTTCTATTTAAGGCTTGTTGTCACCCTCAAGCAGTTCGCGGAAAATTTTTACCAATTTCTAAGAAGACATTAACAATGGAAGAGTTATTGAAGACTATGATTAAGAATACGCAGTACGAATGCGAAGAAGAGCACAGAAAAATTATTTCAGCCATAAACGGAATCGCCGCTATTCACATCATTAAAGTAATACTTCTACTCATATTTAACTGTATTTGTATTAATTTGCTTTTCATATTTCTATTGATAGGAAGATTATGCAAAGGCTATTGAATTTTATCGCAAAGCATTGAATTCGATCGAGAACTATAAAGCAAAAGATCTCTTCCGAACTGATAAATTACAACAACTGCATACATTGCATAATTTGGCTGAAGTTCTCGAAAGATGTGGTGTTAAACAAAAGGACAAGAACCCTGATGGAAGTGACAGCATAGAAGAAAATGAAAGTGTAAAAATTTATTTCAATAAGTTAATCAGACTTTGTTGTCAATATAAGTTTTCTTTACATATTTAGCCCAAAACCACATCAATCAATGTTAGCGTAGAAATCGGTCGAACTCTTCGTGACGAATATTTAAGATATGAAGCAAAGCAGTTACGCGACGAATATTTAGCTAAAGGAAATGCTAGTATTGCAGAAGTCTTCGAACAATTAAATCCAGCAATTGCTAAAACTGAAGAAATAGAAAATGTAATTAATCAAAACAACCTGTTTTAAGAATTGACTAAATTGTTATTTAATTGAATAGGAATTCCAATTATCGAATCAAAATCCATGGTGGAAGCTAGCCATCAGTTATCTTAGAGCTAATGATGAAGAATATAATGTTGTGTTTCGCGTGAAAGAGGCATTAGAGCAACACGATCTTAGAGGAAGATTAGGGGAAGAATCACTTTCGAAATTCGTTTCAATATCAAATAAATTTCGTGAATGTTCAGGTCTTATCTATGTCTTAGATAAGTGTTTGCAAGAACTTGTCCAATCGCGTAAAGTATTGAAGCAAAAAGTGATTCATTTGAACCCAAAACCAACTGAACAGGAACTTAATCAAGCCATTGATTGCCATCTTAGGCCTGAAAGAGATAAAGAGGGAAATAGGGCTAGTCATGTTGTCAAATGTAAATATTGTTTAATACACGAGTTATTTAATGAGTATGAGATGAAGTTGTACTACTTCAGCGCTGAAGAGAAGACAGAAGAGGCTGCTTGTAAATCACACGCACTTATGGAAAAAGTAATCATATTTTCATTATGATATTTCTCAAACTTTTTGTTAAAAAATTGGAACTGAATTTTTGATTAATAATTGTGCTTATTTGACTGACAGTTACGTCGTGGTACTTGGGCAGACAGTGAAACAGAACAAAGTTTGAAAGTAATATATCAATTATTTAGAAACAAAGCCAACCCCTCATCAATACAACACAAACAGATGGTAGAAGATGGTTCGAATCACGTCAAACTGTTTGAAGCTCTGAAACGTGAATTTCGTGCTTTGAGAGCAGTTTGGATTCAAATTTACGACTTTGTATCGCAAATAGACGAGCTAAATATGGCAAAAATAAGACTAAGATTGCGTTATGACAACGAACCAAAACCTAAAGAAACAGTTACCTATATTTTAGAGCGGTCTGAAGTTGAGACTCAGTTGGTAACATTAGAGTCAGATGAAATAGTAGCCAGAAACTTACTGGCAAAAAAGTTATCGCACTTGTACTATTTGAATAACCTGTCTAAAGATGAGTCTAGTCGAAAAGGTGGTCAAAATCCTGAATTGTGTCCTATTTGTCAGTTCCAAATGGGACAACAGTGGTCTGTTCTTCAATGTGGACATTGCTTGTGCGTTAAGTGTTTAGATATTATGATTAATCAATATTCGAGAAATACTGGCAATGGAGTTTGTATTCTATGTGCTCTTTGTCGGGAACCCTGTCCACTGTCTGCTATTCTTTATGTTGATTCTGCACCTACTGAAGAAGATCCTGATTCTATAGAAGGTATGCTGATCTATCTCTAAATAATTCATGCTTTTCATGACTTATATTCACATCAGTCTTAAATGAGACTTGAAATTAATTTTTACGCATTTTTCAAGTGATCGGCAGCTGGTCCACAAAAGTGGAAGAAGTGATTCGATGTTTATTGAAGATAATACGTGACGACCCAACTGCAAAATCTCTCATATTTTCAACTTGGAACGACGTTTTGCAGCTCATATCGAATGCTTTGCTAGAAAACAAGATAAACCATTGTTTTATCAAACACTCGGTAAAGTTTGCCGAAAAGATCGACACATTTAAGCACAACAATGATGTCAGAGCATTATTATTGCCGATACATTCGGGTTCTAAAGGACTTAATCTGATAGAAGCGACTCACGTTATTCTTGTCGAGCCAACTCTCAATAAGGCCAATGAGCTGCAAGCTGTTGGAAGAGTTCATAGAATCGGTCAAACAAAGTATGTCTCTAATGATTTTCTTAATATTTTGCCATTTTAAAACATATTGCTATTTGATTGTTTTCAGGCCTACATTTGTTCACCGGTTTTTCGTGAAGAGCACTATAGAAGAGCGTATTTCCTATTTGTATTCAAATAATGAAGACAAAAATAATGAATTATCTCCACAGTTGGCTGAAACTTCAGAACACGCTTTCATGACATTAAATCAAATGAAAGAGTTATTCGATAGCACCTGAAATTTTATATCTTTTAAAGTTAAGATCATATACCACTTTTATTTAGTGTGAATATTTTTCTTAGTTAAGCCTATTTTATTTGTTTACATCAAGACTCAGTTATAATCATGAAACGTGACAAAACCATTTTTTATTACTGTATACCTAATGAGAACTTACCTAAACAATTAGCTATCAATTCATCAATAATGATTTAATATAAAAATTTTTGTATTTATTTTATAAATAAGAATCAATTATTAAAGTATTGGTTACAGAATAAAAACGTTAGATTTAAGTATTTTTTACTCAAATTTGATAACAGTTCTAATACTTTTTCCATTTTTCATTAATTCAAAACCTTCATTTACTTCATCTAAACTTATTCTATGAGTTATAAATTGATCCAAATTTAACTTTCCATTCAAATGTTGGCTAACTAACCACTTAATTCCTTCAATCGGTTTACAGCCTCCGAAAAAGCCTCCCATCAGTTTTCGTCCGGTCAGAAGAAGCCACGGATCTATCAATAAATCTTGTCCTAAAACAGTTATAAAAACTTTAATTCCATAAGTTTACAACAAGTTTTATATACCATGGGGTGGAAGTCCGGCCACAACACAAATTCCCCATCGATTCAACGATTTAAACGCCGATTGCATAGCCTTAGCGTTTCCAATGCATTCAAAAGTATAGTCGAGTCCACCATGAGTTTGAAACATCTCTTCAATAGTTTTATAGCCGTTCGGCAACCGGTTTGGATTAACGAATTCATTGCACCCAAACTGTTTCGCAACTTCAAACTTATCTTCATTTATATCAACGCCAATAATCCGTTTTGCGCCACAATTCTTAGCGGCCAAAGCAGTAGCCAAACCAACGGCTCCTAATCCCCAAATCGCAACACTCGATCCCTTATCAACTTTTGCCGCGTTGACCACATTTCCATAACCGGTTGCAACACAACAACCAGTTAAACAGATTTTCTCGAGATCTCCACTTTTATCGACCACAACAATAGACTCGATTGGCATAACTGTGTATTCACTAAATGCAGCACAGCCGATAGATTTATAAATTGGTTTTCCGTCCAATGTTGAAAACCTTGTGGTGCCGTCGGGCATAACATTAAGAGTTCCATCATTTCCTTATAAGATAAGAAGCTTTTTGTTCAGAAAACAACTTTCATTCATATAACTTTCTATGCATTCAAATACCTGTTTCGCAGTAGTTTGATTTATCACTCCTACACAGATGGCAAGTTTGACAATTAGGTAACCAAAGAAGGACTACATGATCTCCAACTGCAACATTCGTCACATTCTCTCCGACACTCTCAACAACACCCGATCCCTCGTGACCCATAATTAAGGGAAACATAAATTGTTGAGAAATATTAGTCTCAATTATATGCAGGTCCGATCGACAAATGCCACTTCCTATTACTTTAACTCTAACTTCATTAATTTTAGGTGGATCTACATATATTTCTTCGACTACTATTGGCGTGTGCGGAGCGTACGAGACCGCTGCCCGACACCTAATTCTTTGACCGATTGTCGACATAATTAACTAATACGCTTTGAAGTCTTTAATTAGACTTGAACTGAATGAAGCGATGAGTTAGAATACGATGTACGGCATCGAGAAAGTTGTATTTATCTGCTAATTTTAGGTTAAGGTCTTCTATAATGAGATTGTTCTAATTAAAGTATTAAACATTTCTTTCCTGAATTGATTTGATTGTTTATTTATATTACTGAACATCATTACGAAACAATCTAAAATCTTATTTTCTCTTATCCAAAACCTTCAACATAAGACTTGACAAACTTCACATATAAATTTAGTATCAAATGATCAGTTATTACTAGTAAAACCAAAGCCAATCAATTAAATTACTCAAACTTCAGATAACTCTCAAGAAGTTTGAAGATTTTGAATTTGCTTATAATCAATGAATGTCTTTAATTCAGAAAATTTCTTTAAAGTCCTTAAACTTTGAGATCCAATAACGAAAAAAATTGCTCACTGATTAATAGTTAATCTTCGCTACACTCACT
The DNA here is from genome assembly GCA_018873245.2 of Archegozetes longisetosus. Classification (NCBI taxonomy): domain Eukaryota; kingdom Metazoa; phylum Arthropoda; class Arachnida; order Sarcoptiformes; family Trhypochthoniidae; genus Archegozetes; species Archegozetes longisetosus. Next base: position 10,283,237 of record JAEMBT020000008.1, on the reverse strand, counting down.
TCGCAATTGAACTCATACTTTATTGTATAGTTGAAAACTTATTTTTAAATTAAAATTCATCTGTTTGAACATTCCTAAATCTCTATCACTCGAATACTATAACAGTCCTAATAGTCTTTCCGCTTCTCATAAGTTCTAATCCATCGTTGATTTGGTCCAATGATATCCGATGCGTAATAAATTGATCCAAATTGAATTTTCCGCTCAAATACTGACTAACTAATTGCTTAATTCCTTCGATCGGTTTATAGCCTCCAAAGAAACTTCCGGTCAGCTTCTGACCCGTCAATAGAAGCCAAGGATTTATCATAACATTATTTCCTAAATAAATAATTTATTATAACTTCGAAAATGACTACAGAGTTGGGCATAAGTTTGAATTCTTAATCACAAAAAACTACAGAAGATATCAGAATCAAATAAATTACATTTTATTCACTAAAGTATGAGGTTTAATGAATTAAGTTTTCAAAATGTCTACCCTCGATGGCCACCAAGTGCTGGAGCCGAGTCCAAGAGCTGGTCATTAGACGCTGCCTGATCGGATTTGACGCCGAAAAACACATTGGAAGGGGTATTGATTGGCCCTCATATTCCCCGAACGTTACAATCTATGACTTCTATTTTGGGGTTATACTAAGGATAAAGTGTATGTGACACCCATATAAAACCTCGAGCAGCTCCAAGAACGCATCACAGAGATCATTCAGCCACACCCTGAAGACATCAAGCAGCGTGCAGTGACCAACTCTCAGACTCGGCTTCAGCACTTGATAACCATTGAGAGTAGACATTTTTAAAACTTCATTCATTAAACCGCATACTTTTGTGAATAAAATGCAATTCATTTGATTCTGATATCTTCTGTAGTTTTTTGTAATTAAAATTTCAAATGTTGCGTAACTTATGCTCAACCCTGTATAATAAGCTATAAATGCATACCTCTGGGTGGAAGTCCAACAACAACACAAACTCCCCATCGATTAAGTGATTCAAAGGCTGATTGCATTACATCTACATTTCCGATACATTCAAAAGTATAGTCAAGTCCACCGTAAGATTGAAACAACTGCTGGACAGTTGAGAAATTATTTGGCAATTTATTCGGATTAACGAATTCGTTGCACCCGAACTGTTTCGCGATTTCAAACTTATCCTCATTTACATCAACGCCAATAATCTGTTTAGCACCGCAATCTCTAGCGGCCATCGCGGCAGCCAAACCAATAGCTCCCAATCCGAAGATCGCGACACTCGAGTCTTTTTCAACTTTTGCCACATTTACAACATTGCCATATCCTGTGACAACGCAGCAACCAATTAAACAGACTTTCTCTAATTCTGCTTTTTTATCAATCACAACAATAGATTCAATCGGCATAACTGTGTATTCACTAAAAGCAGCGCAACCTATAGATTTATAAATAGGTTTTCCGTCTAACGTTGAAAACCTTGTAGTACCGTCGGGCATAACATTCGTAGTTTCTTGAGTCCCTTTTATAACAATCATTTAACTTAAAATTGATCTAAAGTTTTGAATTTTTACTTCAGTCAATACCTGCTTCGCAAAGGTTTGTTTTATTGCTTTTACATAATTTACATTTGAGGCAATTAGGAATCCAAAGAGGAATGACATGATCTCCAACAGCAACAGTTGTTACATTTTCTCCAACGCTTTCAACAATTGCCGACCCCTCGTGACCCATAATCATAGGAAAAGTAAAATCATTTGCTATATTAGTGTCTAATATGTGCAGATCTGACCGACAAATACCACTTCCAACGATTTTAACTCTAATTTCACCACTTTTTGGCGGATCGACATAAATATCTTCAATAACTAATGGTTTGTGTGGTCCATACGCGACTGCTGCCCGACATTTAATTCTTTGTCCGACAGTTGCCATAATTGAAACTATTAAAAGTTATTGAGCTTTAGTTAGAAATTTAGGTTTGGAAAACGCTTTCTGATAATAGGTAGTTTTCAGTAATATTTTGTAAGATCGTACTTGATCAACTAATTGCTTAAACGAAAAACATTTCGAGATATGATAAGCCTTTTTTGAATAGATTACTTATTATGAGAAAGTGCTTTTCCAGACCTAAATTTCTAACTAAAGATAAGTAGCTTTTAATAGTGAAAAAGATTTATCACATCTCGAAATGTTTTTCATTTAAGCGACTAGTTGATCAAATATGACCTTGCATAATATTAGTGCAAACTTTTACTAACGTTTTCTTATCGATAATGAGATCAATATAATCAATAAGCGATACTTTAGACTTAAGGGCTATTTAAATTTATTTCGTTATAGTAAGAAAAAGTTTTTAAAGCACTTTTTAACAGTTTTATTCAATAAGATTATCGATGGAATGATAACATTGAATTGTCTTAATTCTAGACCAAACAAACAAATTATTTTTTGCTAATATTTTAGCCACAGACAAAACAGTACTTTGACAGTCAATACTAATCAAGGTTTTAGTATCTGATTCGTTATCGATGTTGAAGTTCCCCCACTAACATAATCGATAATGGGTATGGTTGTACTCGACGAGACTATAGAACCGAGTATTTGATTATTATTAGCAATCGTTACGATAACTTCACATCCATTTGTTTCGTTTATTCTATCAACCAATTGCTGCAATTGTGAGAAACTTTCCGTCAGTGAACTGATTTTTATCATGTTTACGCCAACAACTCCTGAAAAAATACAGTTAAACAAACAATTGGTACAAAAGCTTCAAACGATTCCTCGAAAAAGCTATCTTAAAAAATAATTATCAAAAAGTTTTTCTCATACCATAATCGGATTCTAATAACTTGATCATTTTTTGAGCCAAAGCTATATTCTTATCAGTTTCTGCAATTATTAAAACTGATTCTGTTATACTGATGTTCCACTTGTCTATCACTGAACTGAACAACTGTCTCGTCAAATCAGCTACTTTTTGAAATACATTCCTCACATGACTAATAACTTTATCATCAATTTCTTCGTCTTTATATTCTCTATATATCTGTTTGTCGACCATTAGCTTCTTGTCAGACTTAGGCCATAACCTCCAGGTCTCATTATCTATAATATCGGCTAAAACTATAGTCTTATTGCAGTTATCGTCAGTGACGACACCGAACTCAACTTTAAGATCAACCAATTGATAGTCAATCGATTGCCAAACTTTTTCCAAAACTTCAAACACTAACTGACTTATTTTGAAAATATTTTTTATCTCATTTTCGCCGATCAGTAACCCATTAATCTTAAAATTTGCCGAAATTAATGTTTCGACAGACCACAGTGGATCGTGATTTAAATCCTCCTTAATATGAATCTCTATTTTTGGTGATTTGAATCTAAAGCCTTCAGTTACGTGTGGATTGAGCTTCAGATAAGTCCCAGTTGCTATTCGTCTATCAAATACCAAATAATAATTGATCATATGTCTGATTATCTGGAGCCCAGAGAAAAGCTTTGACTTTCAAGTCAAGTTGGATTAGGTTCGGAATATTTTATATGAAAATCTAAAGTTTCTGAAGTATTCAATACCTGATCACTATCTCTATTGGAATCATTTCGCAATATTTGGCCACAAAAGATCTCTCAAAATGCTTCGATGGAGATTTAGCATTAGAAACAAATGCCGTTCTGACTCCAATAGCATTCAAATAGTTAAACAATGCAGAACTTGTCTCGACAGACATTCTTCCTTTTCCTTCCATTATTCGACGACTTCTACTATTATCGCCTTTAAAGCCCCAAAATCTTAAATATTTAAACTTTCTATTGATAATCAAATCTTCTTACCTGCAGAAATGTTATCTTTATTAACAATATAGACCAACTTGTCCTTAAACCCATTCTTATTTATCCGATAAACTTGCTTTGTTTTGCCTTCACTTAATTTTTCACTGATTTCTGAATCAAGAATTTCTGCCAATTGAAAGAATATGAGCTAAAGAAAACTTAATTTGAAATCAAATCTTCAATGGTATACCCATTTTGTTTGTACGAAAAGTTTTCAACGTTTAGTGTAATTATTGTTAAATTTGAGCTGATTTTTAAAAACTTTTGATCAACTGAACAATTGAGAAGATGTCTATAAATCGATTATAAATGAAATGAATAATCGATAAATGAGTGAAGAACTTAAAGAAAGGAAAATAGCTATGAGTACTTTGAATGCTAGACTTGTGTTTGTTACTCTCTAGCTTATTGCACGAGCCTATATGGGCTTTTGTTCTACACGTTAGTCTATTAAATCTAATCGAAAGTAAACAATACCTGTAGAAGACTGTTTCATATCCTATGATAATTGCGTCAATAACAAGATATTGGCGATAATTAATAAAAAGTTATTCAATTTAGCTTCAATTGCAAGGTTTTTTATCTGACAAATGATTCATAATTGCAGTTATTTCGTATCATGTTCAATAAGATAAAATGCAAAATTGTGCCAATTTTAATATGAACCTATAAGATTCTCAACTAAATTTCACTAAAGATCAAATAGTAAGACATGAAACACGTAAACACCGAAGTCATAAAATTTAATTTTTTCATATTTTTCATATTTTCAAACTTGTAGAGCTCTTCGTTTTTTTAAATCGATTGCATTTATATTTCAATAACAACAATTTTGAGGAAATAGGCCGCAATAAGACAAACGATCTATAACAGAAATTTTCGAGAACTAAATATCCTTATAATTTGACTAATACTATGCTTACTTCATAAAAACGAAAATAATCTATAATAAATAGTTTCCAGCAGTAAAAACCAACTTTTTTCCGACTGTTATTCCCAATGAAAGTACTTATCTATCAATTAACGAATAGAAATAATAAGTAAAAGTTTTTCTTAATAGGCTACTATTTGCCATACCCTAAATTTTTGCCTGGCTGTAAAACTATTTTGGCTAAGCAGAAAAATTTTATACAAAATTTTATTTGATTTTTTGGCTTCTAACGAGAGCGAAGAGGTAGTTATAATGAATAGATTAAAGACAGGCGAAACAACAACAAGAGAGTAGATAAAAATCAATCTCATTAAAGGATTCTGTTTAACAAATAGAATGTTATATAAATTGGTGTTGATTACAGTTATAAATACAGCTAAAACCCAGAATAGATATAAGGACCAAAAGTTTTTGTTGTATTCACTTATCTCCAAATGGACAGAATTTAGCGATTCTTGGATAAGACGGACATCTCGATATTTAGCTTTGATATTAATTGCTGATAAGATTTTTTCATTAATTGCCTTAATTTTAAGTTTCAAGTAATAGCAAACTATATAAAAGTAGTTAAAGTGCCATAAATAAAACCCCGTTGAATGATGTGCTCCAACACAGAAGAACAGACTCCACGGAATACCACAAATAACTGATTCAATAAGTGAACAGTTGAGATATAAGGGAATGAAAGACATGAAAAATCCTATTATAGGTACGGTTTGGACTACAGTTAACTTTGTAATGAAAACCAGTATTTTTGCTCTCTTTGTAAGCTGTTTAATTTGGTCCTCATTGGCAAGGCCAATACTTTTAGGGGAAGCCAAACCTGATATCATCCGAAATGGTTTAATCCACGAAGGATTGATTCCGTTGTTATAATTATTCCAATGAATAAGTTGTGAAACAATTGCCAATAGAAAATATAACGATAAAGTAACATTCATGTGAGCTCTTACGTTTAGAAAATAATTAGCATCTCCAATAATTAAGAATAGTTTTGAATTGTTAGATTTGGTAATTAGTGAATTGACGCAGCGAACAAATATCACAGTGTTTATGAATAGAATCAAGAAGGGATTGTAAAACTTCTTTCTTACTTTCGAACCACTCGTAAAGTTAGATAGACCTATCAGGTATAAATAATTATCAGCATTAGGTATCACATCACCTGATGATAATAACAAGTTTGAATCAAAGCTACTTTCAGTATTCATCATTCTTACTATTTTCGATATTCAATGTAGGATAACTTCAAAACTGCCAACAATATTCTAATCAATAATATCAATAATAATGACGGTTAATTTCTAAAGTTCGTTCAATATTTTTGTTTTTAGACGTTTTACGAAATTCATTCAAATTAGAAATTCTATTAAGTTCAATGTCAAAACTTAAATTATTTTAATGTTCAAACCTAAGGCATTACCACATATCTCTAGAGTTAAACAATTATGCTTTCAAATTTCAACATTTTATGCCCTTTATGCTTATTTGTAACTGATTTTTAGATTACGAATTCTCAGTTTTTAAATTATTACACGTGACACTAGTTTATATAAACACACTATGAGCTGTGTGTCATACCATCCACCGATAAGTGTGTATTTATCAATTCCAAAAACATATACAACAGTTCGTGAACTTTAGGGCGCTCTACTCACTCAGATATGTGCTAAGTATATTCATATTAATCAATAAATGCATTCTCAATAATCAATGATTAACACTATGATGCTGAATTTTCTTTGTAATGACTAATTTATAATCTCAATTTACGTCTCATCCCTCTTATCATATACAAAGGCATCAGGAGTTTATATGGGATTAACACATAACACTTATCGGTCGACGGTACATCTTGTAGACTTGGTTTATTCTATCCAAAAATCAGCAATAATTGTAAAATCCCTATTCGCAAACTGGAAGCTCCCATAGAAAATAGGATGCAAAATGGAGCATTATGCTACATTTATACCTTTATGATTTTAGCATGATTCTTTATCTCTAAATATATTATTGACATAAAACTATTTTAAATTGCGTTTGCTCAAGTAATTATAGCACGAAAGCTATTAATGAGCCTGAGATCTACTATAATAACGTCAATTTAAATATCATTAAGACATCGAAAATATTTTTAATAGAAAATAATTTAGTACAAAAATCAATTTCAAATTCATAACAAATCGTTTATTCCATAAGCTTTTTATAAGTTTCGTATAACATTATCGTTGAGTTGAGTAAATCACTGCCCTCATTCTTAAATATTGAAAAATTAATATTTCTCAGAAACACTGAATGAAGATGGAACTTGTCTCTTACCACTATTTCTTTCTATCTTAGTGTATAATTTTACATTTACGAGAGCATAAATTGTCAATTATATATATGTAACAGTCAAAGTATAAATTCAGTCATTTTATAGAATGACCAATTATACACTTTGACTGTAACATACAATATTACTATGCAAATTAGAGAGCAATTCAAAATGGATTTGAAACTTAATAACTTTTGATTGTCCTGTAATGTTTTAATTTTGTTGAGTTTGGATGAAAATTATATTAAGAATTTAAAATCGTTCTCAAATTGCCCACTAATTTACACAACTAATACACAATATAAAGGTTTTAAAGTTTAAACATATAATTGATATAATTTATTTTAATTCCATAGATTAATGCATAGAGAAAAAGAAGCAGCGATATGAGACAATTTGATGAACACTCTTCAATAATACAATTTTACAAATCTATATAAATTGTAGATAATTGTGAAAAAAAATCGACAAATTAGTTAACATAAAATCAAAGGCCCTATACTTGGGATACCCTAACCAGAAAGTAATTCTACCGAGAATGAATACCAGATTAAGAGCTGGAATGACCTGAATAGTAGTGGCTGCATCTAAATATGTAATTAATATTAATTGAGATACAGCTGACATTAGAAACTGTTCGATACTATTTGTCAGATTATTCTTTGCAGCTTCTGTCACTTTTTCGTAACCAACCATTGGATTCATAGCAGGAGAACTAGCTTATTGGGATATAACAAATTACATACTTAAAAAGATTCAAGTGATTCCAAATGTCAAATGCTGTAGGACATATTTAACTTTTGACGGAAAATCAACCAAATCTTTAGCTGAAGTGTTGCTGTATTTTCCGAAATCTATAATCTTGTTGATAACTAAATAAGCGAATATAGAGAGAAATAGTATTGCGATTGCCAATAGTGGTCGCGCGTCGCCCGTGTAGTCTCTCATTATTTGTCGCTCTTCTTCAGTGTATTTATCTATAATGAAATTTCGGTATGAGATAACTTTGGATTTAATTCAAACGTCAATCAAACCTGTGGACTTAGTTTGCTTTGTATCGTATTCATACTCTTTCGTTGGACCAATTTTCAAGGAAATAGAAATTATACTTTATTCTTAATTAAATTTCAAATTTTGATTTTCTCCCATAGAGCCCATTATAAAAAACCTCTAAAAATTTCATATCTCCTAGTCTATTGGTGATAACATATTTTGAAATGCCATTAGATGGAGAGTATTTGAGGCCCATCAGAACACCCTGCCCATTTACTCATTCAAACCGACCTTTATATCTGAAGATCTCGTTTACCTAAAGATTTGATTAATAATAAGCACAATTGTAATTAAATTACTAATCTTTAGATCTAGGAGCAACTAACTATTTGAAGACACTTTAAATACAATTAATTTGTTCGAAAATCGCTAATATTTTAACAAAAGACTTGAAGCCCAATAAATGGAAGTTAGTCTGACGAGTGTTTACACAGTAGTTTGTTATCTAACGAATGAGCTTCAACTAATAAAAGTCCATTTGATAGATTACTGGTGCTCAACTTTGATGGCAATAGCCATTTCGCCGCTTTTACATATAGGCGTACATAGGGTTGTGAAAAATGAAAATTTTTCGAAAATGTTTTAAAACAATTGTTTTAAAACATTTTTCACTGTTTTAAAATAGTTTAAAGTGTTTTATACTTTTAGAAAGTCTTTCTATTATGTTTTAATTTACATTTGATAAAGGAGGGGTAGGAATAAGCGTTCTAATGAACCGATTTTGATCAAACTCAGTATACTTATAGTGCATGACTAACTATTAACTTTAATCAAAGATTTGACCCATTTCGGCTTTTCGCGCGAGATTTAAAATGTAGAATATGTCAAATATGAAAAATGTATTGTAGTAAAACGGAACGAGATAAAGACATTAAATTAACACAGATATTAGTATAAACTCAATATATATCATATGTAAGCACTTTTACATCAGTACTATAAGTGCAAATAACTGTGTATTGATATGTGTAAATATAACAATCCACGCCCAAATTAGGCAACAGAACTCCTTTGTTTATATGTGCAAAGTGTAACCCTTTTAAATATAACATTCTGCTATTATTACCAATATATGTTATGATTTGAAAATATTATAAACGTTCTTAAACAGCAAATGACAATTGCGAATACATTACACCGGTTAGTTTTTTGTCAATATTATTTTTGCCCATAGAGTCCCCAAAAGTTTTTTTGTTGTTTTATGTAGGGGAGATGTTACTCTATAATAGAAAAAAATCTTTGGGGACTCTATGGGTAAAGATAGGGGAAATTTTCAAAATTTTTACTTTTTCATGAAATATATTTGTACGTATAGTACTGGTTTTGAAATGTTCACATATTGGTTAGAATCAATTTTTACTCATATTTGCGTTGGTTTGGTGTTTCTATCTTGTCCCGTTTCGCTGAAATAAAGTTTTCCGTATTTTTTATTATAACACTTTAAATCTCGCGCGAGGCGCGGAATCGGGATCAAACTTATAGTTGGGCATGGACTATAACTATATTGAATTTGATCAAAATCACTCGATCGGCGCATAAATAAGATTTTGAAAGTCTGAAAATAGAATTAAAAAAACCGTTTAACATCATTGAAAAATACTTTTAATCGGATATTTTTACCCAAAAATTTGTTAATGACTTGTAAAAAAATAAAAAATTCTAAACTTTGCTTGATCAAATTTTAAGGTATTGTCATTAAAAATACAAGATATTTGAGTTTTTAATGTAAAACAGTAATTTAAAAATCTGCTTTATCCCAAAGTTTTTGACAAAGTCTCCAGAGAAGTAACAGTATTTTCCCGAGAAATGAATAAAATTCTGAAAAAATCATAATTCTATTTTCGGTCAAAATAGAACATATAAGGAAGAAAATAGGGCTCATAGTGGTTGTTACTTCCTGAAATGTACTCATTTGAAAAATTCTACTGACTAATTTAACAGGAAATAATAGGTTTTCCGAATTTTTTGTTCCTCCGATAGTAAATTTTTCCTTTAATGTATATAAAATTGTTGAGTTTCTAATCATTTTCCACTTTTCTTTTAGTAATTTGAGAAAAATGGTTTTAAAACAGTGTTTTAAATTGTTATAAAACAATGTTTTAAAACGTTTGCAACCCTAGGTGTACCTACCTGTAAAAACTTTTCTATTAGCGAACTTAATTGTGATAATTTAGCCAAAACATATTTAAATCAAATCAAAATGTAAGATGTATTGCTTTATGATGAAGTTCTTGCAATAGAGTCATTCAATTAATAATATGACTTTAAGGGAATGTTAACAGAGCTCTCAACCTACTGCAAGTGAGTTGCAGCACATTTTTGCTCTGCAGAGCAGTGCCATAACCAGGAATCAAGCCAAGTGAGGGCAGAATTCAATATTTCAACAAAATACTGTAAAATATTAGCCCAAATTAGTACATTTTTATTATTTATATTATTTTTAATTTAACTCATCTCTGTATAGACTTAAAGCCAGATAATTTTTAAAAACTTTGTAAACACTTAAGTTTTTGAATGCTCTGAAAATATTGAATTCTCTCAAATTAAGTTACCGTTGATGTAGATTTAATTTTATTTCATCAAATATACAATTTATATTTCTCTGTACGAAAAACGCCTATAGATAGGTTCACCTGTTTTCAAATTCGGCGAAACGGTATATAATCATTAAAAATATTTTTATAGAAAATACTTGAGTCATCTGAAATGTTCTTGTAATTCATTTATTTGAACCGTTTTATTAAATATATACTAGTATAAATGAAGGTTTTAGTGTTCGAAATAATCGCTGGCAGCTTTAATGCAATTATCCTGTCGATTTACTGAGTATTCAATTCCAGCACTATGTCTGACCGGCTATTCACGAAGAGAGGACTTTACAGCAACACTAATTTCTTCTGGGTGTTCTAAATTGTTAACCACGCTGGGGCTCTTTCATCCTTGAGTTTTAAAGATGTGAAAAGGGCTTAGATGAGGGGAACGTGGATGAAAGACAATTTGCCAGTTGCAGCTTCATAGCATGTTTATGACTTCTCTTGTGGCTATTGTAAAGTGGCGGAAATTTATTTTTGCCTGTCGAAGCTTTCATTAAAAATTTTTATAAGAAGATGTCATTTCAATCGTTCATTGAAAGCTTTAATGAAAGCTTTAATGAAAGCTTTGACAGGCAAAAATAAATTTCCACAACTTTACTTATGATGGACATATTTATAATTTCTTACTCCTATTATTTCTCATGCTCTGTGTCTATAGATTATTTTAGAGTTTCAGAAAATATTGAACTTTGATTGTGCAAAAAGTTATCAATATTCACTTGGTACGAGTCAATAAAGAGTTAATTACAAGAATTTTTCAAATGTAGTAATAATTTAGGACAAAAATGGACTTCGCATTCATAACAAATTATTTATTCCACAAGTTTATTATAAGTTTTGCGTAACATTGTTGAGTGAGTCACATTCATTCTTAATATTGAAAAAGTTACTATTTCTCAGAAACACTGAATGAAAATGGAACTTGTCTCTTACCACTATTTCTTTCTATCTTAGTGTATAACTCTACAGTTACGAGAGCATAAATTGTCAATTATATACACAATATTGTTATGCAAATTAGAGAACAATTCAAAATGTATTTGAAACTTAATAACTTTTGTTTATCCTGTAATGTTTTAATTTTGTTGAATTTGGATGAAAATTATATTAAGAATTTAAAATCGTTCTCAAATTACCCACTAATTTATACAACTAATACACAATATTAAGGTTTTAAAGTTTAAATATATAATTGACATTTATTTGAACGCGTAGATTTATGCATAGAGGTAGAAAGAAGCAGTGACATGAAACAAATTTGATGAACACTCTTCAATAATACAATTTTACAAATTTATACAAATTGTAGACAATTGTGAAAGTAATTGGTAAATTAGTTAACATAAAACCAAAGGCCCTATACTTGGGATACCCTAACCAGAAAGTAACTCTACCGAGAATGAACACCAGATTAAGAGCTGGAATGACCTGAATAGTAGTGGCTGCATCTAAATATGTAATTAATATTAATTGAGATACAGCTGACATTAGAAACTGTTCGATACTATTTGTCAGATTATTCTTTGCAGCTTCTGTCACTTTTTCGTAACCAACCATTGGATTCATAGCTGGAGAACCAACTCTTTTGGATATAACAAAATACATACTCAAAAATATCCAAGTGATTCCAAGTGTCAAATGCTGTAGGACATATTTAACTTTTGACGGAAAATCAACCAAATCTTTAGCTGAAGTCTTGCTGCATTTTCCGAAATCTATAGTCTTGTTGATAACTAAATAAGTGAATACAGCGACAAATAGTACTCCGATTGCCATTACTGGTCGCGCACCACTCATATAGTCTCTCATCTGTTGTCGCTCTTCTTTAGTGTATTTAGACTTATCTATAATGAAATTTCGGTAAGAGATAACTTTGGATTTAATTCAAACATCAATCAAATCTGTGGACTTAATTTGCTTTGTATCGTACTTGAAATGTACGTCTAACTATATATGAGGAACAGTTACTAAAATTTGTTTAAAAACCAGTCTTTGGCAATGCCATAATTAGCTATTCTGAAGATTTGAAAGCCTTTTTACTTTGACTTTTCTATTGCTTAACTTTTAAGAAATAGTCCTAAAGATTTTGATTTCGAATTATATTCCGTAAATATTCTAAATTTAAGGTTTTGTTTACTCAAAGATTTGATTAATAATAAACAATCGTAATTAAATTACTAACCTTTAGATGCAGAAGTTTTGTCACTATTTGAAGACATTTTAAACAGAATTAATTTTCTCGAAAATCGCTAAGTTGTTAACAAAAAGACTTGAAGTTCAAATGATAGAAGTTAGTCTGAAGAGTGTTTATAGTTAGTTATCTAACGAATGAGTCTCCACTGATAAAAGCCCATTTAACAGTTTGCTAGTACTCAACTTTGATTATCACCTAGTCACTCAAAAGCCAGTTATGAGATAATACAAGGACATGCTTCCAATTAAATACCAAGGCTTTCAGCTCTATCATTGAATAAAAACTTGCATTTTAGACTTGTTTACTATACATTAGTCAAACTATTGAAGATTAAATGAACAATAGTTAAGTGTCTGAATTGAATGCTAAAATATTTATTCCCAATGACGGCTAAACCACTTCAAAGTGATGAAAATCTATTTAGTTTTGCACTATTATTTTACTCAATGTTTCTAATATTTCAAAACTAGATGAAACACGCTTATTCTTTGTTATTATTTCTTGAATAAACTTTACAATATTTTTGCAAGTAAAATAAGACTAATTCAATTGGGACTTGTATGAAAAATTTCGTTTACAAAGCAATGAGGAAAAAACTAGAACCCTATTTATAATGGCAAATATGTGAGTTTTAATCGTCAACTTGATGTATGTTTGAGTAACTATTAGAATAAGCTAACTTGAAATACCGAGGTCGAGTAGACAGATTGAAACTTTTCAGATTGAAACTTTTCCTAATGCACCTTCGAAAGTATATCTCAAGTTGTCTATATCTTGCATTATTTGTTGTTTATGAGCCCTGACTTGTCCACAATCGGGTATGCAAAATGTCATATTGTGTGACAATGAGGCGTTTGCGTTATTGTAAGCTGTCTCTTTCGGATGATGCTTTGAATGCCCAATTGCGAACAAATCAGAACTGATTTGCAAAAATTACACAAAATATAGACAGCTGGAGATATTTTTTATAAGATCAAACACGAATGGAGTCAGTCCATAACCCTCGTTTCAAGACACCCTCGCAAGTTTGCTTCGGCACCAAATAATTCATTTTAAAGGTATATAAGAGTTGACGATTCCTTGCGTAAGTTTGATAAATGAAAAAATAAAATATATATATATACTTAAACCACTTTTGATTACCAATCAAATACAAATCAATTTGTTAAATATTGAAAGTTTATTTTCACAGTCGATAGTTGTCATTAACTTTATTACATATTAAACATTACAGATATGAATGAATTGACAGCGAAATTAATATCACATGAATAGCACTAAAAATGTATCTGAAAATGTGATTATAATAAGTTTTATGAAGCATTAATGAAATACAGTAGACCTGAGAGTACGTTGATATTGTTGAATATTTTTCATTAAAGTCAAGGTTCATTTATAAGTCTGTTTTTATAATCAGATCATTTTAAAATATAAATGAAAAATATTCTCAAAAACTCACCATCACTTTAAATCTAACACCTTCTCGATTGAACTGTACTTAGTTGTACTGCATTGTAATTAGTTTACAATAAATTAGTGATCAATTTTCAAAGCCAATAGTGAAGATGAGGAATAAGTTGGTAGTAGCAGAAAAATCATTAATCAAATACTAATTAATTGTAGCACAAATGTAAACTTTGTGCATAAGTCTAATTGACTCAATGAGAAATGAGTACATAGTAATTATTATGTAATCATTATTATACTCGCTAATCAATTATTTATACGTCAATTAACTCTTCATACATGTCATGTTGTTTTCATAATTGTGTATAATTTATTGTATTAAGAATTATTTGTTTGTTTATATATATCAGACTGTAAGTAAATGTAAGTCAACTGAAAATGTTGTCAATGCATAGCAATTGATAGAGTAGTGAAAAATAGCTTCCATAAAGTCTAAACTATAGAAATAAGTTCTTATTAATCTATACCTTCATAGAAAACACTGATAGTTGAGGCAAAATCAAATTCTAGCCATTCTAATATAACAGTTTGGCTTAGAAAGTGATTTAGGCAACAGTTTATTGGTCCACAAGAGAAGAGAATGAGAATAAACCAAAAGGAAATAATACTCGAGACTAAAACTTAGCGATCATTATTTGATATGTGCGTCTCTAATGATAAAATAATGATGTTTGTTTCAAAGCAATGGCACCAACTTTTTACAGACTATTAAAAACAAAGTAGTTATGCATTAATAAACCGGGATTTGTAGTTCTTCTTCAACAATATCTATAAGATTAAGGACTAGACGCCTATGCTTCAAGTATATGTTGAGTTATTTGTATATATAATTATGCTTTTAATCCAGAAATACTCCATTTCTGCCATTAAAAACTATACAGTTGATTAAAATTCTAGATTAAATTGGTCCTCATTTCACAATTAAGTCCTAGAAATAATCTTCTTCATTTGAAGATTCGTAACATCCCAAACTTCATTTCGGGATATCTTCTCCATTAAAGCTATTTGTTTAAACCGATTTCTCGATAAAAAGTAATTTTACTCTAAAACTAATCCCGAATCCAAAATATCTATAGTCATAAAAATAAAACTATTCATGTGTTAGATGCCATAGGTGTTGAACTTTTCTGGACATGATTGTCATTATCATTATCATTATCATGATTTGTGGCACATTTCACTTTAGAATATATTTTTAGGAACTCTGATTCCTGTTTTTCTGGCGAAGAAGAAGCTGACGTGTGCGGTGACTGATTAGCGCACTCTTCTTGTAATTTAATTTTTAATTGTTGCTCCTCAAGGCGTCGCTCGAGGCTAGACCTACGGCTCAATTTTTCTGCTTCAAACTCTTTCTTCTTTGCCTCGTCTTTGCGTTTGGCCATTACTTTCTCGAGTTCGTTCTTTGTGTCCAATACGTTCTTGCCACTAGGAGTAACAAAACACATAATTACTTTAATTACAATAGTTTAAAGGATTCATTATATGGTACAAATCCGGAACACTTGACTGGTTTGATGGAAAACAGGACAACTTAATGCTATGAAACTGGTCAGTTATCTTGTTTTTAATAATAGCTAATTGATTTGGTGGAATATTCGGTAACGCTTCAATTGTTTGCTGGTAGTACAAGATAACTGAATGCTATAAAAATAGCCACTTATGCTGTTTTCACTCAAAGTCGATTAATTTCTAATTTTTGTTTCATATCCAACTTGTCCTAAAGTCGATTAGACTTTAAGTTTAGCCTTTTTTTGACACTTAGTTCCTTCAAAGGTTAGTAACTATGATAAAAATAAAACTGCTTTCTGCTGGCGTGTAATGTTTTTCTAAAAATGTTGCCGACTTCAGGCATAATTACAATACTTTCTTGAAAGTTATCCAAGCGTAAAACTGATGATTTGCCTATTGATCGTTATTCTGCTAATCAATCATAATATACTTTCATTAAAAACATTTACCTAATCTTTTCATGAAAATTAATGCTCGAAATATTCTAATTTTTGATAGATTACTAACTCTTAATTATATGTTTGAAGCAATTCTTAATGAAATGCTTGTGAACTCAATTCTAAATTATTTGTGAAAATTTGTTTCTAAATTTTCACAAGCATTAAGTTGTGATTTTTCAACACTGCATTGCAGTAGGAATTTAAGAAAATTGTCTTTAAACTTATTCAGTGCTAATTGCGTAAATCACTTGAAATTAGAAACGAACAAACGAAGCACTTCTAAGCAATTTTCAAACTATCTATAAGTAAAATCAAATTAAGCTATCAATCAACGAAAAGTGCTCACAAACTAAATTCAAAATTATTCAAATTCAATGGCATTTCAATGAGAATATAGTCTGCATTTGCTAACAAAAGATTTTAATCTAGTATTCACGATAAGAAAGCTTATTATGAAAAGAAACACATTGTTAAACAAGACAAACAACAAGTATTGCATGTAATCAAATGTTTGCAAGACTGATGATGGCAACGATTGAACACAATTTAAATATACATAAGAACTTTTAGGATAATAAACAATAAAAGTTTGGCAAAACAATTAGATAAATAAGAGTAGAGAGAAGAATAGTATAAATAGATATAAAGAAAAAAGTATTTGTATGGAAAGTCACGAAAGAGATCAACTTGAAATACGAATATATTGTTCATATTGAGTTTGAAGTATGAGAAAACATACATTTTTTGGTTCCAAAGCATTTCTTTATGCAAATTTTTTCTCTCGTTGGACTCAATGCAAGGGTTTACAGGCTTTCGTGGTATAATCAGCCCTTGATCGTCAAAGTGTGGCAAATGTATGGAATTGCTATTATTCTTGTTGGGTGAACCACTTTTCACTTGTCTGATTATTGAAGTTGAACAAGTTGTATTGTTTATGCTATTGTTGTTTTTGTTGGACTCATCCTCGTTGTAGTCAGGCTCGGGTATCATTTTTATATGCTTATCAATTTATTCTCGATAAACTATTATTATGTCAATAACAATTGTCTCAACAAATTGTTCTCTTCCTTTATTCTGTTTTTATAGCTGGTATCCAATCATATGTTCAGTTCGTATTGATTTTTTATCAGTGGGTAAACTTCTGAAATAAAACAAAAGTTATTGTTTAATTGAAAAATTGTTTTAAGGCGTGTGCGATTAATACTTTTTAAGCTCAAAAAAACTATTATTCAGTCAATAGTATAAGGACTCTAAAAGTTGTTCATTAAAATTATTCTAATCATTATTATTCGAAAGCTGAAAAACAAACTTTAGACTTAATTATATAATAGAATAGTTGTTGTAACTACAATTTTCACTCACAACTTTTGTGGTCAAATGAAATGTTGAGTCAAGGTTCAACGCCTGCTATCACTAAAGTTACGACAGGGTGGTCAACTTTTTAGTGAGAATATTCTGATAGGTATTCCTGCTGCGCGCCGTTACCTGGTATTTAAGGCTTTACGCCTGCATTTGACCTGTGCCTAGCAAGAGCCAATCGCCTAACATAACCACATTGTAGTGGAAGGATATTAAGTTAAATAAGCTAAGTTAAGTAAGGACAATAACGCGCATAGCGTGAGAGCAAGTTAGAGATATTTTCATCAGAATAAGCTAGCAATAAAACATTTTTATACTTTTTCAAAGGAAGCAACCGATTGTTGGAGCAAAACTTTGCTCATGTATGGTCAAAAGATGCTCGTGCGTTCACCAATAACACTTATTCAATAACAAAACTCTTTATTGAACTGATATCAACACAACTCACTTAGAATAAAACGATTAAAAAGAGATCATAATTAGACTGCATTTGTTGAGCACTCAGTTGAGAATAAGCTGAGTGTTAGTTAAGTTGTCTTATGTTTTGCGTCAACAATAAGTGTGAATAAGTGTGAACGCGTTGTCTATGATTGGACTAAACTGTAAAACATCGATAAAATTGGTCACATTGTTTGAGTTGACCTCAATTGATAATAAATATTTTGAATATGAAATGACTTGTTGCTTTCGCTTTTTAAAGATAATATCTCGAAAAGTTTAGATTTAGTAACAACTATAAAGTAATGAGTTAATTAGTGTGTGATTTAAAAAGTAGTCAACTTATCAACAAGTGGTAAATGATAAAAATACTTTTCACGTTGAACGTTGTCGAATATTTAACTGAACGGCTAGTGTTCACGCTAAGGGCTGTACGATAGTATAAGATATAATTGATAAGAATTATAGTTTGGGGGAAAATTTAGATATGCATCGTTTTAATTTATTGAAACAATTAGTTGCCTATACCTATAAATTGTCGCTCTAAACCTTTTTCATATTTTAACATATAATTCATTGTGTGAGTTAGTCCTAAGTATTTAGATATGCTCTTAATTCAAATTAATTCAAGCATTCCCTCAATAATATGTAGAATAATTAGTCGATAAATTATCAAACTTGTTAGAACAATAATGGCAAATGTTGCTCGATTATTCAGTACATACTAGATAGTAAATTAATGTAATTTATATTCCAAATGCTTTTTGCTCAATCACTAATATCAAATTTCATGCTTCATATTTCCAAAATAATGTCTCTTAAAATATTAAATAAGTTTTTCTCTTTGAAATACGAGCAAAACTTTGTCAAATATTTACTTTAAATGTGTTCGGGTAACTCTTTTTAAGAAAATTATAATTTTCCAATTATTTAGATAATCTGAAATTTAGTTGACAAATTTACAACTCATTAAATTAATGTGCCTTCAATTTTTCCAAACTATAATTTTGCCATCAATTATGTTTTAAACTACTAAAAAAAGCTTTAGAGCGAGACTATATATATCCGATAAATGATTTCATTTAATAAGATATCTATGCGAAATACACTATACTTTATCACCAATCGTATCCTACCTCTAATTACTTCAAATTGCCTCTTAACGAGTTAAGTCATAGAAATGATTCATTAATCAAGAGATAAATTTGTTCAAAAAAAAATCCAATTTTACGGTTTAAACATTTTCTTCTTCAAATTAAATTATTTAAAATTCAAATTTAGGTATCTGTCCGAAAGTTTAGGCTGAAAACATCTATTGAACTATAACTTATTCTAACGAAAAAGTTTGCTTCATATACAAAACGCAAAACTCAATCACGAGGAAAGCGTTCGTCTCATCTTCAGTGGAGGGCAAAAAATCAAATCAAATTTTTCGATTTTCACACCAATGAGTTTTTCAAATATTAAATCAGAATAAGATGATATAAAGCAAAAAGAAGTTTATACAAAATTACAAAAAAAATAAAGATATACTGAGAAGCATTATTACCTGTGGTAATTTGAGTCTATAAGTTATATTTGATAGATTTCAAATACGAGATATTTAGAGATAGTTCCCAAAAAAGTTCATATTAAAGTCAATATTTGATATGACTTCAAATATCGTTATAACAGAGTAGGAGTTATCCTATGATACGATCAGTTTATGAGCAACTTCTGGTAAACATTATTCAAAGTAAATATTTATAATAATGATAGTATTTCTAACTTGCCTTGTTCTCAAAGCAAAATATTCAACTGATATCAGTACCAAAAAGGGGTGATCGCATATAAATACACTAAAGCCTAACCTTGAAAACGATATGAGAATAGAATAAATTTGCATTAAAGTTACATTTATTCGAATGCTTGGCTTTTGCTACACACTCAGCTATCTAATAATCAATAAATTGTTGTCTGCTAACTTTTGGTGACTCAACAGATTTTTTGCTTAACTGTTCATTCATTGCTAATAATGACTAAATATTTGATAGGAATGGAAATGAAATCTGACTAAATAGAAATTATTAAATGTAGTTTCGTAATCAAGTCAACTCATAACGAAGTGGCAAAAAGCAGGATATGATGCATTAGTAAAACTGATGTTATTTGAAGCATTAAAACTGGTATAAAATAACCACAGATTAATGCTCTAAAACTAAATAACTCTTACATTGAATTGAATAAAAATAAAAATAATACCAGAAGTAACAATAATTGAAAACATGCACAGTATATGAAAAGTAAAGGCTTTTTAAACCATTATTTATTAATACAATCGATTCAATAGTCATTCATTGGCCCATTAAGTCGTGACTATTGATAAATAGAAAACTTTTATAAAAACAATAGATCCACTCAGAATAACTATTCAGTATCTCAAATTAATTCAGAATGGCATTCAATACTTTAATTATGATTTTATTCTTATAATTTCTTCATCGCTCTATTCACCAAACAGACGTTAAAGTTCAACATAATCTCTATGTAACTACACTTTTGGTCTCTTAGGCAAAAGTTATTTCATTTTTACACAAAACAATTTTTAGGTCGATATCCGTAGAGCTTTTTTTATCATAAGAAGTATTGACTTTTTGTCTGCTGTCCATCTGTTATCCCAACGTTGACTCAAGACCCGATTTCTTTTATTAGAGGAAACATTTTTATTATATATCCGTCGCTGCGAAACATCATAAATACTAAAAATTTTATTACTTATATGCAAATAAAAATATTAGTTTTAAGCTACTTTTCACCGCTTAGTCTATATAAGCTATCCAGTTGTACAGAATAACAGTATATTACAATAGAACCTCATATTTATCTTGTATATTAGAATGGTTTGAAACAAATTTTCTACTTTTAACCTCTAATGTTCACTTAAAACCTTATTTATGGCTCTAATGGCCTTATTTAGAAATGTCAAAGATATATACAATTAACTAAAATATTTTCAACAGACAGTTAAGTACTTGAGTAAACAAGTAATTAATCCTAAATAGTTGCAGCGTATAATCAAAAACGATAAAATAGCAAAAAAAAACTATACATTCCTTAAACATTAGGAAACAATTTACTTTGTTATCGCAAATACTCTTTTCTAACATTTTGCTTATCCCCAATTTATAGTTAGCGTTGACCAACCACCTCAAAGTAGTCGAAATAAGTATTTCATCAATAAATTGGTAACTTATGGCCTCGATCTGTCACGATCTGTCACTATCTGTCACTTGGATATATCTACCATTTTTGCATAAATTTCAAATTCAAATATTTGCGTCTCGTATCAATTGAAACATTTGTTTCGTCTTCAATTTTGCCTTCAAGGGTAGATTTACTTACAAGTTAAGTCTTTGAGAACATTGTTATCTTGTGACTAAAAATAAGTTTACTTAATCGAAAAAATTTCAAATTGAGCTTGCAGCAAAATTTCAACCAAATTATTGAGTGGCAAATGGATTTACTTATCTAATTACTTGCTATAGAAAAGTTGTTTAATGTAAGAAGTCAATTTGCTTAAGACTACAAGAAACTACTTCCTTGTGACTAAAGTAAACAATTGTAAGTCGTGTGAGCATCATTTACTAATGGTTTATACCTCAATTCAATTCATTTTAATATTTCATCGAAACTAACATTTAATTATAAACAGATTATCATTAATTACGCTCCAAAGTGTTTGAGTTAGGCTAACAATTAGACCTATAATTAGAGTCTCTATGGTTATGGAAAGGATTTAACAAAAATATTCGGCAATTTTAAAGCGAGTAAAACACGTAAAGGAAATAAATAATTAAAAAATCATTTATTGGTTTGGGAAAGAAAGGCATAAACAGTAAAAGCTTTGAAGTAACGTTAAGTTATGGTTAGATAAAATATTTAGATTAGAGTGAATAATAAAATAAATATTTTAACTTTAGTAAAGCATACCTGTTATAGTGAATACAATTTAAATAGACGCAAAGCTAATACACTGTTCGATACACTGGTGTAACTAAATTGATGTATAAAACTATGACAGTCTTACTGACAACCTTACTTTAGATACAATGCATTATGAAAACATTATCAAATCAATATAGAAAATATTCCACAAAGTTCATTTATTTTTCAATATCAAAACAATATCAGAAAATAAATTAATCAAATTCACAACTACTGACTAAATAAAACTGTATAGAAATAAAGCGCAATAAAATAATGTACTTTTATTACTGATAAATGAAACCCTGAAATGTGTTTCTACGCTAGTTTTAGTCTAGCTTAATATCAAACTCGACGCTGTAGTCAGTCTTTTTGCACATTTTAAGGCAGTGACGCGTCCGATTCTGCGCGAACAAAAAACATTTTACTCACACTTAAAGCCTAGAGAACGCTGCTTCCCACGGTCTCATACTCCAGGAGGGGCTAAGATTCAAAGCAGCTCGAACAATGGATGTGCTTTAAAATAGGTTTCTACCGATATCTAAGGTAGTATTGACAAGAAAGAAATCATTTGAAATGTTTTAGAAAATTTTCTCTCAAATATCGACAAATAAAGTTACAAATACTGATATTGTTAGAAAAATGTCAAATTTTCGTCCATTTTACAATTATCTAACAGAAAAATCTATTGCTTCTCACAAAAACTATTAAAATTATCTTACAAAAATATTGTCTTGCTCAAAACATGTAAATCCTAGGCCGGGGGTCCAAATTTCTAGATATCCAGGAGTGGGCTGAACCCCACCCACACCTCCCCCATGTTAAACACTGCCAGAGAAATATTGTTTTGTCAAAGTTAAGAGTGTGTGGAAAGAAGAATGAAAAAGTGTGTGTAGTTTTTTTGTTGGTATATCTCCAATAAAACCTGTTTTTCCATATGCGCTAAACCTTTTTTTAATGATTCGAGAGAAGGCTTTTGTAGTTATAGAGTTTTTGATAATATATTTGCTTTCAAAAACTCTATTTGAAGCCTCTTTTTCGCACTTCATTGAAATGAAAGGATATTATGCAATGCATGTAGAATATTATATTAACTTGTTTCGTAGAGTTTTCCCTACTTTGTTTAACATTTTTTTGTTTAACATTTGAAAATTCAATGAAATTCTTATCAAGGAAACTAAAAATTAAACACAGGATTAGTTAAAAATTTGTACAACATAAAAAGTATTTTAGCCTTAAGTTGATAGCTAAACAAACATTTGACATAACAATCGACGGACTTTAAAAGACTAGCGAAAATTAGTTATGAAAAGTTACTTGATATGCATGTTATTTGCTATTTATAGCTATTTTTAATCTATTTATAATGATAATAAATTATAGCTTCTATTCAGATTAATGACATTTTCATATGACTGCCTTAAAGTAGCTGATTGTCTTATTCCTTATTATCTTTTCATTTAATAAAGTCATTCAGTTTTATTATAATTAAATATTCCGGGAGTCAACTTATGCATTCAATTAAAATAAATTACTCAAAAAATAGCTACTAGTATGAGATAAAGAATAAGAAGTAGCAAAAGATAAGTTATTTTAATAATAAATGATCTTTCTAAAAGCTTATTAAGTCTGAAAACTAGTTAAACTTTTCAGATCACTTTCAAAACTAGTTTAGACGATTCCTAAACAAACATATTTTTATTTTGTTTGGATTATCTAAAGAGCCTTGATTTTAATCGTTAATTAACTTGGAGTTACCGCTTAATTAAGCCATAATTTGCTTGATTTAAAACAGGAACAAAAATGTAATTGACTGATAACTTTTAAAAACATCTGACAAGAAGCACAAAACTTGTGTTTATCTCAAACCCATATAAACAGAATATTTGTTAGAGAGAAGTCATTGAATTGCATGCTATTTGAAAAATGATAGCTCTAAGTCTGTTTAGAAGCGGATTTTCTGTTCACCAGAAAAAGCCATTACTTGTTCGGCTCCGAAAGAGATCTTCTCATAGCTATTACTATTTTGTATACAAGGCTTACATCAAATCGAGGGGTTTATGGGTTTGAATCATAAAATCAAATTGATTGCTCTCCTGGTTGCCTCTCAACTGTACTTAAATAGAAATTAAGTTTCAGCTTCATTTCCAATAAAATCAATTAGACTTATAAGTATAGTAATTGTCGCGTAAGGATTGTGTCTAATTGTTATTAAATTATATTTAATATATCATGTCCATTATGCTCGAGTGCCTTATTGCGCATAAGTTTATAACTTAATTCAATTAATAAATCAGCTCAAAGCTATCAAAGTCATCAATTTTTCATATAATTTATAGTGGATTTCAAATTTTCACTACTCTTTCAGCGCGTATTAAATATAACTTTTTTGATGATATGCGAGAAAATAATATGAAAGAAAAGCATTAAGTTCTATGTTTTAAGCATGTGATTAAATTTGACATGAATATAAAATAAGATTTCCAAAAAAGAACAAATAAAATTGATGGTAAACTCAAACCTAAATACAAATTAAAAATAAGTTGTAGACAAAAGTTTACAATTTGTTCGAACTATGATAACCTTAAACAAAGTTATACTAAAAGTTGCCAATTGTTACTACAAGCAAGTCATGCATCGAAATAAGTGTCAGCTTTTATTTAGAAGGAGAAAAAGGTTTGTTATTATCATAAGTATTATACAAAATGACAAAAACATAATGATATTAATTGTGGAATAGGTTATAGAGCGTGTACAACACTAACAAAATAATAGCGCTTGTATTAAAAGGGAAGACAAAATAAGGACATAGTTTTGTACAATGCATACCTTGAAGAATAGCTCAGTGGAAGAGTGACTCAATGGAAAAATGTGGGTAAAATTGGATGACTATTAATAAATTGCATGATTCTATCTGGCTTTGTCACTTGATGTGGTTTTATAAAAATAGTATTCCTTTTTTTCTGCTATCACCAGTGTCCAAAACTTACCAAACAGTCAATCGATCAAAATGCAGGTTAGTGACTAAAAAATTATTTCTATATTTATAACTTTTTTCTTGTGCTTGTCATCAAAAACCTATATTTATTTATAATTTTATGCTTAACTTTAATCAGGTTTTCATATTACAATTTTATAGATTTTATTTTCAAACCTGATGAAAGTTAACAAAAGTTTTGTAAAAGTTTTACGCTTCAATGAGTTAAATATTTTTTTCAATGAAAATAGTAGAAACAAATTGTTATATTATTTGATATGATTTTCTAAAAAAAAATAGTTGAAGAAAAAGGGTTTTGAAAGTCAGTTGTATATAGTTTTTTAACATACTTTCTTTGCATAACATTTGACATAGATTCTATCAATTGTATTCTATTTGAAGCAGTTATAAAAATGCAGCTATTAGTTTAAGCAACTTTAGTTTAAAACAATCTCAGCTAAATATAAGAGCTAAATTAGTGTTCAAATCAAAAGTATCAGTCGTATGGTGTTAAATATAATCGTTTCGATTATATTTGATTGACTTAAATGGAGTAGTACTTATACCTAAATTGAATTTTTAAGAACAATCATCTACTCTTTTGCCAATTTGCTTAACTTTAATCTCACAAACAATAAAAAATATAAATTTACAAAAGCAAGTACTTCTACGAATAAAAACTATTAATCACAATTTGATAAATTAAATCATGCTTTCTATTGAACTAGTTATGAATGATTAAGCTTGAAAAAATTATTGATAATTCACTAATAATCAGTATTATTGTAACACTTTTGAAAGGGTTTAACAAATAATGATTTCTCTTACATTGATTAGTGAACAGCCTTGATGAATCACTCTTGAATAGGAAACTAAAGCCGGAATTGAACTATTGAATATATGGACTGAAAAGTATTCGAACTATTTTTCTTAGAAAGTATCTCATAATCGGTATCTCATTAAGCATAAGCATAATGAGCTCAGTAGTTAAGAATTCTCAACTACTTGTGAATTAATCTAATTTGGTAAACGTTAAATAGATACTGAAATTCCTTTATGTAATCAACAATAAGTTGAATTAAGGTATTTAAGTTTGTATAGAAATAAAGATAAGAGCTAAACTTTGAGCAGTCATTCCTTATTAGGTCATCATTAAAGAACACGAAAATCTATAGAAACAAATATCTGTATTTCATTAGCCAAGTATTTTTCAACCATTTAATAATAGGATAATCACTTGAAGTTGTTATTTTAAAATCTTTTATAAATCTTTTATAACTTAAATATTAATATGAATATAAAGTTAACAAATATGGAAATAAACATGTTCTCAATAAGTCAGCAAATATTCTTCCTAAACATAACATCATTTTATCTTTTACGTTTATTTAATTCACAATAAATCTTATTTTATTCTTCCTATCTTTTCTCCAATTTAAACAAATTTCTAAACAACAGCTTATTTTTATAGTGATTGTCAGTTGAATTTGTCTTTTGATTAATCTTTGGTTTTAAGTTAAATTTCAGTTTAGTTGGCAGTGACTGCCTCTCAGCTCGAAATTGTTGTCCACGTTTTTTCCTGAAACTATTACTATTGATAATCCATCGCAATGGACTCAATCGACGATAAGGACTCAAGTGATTCCATATATTCATTCCAAAGGCGGGCCTCCTTTTAAGTATTGCAGGAGTTGTTATCGTTAGCATTGGCTGAAAAAATAAGTTTTTTCGAGTTAAACTACTATCGACTTTTTGGAAATATGTAAAAATCAAGTATTACTTTATTTGGATGGAGGACAGCAACCGGTTGTCCATCACTTGGACCTAACTGTAGACTTTCTGTTGTCATGATAGGTGTAGAACTAGTCTGCATTAGTAATGGTAAACGGGTTGGAGGCTGCACAGCAAATGGAACTTTGATTTGGTAGCGTATTGTTGGTGATATTAATGGAGTTGAGATTTGCTCAAAATTTTGCCCATTCAATATTAGGCTCTCGATTAGTGGCGGTAATGATAGCGGACTCGCTGGTATTAAATGATAATTTTCTGCTAACTTGTCGCCGAAATTTAGTTTTGGACGTGGTCTCTGAGTTTTATTTTTAGTGAACTGAAAGATTTTACAGAAATTGATTTCAAGTTTTGTCTATAACTGAATTTCGAAACCTATAAATACTTACTTTGTTATTAATTTTAGGCGGCTTTAGCTTGATTCGATTAAAAGGTGTGGCCGGAATATCAGAGCTTGTTGTGGCCATAATTTCAGGATTAATAATCTGTTTTGGGTAATTATCAGTTGATAGGTTAGGCGCTTCTTGAATATGAATCACATCGTTAACAAACGGGCCATCAATTAATGAATTGTGAAAGTTTTGATTTATGCCTATGTTTCGTTCATTCTTTGCCTTGGCAGATATTTCAGGCATTGTTTCTACTCTGTAATTATAGGGTCGATAATTCTCTCTCTGATCACGATTTTTATCGTTATTATTTACTGTTGGATACAATTGGTATTCATAGTAAGGGTTTATAGTCATTGACGGGTCTTTAGTTGGGTTTATATCAACCTCTGGTTCATAGTGTGGTGTTATTTGTTGTCCTCGATAATCATTATTAGGATTCTGGTCATAGGTCGAGTTTGAAATATAGTAATTACTCGCATAAATGGGAGAACTTGAAGGATGTTCTTGAGTGTTACTATTAGTTTCCACCGTTGAATAATTAATTGGATCATTGTTTCCCTCATTCGAATAATTATTATCAACAGTATATTCATTGACTTCGGTCTGATTATTATTATTTTTTGGATTACGAGTATTTTGATCCAAATCTGAATAATATTGTTGAGTAGTTAAAGGATAATAATAAGAATCAATTGGATGGTCGTGATTAGAGTTTGCCGCTTGTTGAGAATCAAATTGAAAATAAGGATTGATAGCTGTATAGGAATCTTGATCTGCATCTTGTGTCTCCTTTAGATTATTTATTTTGTCATCAATTGATTTATGATCAGCATTTTCATAGTTTTCATTATCGAAATTGTTATCATTTGGTTTTGCATAGATTTGATGATCACTCAAATGAGCCGATGTTTGTTTAGAAGGCCATAAATTTTTTGAATTAAGAGAAGACAAACGAGAACCATATGGTGCATAACTGTTATTTATAACAGTTTTCGGTAACGCTTTCTCTGATTCTTGTTCTGATCCTATCAGCTGTTCATTATCATCAGTTTGGTGTCCATCTGTCTGTTCAGTGTCTTCTGATTTGATTGTTGGCTCATCGGCATGGATAGGGTAATGAAGTCGAGCCCCATTATGAACGTGATCCTTGTCATAGGCTAAATTTAATTCATTGAAGCAAAAAATTATACTTGAAAACCTATTTATGCGTTAATTTAAAGTTTACGATGCATTTCTAAAAGAGCTATCTATGGTTCCCTTTATGCCACTTTTCTCACAGCATAACTATCTTTAAGCTGAAAAGCTATCATTCAATTGGATCTTACAGCAATCTAAAGAAGCACTAATGACATACTATTTTGATTGCCATATTGCGATTCATAGTTCTTGTTGACTTGCTTAATATTTTTATAGTAGTTGCGCTTATCTCCACGACCAGAATCTTTAGCGCTATGCTCTTTGATGTGTTCGCTGTTTCCCTTCTCATGTTTCTTATATCCGGTATCAAGCTTTTGGCCGCGATCAACAAATTCTGTTTCGGTTATGATTTTATATCCTCTTTCTCGCCATCCCTTGTATTTGTGGGCGTTATCTTTATGTTTATACTTACGATCGTGATCTGAAAACCAAATAGTTAAGTCAAAAGCTAAATATTTGTAAAGATTTTAATTTCAAAATCAACTAAGTCTTAAGAGCTGCAAAGTCTAATCTATTTTATTGTTGAAATACTTTTTGCAAATATTAGCAAATTTTTAATACCTGGAAATGTGGTGTCAAATGTTTGAGGATCAGTTACATGTTCCTGTTCATTATTAATGCTATCGCGAGCTTGAGGTTCATTATAAGTTTCACTGATAGTCCCGTCGGGATGTTTAACAGTCAATGGACTGCTATTATGAGTTCCCGATGCGTATTGATCGCTATGGTGACCATCATTTAGTCCATGTTTACCTCTATCAATACCTAATTTGTCTTTGTTATAGGCTGAGTCCAGTATTTGCTCTGAAAAATAATTTTTCAGATAATATACTTTAGTAATGTTCAGATATAAAACTTGAAGTTAGTCATAAAAAGCTTTAGTGCATTAATTAATTACTCAATAGAGTAATGAAATGTCAAAATTATCTTTAATTCTATATTACGCTCAATAAAACTTATGTAACTCTTAATGATGTCTCGTTAGTGTTTCATATGAGTGCTCTTTGAGATAATTTTTTTGAAATATTAAAAGCCATTAAGAATTGATTACGCTTTCACGTGTTTTACAGTAATTTGTTTGTTAATTTTGAATTTTATATCGTAATTTAAGGGTTATTCAGAAAAATAGTTTGCAAGAAATAGTTTCAAACAAATGGTCTACACATGAGGGTATGCTATAAATACCTAATATTAATTGATTTTCTTGTCAATTATTACCAAAATTCTTCTATAAATAGTTCACTATTTTAAAATATTGTTCAAAAAGCAGTCTCAATGTCTCATTTTAGTGATAGTCATAAATATATGCTTGAAGTGTTGAAAATTGTACTCAAAGTTGTGTTTCTAAAAATTAAACGGGTTTTAATTAAGAATAATATGGTAAACCATTGTTCACGGGTTTCTGCATTAAAACCTAAACCTTTTTCTGGCGAACTTTAGCTTTCAACTATTCAAAAATAGAGTCGATTAATATTTTAAATGAAGACTAAACTTCAAATATTTTCAACAAAACACTGAAAAGTTTAGTCTCAATCCAGCTATGTGTAGGTTGGCCTAAATTAGTATTTATTTTTCGTTAAATATTTGACGGCATATCCCTTGTTGAATCTATCTTCTATTTAATGGTTGATTCACAAACACATCTATGCAAAACTGTCAGCAAAACTTGATTAATAGGAAAATAAGTAATGAACTTTAAGCAACTCTTACAATTGAACGCAGAAACTGAATACAGACCTCTCTCAAAGAACTCAATAATAGTTCTCTCCTTGAGAGCTCTTTCATTGTTAGCTCTCCTATCGTGAGTGTCGACTTTTTTAATCTTATTTGCATTTTTCTCTTCTTTAGCAAAAGATGCTCTCTCTTTCGAAAACTTATCCCTCTGATAATCAACTATTTTTCCGCTTCCTTTCAGATCACCGTGTTTTACAGCTTTCAGTCTTTTGCTTTCAGACATATCAATCCTAACCGTTGGCTTACTTTCACTAGTAATACTAAATTCAGTGGTAACTGGGGATTCATTACTCGATTCACTTATAGTCAGATCATTAGTCTTATTATCATTATTCAGATCTTCATTTACTACTTCCGTAACATTTGATTCGCCTTGAGAAAAGAAAAGTTACTCAATTGACAATAGGATCGATAAATGATAATTTCTATACTATTTTCCAGCAGATCATCAGTCTTGTTGGCATTACTCTGATCTTCGTTAACCACTTCTTCTGTAATATTGGGTTCGCCTAAGAAAATACAATTGAATAGTGATTGAATTGAAGCTTAGAAGGCAATCGTTTAGGTACCATTTTCAGGGGTTCTATAAATAGTAACTTTATATCCAAAACTTTTCTTAATAAAGCCGTCGTCGTCGTAATCATTTTCAGTATAACTACTATTAT
Organism: Archegozetes longisetosus; assembly: GCA_018873245.2. Taxonomy (NCBI): domain Eukaryota; kingdom Metazoa; phylum Arthropoda; class Arachnida; order Sarcoptiformes; family Trhypochthoniidae; genus Archegozetes; species Archegozetes longisetosus. The sequence goes on along the minus strand of JAEMBT020000008.1, from coordinate 10,252,407 downwards.
CACTAGCATTAACGTCGTCAATGCTATCAATATAAGTATAATTGCTAGGTGGTTCGACAATAGTCTCGTTTATTTCACTGGCAGACATCTCATCCATTCTATGCTTCTCTTCAACTTCATCTGGTTCGTATATTTCGTCGTAATATCCAGGAGGATAGAAGTTAGCGTATGGACCTGTTCGAGCAATCGAATAATCAATTTATGAACCTCTTTAGGAACTGAGATGTTACGCTTTAGTATGTTCCAGAAATCTCTTCACTTTGGAATGGATTTTTTATTGTTGAGCCAGATTCTAAATGTCTTTATCTCGTTCAACGATAGAAACTCATCTCAAAGTGAAGCAAATTCTCGGACATGCCATAGGATTAAAAGTATTCAATAAATCAATATATAGGTGAGTATGAACATCCCGATCAGTGATAAATGAATTAAACAGTTATGAGAGCGTGTACATTACTTAAAGTGCATAAGACATATGGCTTTTTCGTATTTTGTGCTTCACACATCATTTTATTAAAGGCATTTACTGGAATGAATTATAGACATACGAAAAATTACTGATTTCACTTGATTAATCTTCAAAGAAAGACTAAATTATAGCATAATCTAATTGATTTATCTCCCATTCTTGTCTCAAGTGACTCAAATTTTGGTACCATGAACAAGAACCGTACTTGAAGTGACTTCAAAAAGTAAGAAAAATATGTAAAGCAGCTTTCACGTATAGCAGATAAGAACTGCGAAAACAATTTACTAGAGCTATCAGCTTTAGTCACACCTTAAAAACTAAATCATCTCTTAACCAGTTTAAATAAGTAATGATCTTCAGTTAAAGTACCCTTTTGTCTAATATAAAGGAGAGTTAGTTCTTAGAGCTATCGATTTGCTTTTACTAAACTTTATCTCTCAGTTAAACCCATTGATATCTAGGTTTTAACTTTTCTCAAACTTTAACACTATGTCAAAATTGTAAAATAATGCTACAGATAATTAAATTAGCTTTATATTATATATCATCAAAACGTTTAATATATTTGTTGAATCCACTTTATTGTAATGAAGCACACGCTCTCAAAAATGTTCAACTGATTTCTTATTAACCAGACTTATCGAACGCAATATAGATTTCATACCTTTCTTCGACATGATTCCATGTCTCACTTTGGCCGTAAAACTTTTATACGCATTAGACATCTTTTTCCCAATGGGGTTCAACTTCTGTATAGATTTTCTAACAACAGACAAAGCACCGATCAGTTCCTGCATTGCCATTAATCTGTTTGGTAGAGTGGCTGAATCTTTATATTGCTTCTTCTTCTTGAAATAGTCAGGATCTACTGGCTTGATAGTGAATTTTGGTTTTTCTTTAGGCTTTTCAAGTTCTTCTTTGAATAGATCAGGATTTGGTATCTTTTTATATTTATCGTGATATTCTTCTTTCTCATCTTTGGCAAAATCATCAATAGGAAGCTGATCAGGAGATGTGTGTTCTCCTGTTGGCTCTATGTTGTCATTGCCTTCATATATAAGTGCTGGTTCTAGTGGTACACCATCCAATGACTCATGTAATTCTTCATATGGTGCTTCTAGATATAAGATCAATCTAATATGAACCTCTAATTAAAAGCAATAGCTTTACTGTCAGTCAGCTAGAGACTGATATTATTTCAAATCACGCTCACTAATCATATTTTCAACAAAACTGCCATAAAACCTCTTATCTTTGGCTTAAAAATAATAATGTTTAATACGATTTGAAAGCTGACTATGCTTAAACTGAAATGAGAGCGAGATTTGTAATAGTGTGCCTGAATTGCTATTGATAATCAAACCTTGTAGTGAATACTGAGCCAAACGTTCGTCGCCCAAACTAAGGTCTAGTTCGGATTTTCTATTTCTGGTATTTTTATTAGCTTTAGCTACATTCCTGTTTCTATTTCTCTTAACATGTTTCTTATTTCTATTTATTCTGATTTGGTCCCTCCTTCTGTCCAATATGTGAAAACTCAAGCTATTAGCAGGACTTTTCTTTTGGTTGTCAATTCTTCTATCAAAGGAAGAATAACCACTAGTATTAGCATGAGAACTATTGCTAAGATTATTTAGAAAGTTTCTTCGTTTCGATAACAATGTATTTCTAAAATAATTCTTATTCCATGTATTTTGCGAGCAATTAGTCGGATTACTAAATAGTTTAGGTTTCAATATTGGTGTAGGTCTTGATGGAAACAATAGAATACTTGATAACATGTTGCGATTCTCTGACGGTAGATATCGGCTCTCAACAGCATTTCTTGTTATTTCAGTTGGCTTTACAGCAGAACCAATCTTCTCATTCAATTTATTACGAGAATTATTTGACAATTTTTCTTTCGTCGATGTCAAACTGTTAGTTATTGTTGAAAAGCTGTTTGCGGAATAAATTTTTGGTGCACTCGTTGTCGAATTTTGTTTATAACGATGTCCTTTATTCCAAACTAAACAAAATTAGAGGAAATTGAAAATATTACTAACTCTTCCAGAGACAAAAAACAGTTTACCATTGTTTCTAATATTTGATGGTTTATAAACTGACAGAAAGTTATCAATTGATGCTTTTGGTGGTAATACTCTCATGCCAAACTTCAATTTGAGAGCTTCTCGTCTCGCTTCTCGAGAATTAGGGCTTTGTTTTTCCGTTGTATTCAAAATTGTTTGTGAAGTTGATGTTATATTTTCCAAATCAAATGAGGCTTTTCGAGTTAAATTTGGCTCATTAGTTGTTGGTATTGTTGCAGTTAGACCTAATGATGTCAATTCTGTAGCCTATTTATGTGAAATAAATTTGAAATATTTACTGACTCCTATAGTTGTTGTGGCAAAAATAGCTTTTCAGTCCATTTATCTAGTTAATTAATCATGAAAGCTAAATCTAATCCTATTCAAAACAAATTTCTAGATATTGCTAGAAGTTTGAAATGTTTTCTAATTAAATACTCAACCCTTAAACTTATATTTTCAGATGAGGTGATATAAAGAACTCACGTTTTCTGCCAATTCAGTTGAATTTATAGTGGTAGTATCATTACTGTTATCAATAGGATAAGGAGTGGATGTCAATGATTCCAAAGTTTTCAAAATTTCAGTAGAATTTTCATGATTTTCTATCAAATAAATATCAGAAATGGTTGGCGTGAATGAAGATTCATCTGCTTGCAACTTTTCAAACTTTGGTATGAGATTATCTTTTCTTTGATTTTGATGTCGCCATTGGGGATAAGTGACGGTTGATGAGACTCTACCATTTATTACAGTTATTTCTCCATCAGGTGAGGATTTACTCGCGACACCTTTTCAACATCAGTAAATTTAGTTAGTTTCATTTCAAAATTTTGCTTAAAACATTTATCAATTTATTGGCTTAAATGCAGAACTTAGGTCATTTTGTTGCACCTCATTAACAATAGTTTATTTGAAGCATTTAAAATATAGTGAACCTTCATTTTGTTAAAATTTTTTGTTAACGCGTGTTTACTCTTTTAAGGTAATGATAGATTCGTACGAGACGCAACAATACGACACAAGTCTACTGACTTAGTTCTAGTACATAATTGAACTAACTAATTAAAAGGATTTTTCTAAGGAAAACCACTTGTTCAAAACTTTCAAAGACAATTATGAAGCTTTAAACAAGAATAATGAGAGGAGACTTCTCAGAGCAAACATTAAAATAATAAAAATTATTGTAAAAGTCTTCAAAGTTTGCTTAAACAAACTTTGAAGACTTAAATGTTGACAAAAAGTTATTCGTAATGACTATACTATTTAGGATAAGAGTATAATTTACTTAAAACTAATAAGACTGAGTATAATAATAAAAATGAGAGTTTTCAAACAAGATCTTACTATTAACGAAATAGTGCGGCAGAAATATGGCATCATTAGATAGCTGTAGGTCTAAAGGAACTGATGGCACAATCTCAGAGGACCACTTAGTTGGACCAAATAACACATTTTTCATACTATTAGTCTTATTCTCATTAAGATCCCTTAATCTGAAGCCAATACTATTAGTGCTGTTATTAATTGATTTAGAAGCAGAAGACCATAATTGCTTTAAAATATTAGAAGGTCTAGAAACACTCCATTGAGTTGAATTAGTTGAAATTTTTTCATGAAATTCATAATGAATTGGTTTGGATGTTGTAGTAGCAGTTGATGCTATGTCTGATTCGTTAGCTTTAGTTTCAATCGCATCACTTACTCCCAGTATGTGTTCCGCATCGATTGCATTAATCGAGACAACAATTATTATTGTCACAATCTCAAGCCTAAGATGGCTTAAAATCTGAAACATTTTTCGCAATATTAATCGAAAAAATTTCATTAACAATAGTAAATGAAATTATTTTTTATGTCAAATATTTAGGACTTCAAACTTGAACTAATTTTTAGACCTAATAATCCTTTCTTTCCTAATGAATGAAAAGTTAAAGTATTTGTTATGCTCTTAATTAAAACTTTTAGTTTAGTTATAAAAAGTTAGTATTTGTTGTATGCTATTAATTACTGAAATAATTGTTGACTAATTAAAAATAACTGAATAGTCATAACTTGTCCTAAAGCACTTGAAAGTTAAGTGCAAAACCATGCAGTCATTTTGAACATTTTGTCATATAGTTATATCCGCTACTGAATAATGAGCTCATTTCTTAACGACGTTCGGTATTATGATATCTATATTTTTAATGAGTTTTACGCATTTCTTATTTTTCTATCGGTTATCGCAACTTTTATGGCAGATACAACTTAATTAGCTCAAAAGTTTAGTATTGATGTCCTTTAAATTGCATTAGAACTCATTGTAACTAAACTTGAAATATGCCAAGTCTATTCTTTTCTTTATGATCAACGATTAAATTACATTCATTAAAATTCACTCAACGTATATTTTTGTCAGTCTATGCTTCGATTTTGTGCAACAAATGCTTTCAAAGAGATGCTTTTCAAGTGTTTTTAACATTTAATAATGAAATATTTTAGCTCGTAACTAATCAGTTTATAGAGGTTTAAGTGGTTTTATTTAGTACTTAATATATTAAGTAAACTGATAATTGATAAAAATGGCCTCATATTGTAATTTAGACCTTAACAAGAACTAAGCTCGCGAACCGAGACTGACTCCCGAAGCCATAGTTGATGACTCGCGAGGACATTCCGAGTTGCATTATATAAAGCTGTGATTTGTTGCAAGAGGATTAACTGTTAAGAAATTTATAGGCATGACAAGAAAATATGCTGCAAATAATTTAAACCCTGACTTTGGTGAAATAGTTTCTAATAATTTAATGAACCAAAACTATGAAAAATCGTTTTTAACTCAAACTTATTGCTGAATCTAAGATTTGATTCATTTATTTGTAATTTTTACTCAAAATTGGTGATAATGCTTGCTATGCATTCTTTAACCAACAGCTAAACGACAATAAAATATTTAAAATGACTCCTTATGATACTGTGATGTTGAAAAGAATTTTTTATATATAAAATTAAGTTTGAAGTTTTCATTGTGGCAGCATCTTTTCATCATTATTCTAGGTTTTAATTGCAACTAAAAGTAACATGTTTTACTTATCTGACTCCATGCGCAAAATGGTATTATAAAAGTTTAAAAACTAGAAAGATTATGAGTAACAGTTATGTGAAACTTGAAAATCCAAGCTATATTTAATCAATTACTTTGCGAAATCCATCTACTCATTCACTCACCAACAAATAAAACTTTACAAACATTACAATTTGTTCAACAAAGCTCTTTAAACAACTTTGAAAAGTTTAACAAAATATAATTTACAGCAATGAATACTCACACAAAAGCGTTGAAAGCAATACATTCCTATGAGAGTGAATTGTTATGACTTTAATAAACATTTGATGTCAATATTTCATATTAATATTCATTGAGATATTGTTGTAGCAAAATATATGATGTGAAAAAACACACACAAACAGTAATTGGCAAAACAATTTACTATTAATTCACATCACAATTAATTGGATAGTAGGAAAAAATTGAAGCAAACTTCAGAGCAATCAAATTTTCTCATCAAAATGTTTGCCCAATAAGTAAACCACGCATTCAGTCATAACTCGTGAGAATTTCAAACCAAATACACGGATCCCATAAGTGTTCACCAACTAAGCAATTCAATTGAAATACCGACAAAAATGATTGCTTACAATAGGTTTACCTCTAAGACCATAGTTTTGGAGTTCGTCCTCATTTCATTGCCATTGCCTTCAATTTGGGTGAACCTATTTTTTCAATGCTTTTTATTATAAGCTATATGAGAAAAAATCACTGCATTGTTTCTCAGCTACTCATCTGCTTATTCCCTAATACTGTATAATAGTTTGGGGTGGGATTAGACCTATGTCTTCAGGAGTTGAAGATCGCTTGAGGAGGGAATACCTATTCGACGTTCGAGATAATTATATAACTACACTATTGTTTACCGTTAATATGAGTTTTCTATTGATTCCAACTCTGTGTTCGCTTCGTTAGTCATGTTAACACGATTGGAAACAAATCAATGAATGCCATTATATCACTTACATAACGAATTAGTCTTAATCTTTTCGAGATTCATTCATTTATGCTTTAGGATAATAGTGTTGTATCTATCTGTAGCTCTTGTTCTACTTAACGAACTTGGCATTTCTTTAGAATTTGCTTTAGTCAACACTCTATTTTAGAGTCTAAAACAAATTCAATTGTCCATCGTTAAGCACGAAAGTTAACTATTTTGTTTTGCTTTTCTCAGACTCTATTTAATCTTAATAAACAATTACTCAACGACCAAGTCTATAGTCGGAAAGATTTCAGTCCAATTATAGATAATACCGACAAACAGAGTTGAGATAACTTTCATCAAAACTTTTGATAAAATTCTGAGTCCAGGTTTAGATTGAGTATTAGTTCTAAAAGTTATAGTTCTGTAAATACAATGTGATTTTAAAAATTTCAAAACGTAAAAATACCAAGGTTTTATCCAACACTACTAAATGCTAAAAGCTGTATTCCATCCTAAAAGAAGATTATTCCGAGTAGTGTCTGGAAAGTTTGCCTCAAGAAATATATTCAAAAAGAGTGATTCGCATCAGATACTAAAAGCCTTACAGACATAATCCATTGAAGTGTAAACAAGAAAATAAAGTTTCCTATTATTTCAAAATACTTAATGCAACTCATTATCCATATAATGCTTTAAATAACAATAATCGGTGCGCTTATATTTTTCCACCAAAAATTACATTATATAACAATGGGCGATATTGTTCTTTAAACTAGTTTTTTTTATAGAATTTATTTCCAGATTACAATTTAATTGATTTTTCAGCTTTCTTTTGTCATCTTTTGACTCCAATTAGTAAACAATTGATTCCTATTCATTCGACAATTTAATAATTTTTGCTCTATTCAGATAAAATGTGTTTAACCCGAAAATTAGCTCAAATTTACTTAAGGTTTAGCTTGAAAAGTTTTCCTATGGTTAAATTTTGTTATATTTTATGAATATAGATTTTACGTTAACTAAGAATTGCTTTTTAAGGCATTCAATTGAAGTATCTTTGGGAAAGATCTTTACCAATTAGAGATAGCTTACAGATGCAGAACAAAAACAAACGCAGTTCATAATTAACTTTTCATATTATGTCAATTTTTCATATATTCTTTATCGAAATTAAGACATTAATAGAAAATTACAGCTTATGTAATTGTGCGAAAAGCTTTGATTAAGTTATTTAACTCTTTAATACCGATAATCAAACTTCAAAATTAGTTATTGTGATCGGTTGAACGGAATAAATGGTAACTTGTCTTCAATAGTAAGTTTAGATATGAATGAAAGAATATGTAAATAATTTGAAAAAATAAAAAATGTTTAGTTGGTAATATATTTTTAAACTTATGAAAATATCACTGAAGGGTGACTTTGAAAAATGGGATTTTAATTAAATGTAATGATGTTCTTGAAAAAAAAGAAAAAGAAAAAATAACTGACAAGTTCTAGTTTGTTGTTGTTGGTATAAAAAGTAATTACAAATAATTTATTGCACTAATTATCACAAATTGCTCTATAACTTTTAGCTCGAGGCACTTTTAGATCAACTTTTCACGATCACAAAAATACGTTTCAATTTTTTGCTGATCTGCTTTTAATTATATGGTATAAAAGATAAAATCGATTTTAATTTCTGATTCATTGTTTCACTTTAAAAGTAGTAAACATTAAATAGATTTTTCAAACGCAATTTTGTTGCTCACAACCCTTTTCAATCACTAAAGGGAAAAGTATTTTCGATTAAATGACAGTAATTAACAACTTGTAAACTATAGAAAATGCTTAAGATACTTGAAAAAGCAATCAAGTTTTTTTTATTTTGATCTTGTTCGTTAGTTGTGCTCTAAAATACTTTAAATTATAAATTTTTGAAATAATATATAATATTTGTTCTTCTCGTGTAATCTACAATGATGTCTACAATTAGGTCTACAATGAGGTCGTTATCTATTTTTTGAAGGCCAAATAACCAAATATTCATTGCAAATCAATATAAATGTTAATAGCATAAACCATCTATATAAATATACTCAAAACTCAAACTAAAGGATAACCTCTTCTAATAATATGCTGAAAAATAAATATTTTTGGCACTTCAGTTGACAAAAGGCTAACCAAGTATTTCATGAATTTTTATTCAAATTAGATGACAGTAAAACAAAAATATTACTAAAATATATTTAACAGTTCAAAGTACATAAGAACGACTTGTTTGAGTGTAACTTAGTTTTGAATTTTTTAGCATTTTTGTTAGCGGTTCAAGAGTTACTAACTATGAAATTATTCACATTTTATGCCTCAATTTCAAAATAGGAACAAAATAAAATATTGCCTAAATCTAATTATAGATTTTATCTCTCATTCAAAACTAAATATGATTGACGTAAATCTATAGATAAGATGTTCATTACATAAATTCATAATAACTCCATTCTAATGATTTAGTTTAAGATAAGATGCTAATAATCTTTATTAAATTTGAAAGCCAAACGTGTGTTGCAAAAAAATAGTCTCAAATTGTTATACTCAAAAACAGTAAACTATTTCTCTAGAATTAGCAGTAAGGAGCTTTTTATACGTTAAATCTGATAAAGTTTTGGTTTGAATGCAATCAAGTCTTCAAAAAATTCTAATATCCTCTTGTATACAGAAGGCATTTCTTTTAAATTACTTTAATTAGTCTCAAAATCTGATAAAAACAAACAAAAATTTATAAGCAATGCAATAAAATGATATATCATTCACAGCCCATCGACGACATGAGAACCAGGCTCATGACTTAAAACAATATTAAGTTTACTTGTTTTGCTTTTCTATATAGTGAACGGAACTATTATTATAAGTGGATTTTGAAGTTCAAAACAAGAAACGATGATAAAAACAAGAAGTCCTCAATTGTTAACAACACTTTTTGCACCAAATTCTAGTTTCTAGAAGTGTTGTTTTACTTTTTTTCTGATAAAACTTTAAAGTTCTAGTGTGAAAGCAGCAATAACAGGCTCATTAACTACAAAATCTATTTTTAATCAAACAGCTATCTTCATTAACTCAAAGAATAGTTTCATTACTGATAATTGACGATCAAATTCTTATAGCAGATGAGTCTGAGGCTCATTAAGATAATCACATGTTTTATTTGTAGGTTTAATAAACATCTTAAAGTATTGAATTGATTAACAAAGAATTGGATCCAAGTAGGTCTAATATCTTGCCCTTAATTGGTAATATTTTTAACTAATCGAACTTTAAATAAATTGAAACATATGTTTCTAGTAGATTACATGTATTCCTATTATAGGTATATTATTCTGTTCTAAAAATACTAGTCTTAGTAGTGAAAATATTGATTTATGAGAACTTCAATTACACTGAATTTTCCTGTTCATTCAACACAAAATCAACTTAATTTCTCTAATGTCAAGCACTTGAAACATTGGTACTTGTATCAGAGAAGAGAAAGTTACCAATTATTTATAGAGGCAGCTCATATTTGCTCATACACTCTAAGGCTTTTGAATTTTCATTTTCAAACTTTTGCTTGTTGAGTCCCAATTAGTTGGTCTGCAATGCATTGTAGAGGCTTAGTATCAACCGACAGGTGGGACGCGAATTAAAGTTTAATGGTTTTCAACACTTTTAAGCAGTCGATACATTTATGATTGATTACTGTTTTATCTCTATTATACAATGCACAGATCCTCGACTTAACATCGTGTTTGAAAATCCAATTAACGTAATCTAAGTTATTGACGTATTTTGTAACTTATGTTTACATAAAGCTTACAAAACACATCGCTTCTTTATTGGGATACCAGACGGTCAGGTAAAATATTCCAAGTCTTCACTAAGTCTCATGTAAATTTTGTTAAACAAACTTTTAAATATAGAGTAAATTTTGCTATTTTCTCATGATTTTATTTTATTTTTCAGTTAGACTTTGTGTCGAGTGTGAAAGGATTATGTTTTTAAGCGTTGACAAGAGTACGCAATTATTGATCAAAATCAATTACACAAGTACTAAGTAAATAACTTTAGTAAGCAAAACACTTGAAACAGTAACAAAACCCACGCTAATGATCGGACTCTTTTCCAAGCTGTCCACAGAATCTAATTTTCTCTTATTCGTAGCTGAGAACTTAATCCTTAATAACAAGAAAAGATCCTTACCATATAAGCCTCTGTGATGTGCATCAAACTTTAGCTAAATTTGATTTTAGATTTGCTTTGATTACTATATATTATAAGTTTGTTGATACCTGAAGATATTATGATCTGATGGAAAGCATTTTGTCACAATACATCATTTCTGGTTGATGTCAACGATTATTAAGTTTTTCAGTGTAAATTAAACTTTGTTTGGAGCCAGTGTTTGCCAATCAATGTATGAAATCTTTAATGTGAGCTTGGGTTCATTTCTTCTTCTCAATAGTTTTCATATATTTTGAGTGAATCAATTGTTTGTAAGAGAAGATTTCTAGAAATTTCTTATTGGCTCTTTATTAGTTGATAAGTTAGGAATTTTCAAATTAAATTTAATTTGAATGCGGTTTGAATCATATGAGCTATAATTTTGATAATTGCTTGAGGAACTTTACGGAACATTACATTAAGGTTTACTGTGCTTGAAAAAACTTCTCAATTTGTTAATTGAGTGCTAAGTAAAATCAATATTGTGTATCGATATTTTATTTTTATGTAAATTATGGCGGAAAACAGAATTGTTAACTATTCAACAAATAAATTTGATTTGTTTATCGAAAAATCGGTGATTCAGTGTTTGCTTCGAGTTTAACTATTAGAGATAAAAGACAATAAAAGTACCGAAAATTTGTCTCTACTAACGACTAACGGCTTAATAACAATCAATATCTGAGGTAATGTTTTTGAGCTTAGCTATTACTTAATTCATAACTGAAATTTAACCGCATGTTGACTAAGTCTAAAAAATAAAATAAGCTAACGATCCTCAAAGTAAGGATACAATCGTTTGAGAAATGAATCTTTTGCCCTGAGAATCAATATTAAATGATTTTAGAAGTAAATTATAAAACAATATTATATATAATTGTATTTTTGTGACTTTAGCTGTGATAGCATTAGAGTGCTTTTTACCTCAAAATTCATTCAAGCGATTAATGCTTATGTCTTGAAGAATAATCAGAAATCATCTTAAAACTAGATCTCACAAAAGGTTTTTGTCGTAAAAAGTTTATATTAGAAAAGTAAATAACAAACTTTTGAATGAATTGATAAAAATAATTAATTATATGAATGAAATCTTGGTTATAGATGAAATAAGAGATACTCAAACTTTTATCTAAGAAAAATCACTTCTTATGCCGCTCTACTGAAAACTTATCGCAACTTTAATTATTGCTTAGGTTCCTTAAGTTTTTATTAACAGAAACATGCACTAAAAGTCATAGCAAATAACTTTTGATCTATTTGTAATGATATTGTATATAATATGTTATTTGACTAATAGAGGTTCAGTTCAATCAATGCTAGCAATAAATAATCGGATCGACACAACTATTAAGGACATAGTTGTTCAAATATGACTAAAAAGATCGTAATTCGTTTTCAATTGTCAAATATCGTGATTTGTGAAAATTTTTATTACTTTTATTCAGTAAAAATGATGTCTATTGGTATTTTTGTGAAACTTTAAAAATTAGTTTTTAACATGATTTTGTTGATCTAGTTCTTTATGATATTATTGCTCAAAAAAGTGTGTATCAAACTATATTTTAGCAATACTTTCGTAAAAATAAGGCTCTAGAAAACAAAATAAGAGTTATTCCGTCGCAACAACTAATGATTTTTGAATTTTACAAAGCTTCTTAACAAATTTGAAACTTTAGCCTAAAAAACCCAAAAGTAAAGAAAATTCTTGTTATTGCTGATTCTTCCTTCATGAAGTATACTACCCTCAAAATGATTAGAAAATGACAAAAAACGAGATTTAATTTCGACGAAGCTCAAGTATTGGCGTCTTTATTATATTTTTAATATTGCTATCAACTTTTAATATACTCTGTAGTGAAAATGCAGCTTTCAAATAATTAAAATCAAATGATGGATGTTTCAAGTCATGTCATACAATTGAAATGTCACAATGAGTCCTCGTTTTAAAACTTAATTCGAACTCTCAAATTAAGTCAAATGAGAAGCAATTTTTAAACAACTCGATAACTGTGTTAACTGATAAGCAAACGTTTGATATTGAAATATTAAGTTTTATTTATTTTATCATATATGATAAATTTTACAGAATAGTGTTTAAATAAGATTTACGAAAACGAATACACAATCTCAATACAAGTGATGTAACTATTAATAACTCTTATTGTTCTTCACTTCAAATGATATTTCAAAATCAGACTCTCGTTCATAGACTTTATTAATCATAACTATCAAAGTTAATAAAGCAGAAAATGTTATAAACTAATTTTAAATTGCTTTAAAAGGAGATCTGATATTTTGTAATTTTCATTAGAAGCCAAATTACTTTCTTAGTGACTGGTATTCCAATGTTTCAAAAAATTGTTTTATAGATTTGAGCGAAAGTTTTAGAAACAGCTCTATTCTTGAAACACACTTGAGGGGAATTGGCTTTTAAGCAAGACTTATTTTGCGACTCAGTATTCAAATGATTCACTCAAAATAGTAGACCCTCACACTAAACTTGATAGCTCAGAATATCTGAGGGCTTAATTGAGCCACTAAGTCAGCTTCATTGCAAAGTTTTCTAAAAGTTAAAGTATAACAGCTGATTATAGAACTCGATAGATATTTGACTCTTCTTTCGGACCTGCAAATCATGGCCAGCAGCACCATCAGCACTTGCGAAAGAACAACCTACGTGGAAGTTGACCCGACGACTGATTATCTGAAAGAGGCATCCAAACGCTGCTACCTGATGTCGAAAGAGTCATTTCGAAAACTTGTCGACCGTTAGCAGAAAATCTAACTCGTGGGTCAGAGGGAAACCTGTTCTGATTGCGAAACAAGTGCAGGGCACTCCCCGGTGTTACGCCATCGGATCTTTCCAGGTAGTGACCAGCAACACATTTGGACTCTCGCAATGTACAGTGTTAAAGATCTTGACAAAGGCCTCCAGAGCTATTTGCAGTCTCTATGATCGTTTAATTATTTTCCTGACTAGTGAGATTTTGTCGAAAACAATGAATGGGTTTATTGAGCTGTTTGAAGGCGATCCTACCATCGGACGATTCCCTGGTATCATTGGGGCGATTGGTTGCACTCATGTTGAAGTGTTGGCCATTAATGTTCCAAATATTGAGGTTTCCTCATTGCTTTTTGCGGATCTGTTTTTAAATGTTTCAATTTTTTCAAAGAAGAAAACAATGAACTTTGGAAATACAAAAAACGTCCCACTCATGTGTTGAGAGAGTTGAGGAAGTTGATTTTGAGTACCATTATAGTGATGTTAGAGCACCAGCCGAATTCTTTATTCCCTTTAAGTGCCTTAGCTGACACAAAAATGTTCCTACTCAGGAATTTACTCGAGACATTTTCTCAGGATATGGCTGTAGACGCACGTTATAGTGGTAGAATATAAATGAACCTTATCGTTTTTATGCTTTACGACAAAAAAATTTAGTCATTCAACAGATTTATAGTGAGATTTTTAACTAACAATATAAAAATTAGTTACCGACACAGTCGTGCCCAGAGAGACAGTCTCCTCCATAGATTTTTCGCAATTTAAGTGTAGGTCTGTACTGAAAAAATGTTATAAAAGCTTTGAAATTATTTGATACATCAATTGATTACTTATTATTAAGCATTAATCAAAGGCTTGATAAAAATAAATTCGAATGTGAGTTAACGTTTGCCTCAACAAGTCTTATCATTTCAGATTTTTAACTTCCCCAGACTAGAATCTACGGCATTGGTTACAGATTAGTATCAAATCTCGTCTGTTCTCTTAAAAATGAGTTTCCGTCTACCAAAACTAATTGATTTGGTTATTTTATTTTCGAAAATTTACTCATTTCTACTCTAGAATTAATAATTAGCTTGCAAACTAAATATTGAATGAATTTTATTGAGTAATATGAAATATGTGTTGTATATAAATAAAAAAGAAAACCATGCCGATTCAATTATTCAAAGTTGAGGAACTAGAAAAATGGTAAATTCGTTCTCTCTTTATGTACTGCCTGTGACTTTGCCTTCAGTCCGCAGTTTTCTCATCAAATCGGTCTCAATTTTAAAATCCATACAAAATTCATTCATACAGTATGCCTCTTTATCTTCTAAGCTGAGATAACGAAGTTAAAGCTTTTTAGGTTCAAATATTTTAATCACACGTCAAATAAGTTACTAATCGATTCAAAATTTTGTATTTTCGAACAAACTTTTAAAATCATCAAACTTAATTTTATAGAATTAGTGTTTGGAAATGACAATTCAATACTTTATAACATAGGTTCCCAGACTTTTTTTTCTGAGACCCACCTAAGCACCGAATATTTAATCTAATTGCTTTACTAAACATTGAAAAACAAAGTTAAATACTGTTTTTAAAACAAAAAATCTGTTATGAATTGATAGTGATATGATTTTTTATACAGTTTACAGTTTGCTTCTTAATATTTGATATACTTTTTACAAAAGCTTTTCAATTACTTTTATAACATATGATGAAAGTGTTATCCGTTATTTTCTAAACAAAGATTAACTCTTTCAATCATATTGTCTGAAACTCTTAACAGAGTTTCGGAAGCTATTTTCTTGATCAAAATAATAATTAGTTAATAAGTTTTATAAACAAAAAACTGTCTCTTTTATTGTAAACACCATTTTTGATACTAAGTGTTTTTAGACAAAGCATAATGATTGCGAGACAATCTTTCTTTGACTTTTTCAAACTTTATTCGTAAGTTTAATCTGATCGATGAGTGATATTAAAGAAAATTGCACTCAATATATGAGTTTGGAAGATAACGAGACATACTGTATATGAGCTCCAATCAAATGGTTTATGAATTAAAGATGAACTTAGGAATTACAAACTTTCAATATTTGTTAAACAACTAAATCGATTCGGTTTATTCAAATTTTATTCAATCATATCTACAAATGAACGCCCCGATAATAAAAAAGCCTATCTCGAGTTAACTTCTTTTTCGGATTTTGCTTTAAACATTGAGCTCACATCATACTTTATTCATATAATAAAATTCAATATATGTTTCAATGAAAAAAATTTATAAATAATCATGTTTAAAAAACTCTTGATCACAATAGAATTTAATGCTTATCAAATCTAACTTTAAGAGAATGCGCAATCAATTTGTGTTATGTTCATTATGAACAGTACAATATTGATGATCATTACATAACATCAAAGCTTTAGTTTTTATTTATATCAATAAAGCATTAATCAAGTGTTTTATTAGGATTTTAAATGTTTAATTCAATCAATAATAAACTGATTCATTTATCTAATGGCTCGCCAAATAAGAGAACTCCTCTTATTCTAATTAATTATTAGACTATTTGGATGTAAAAAATAGAAAATTTTATATTGACTTTTTATCTCACAATTTAATTTTAATTCTGAAGAATCAGTTTATTGTGATAAATCTGACCTAGAATATGTTTAAATACACGTTACAAATAATAAATTTCATATTTAAGTTTCAATGAGTTTGATTTTTGTAAACATTTTTGAGCAACTTTAAGTGCGTTTTACTCGTTTCAATGCTTTAAGAGATAGGCTTTTTTATTATCGGAGCATTCAAATGTAAATGTATAAAGTGATAAATTTGAGTCAAATAATTATGGAAAATGACATTTTCGCGGCTTTTCAAAAAATAGTTGTGAAAACTCGTAAAAATTTGAAGTAATGATCAGAAATTGGGGACGTTAGAAATGAGCTAAGAGGAAGTGAGTCATATGAGCTGATAAATTTGATGAGTGTCAATAGAATAGAATAGGACTTCATCAAAATTATAATTTGATTAAGAAGTTCACCTTACATCAAATACAAATACTTTTCGAGCTTAGAGTTTCAATTGAGAGGGCCTGTGCCCGCAGATCTTTGTTAGCTACACCATTGTTCATAGTATCGACTCTCAACCACTATTTAATAAGCTTTCAAGGATTCCGTAATATGTGACAGTTTTCAGACTTCGTGTCGTTACAAGCTTTAGAGACAAACGTACGAAATCAAATAAAGAAAATAAAGAGAAAACTGAGCGCACACACTTTCTCTAACTGTTATTGAGATAATTAATATAAATATTGTTTGAATAACTAGTGATAGTTTAATGTTTAACATCTATCTCTTTGATAACTTCAATTAAATGTCTACCCCTTGGTAGTTAAAATGTTGCATAAAAATACCAGGAGTACGTTTTCCAATACTGTTGCATTTCCCTGTCTTTTCAGAACATTGTATAACGTTTAGTACGTGTATCAGATTCTAGAAACGTTTTAGATTAATTTAACAAAGTTTCTTAAGGTTCTAGTGAAGAAAATTTTAAGACTTGTCATTTTTAATCAAATTTATGATTTCAAAGACGTAGAGAAAACGTGGCTTTGATAAACTTAATTCAATTTATAGGTTTATACTGAGGGTTAACTGTATCTATACAGAAATGATAGGATAAAACTTAACTAGAAAACAACCAACATGTGATCCAATGAGACTGCAAAAAAGTGTGACATAAAAACCTTGAAATATAACAATAAAACGCTAATAATAATAACTAATCATATAGTGCTATCATAGAATTAACATAAATGCTAAAAGTGCTAACAAATTCCAATTCATTCATAGATAAGAACCTAATATATTTGAGCAAAAGCTCTGTTAAATTAAACTCAAAACTTTTTCAAGTAAAACCAAAACAATATTCACGTTACTTGACAGCAATAAAAAGAACTGATTCTAATGTTAGATTAGTGCCTAAACAGTTACTTTTTTACAGTAGAAGTTACTCTACTCTTGGGTCTAATAATAGTAGTGGTCAGAAAATGCCACCAATTGCCGGAGCTAATTATTCCCAATATTTAGACCAAATAATTAGTAATAACCGGGTGGTTATATTCAGCAAGACTACGTGTCCTTTTTGTACAAAGGTATTTATTATTTTTAATTATTTGTCTATTAATTTATAGTTTTTAGACTGATTTCCGCGATGGCAAATAATCTAATATTTCTTTTTTCAGTTATTTATTCATTTAGTTACTAATTATTATCATAAATACCTTCAACATCTAAGCTTTTTGTTAGTATTTAATAACTAGAATTGTTTTTTCGCTATTTTTCTAAAGACCATTTTTATATTTGGGTAAAAATCAATATTTGCTGTTTTTACTTATTTTCAAGTTCATTCTTAATTACTATCACAAATATATTTAAATATTCGATCGGTTTTAAGGTTTTCATTATTTTTACTTATTTTCATTTAAGATCTAATATTGTTTTTGAATCTATTTTTATTTTTCTCTATTTGATAATTATTTTGAATTATTCATTTTCAGGTTAAGGGTTTGTTCGATGAACTAAAAGTCGAGACAGTTGTCTACGAATTGGACCAAATAGAAGACGGAAATGAATTACACGAAGCTCTTAAGGCTAAAGTCAATAAGACTTCAGTGCCACAGGTCTTCATCAATGGCCAACACGTAGGCGGATGTGATGACACGCATAAAGCTAGAGATGACGGAGTTCTCGCTGAATTACTTAAAGGACATGATTATGATTACGACTTAATTGTGATCGGTGGTGGTTCAGGAGGACTCGCAGCCTCTAAAGTAAACAACTTTTGATTTCTAGGACTTATTTTCAATATTAATGATTGTTTTTGATTTGACAGGAAGCTGTGAAATATGGTAAAAAAGTAGCAGTTCTTGATTTTGTTGTTCCGACGCCTATAGGCACAACTTGGGGTAATAAGAGATTGTCTTTGACTTAGAATTTGTTTTTGAATAAAGTTATGGACTTTTCTGTGAATAGGTTTGGGTGGCACGTGCGTTAATGTCGGGTGTATTCCCAAGAAGTTGATGCATACAGCAGCCCTCATTGGTCAGACTCTTAAAGATGCGCCTTATTATGGATGGGAATTAAATGATTGTATGTTTGAAATGGATTACCAATGATGTTGACTATAATCTTGATTTGTCTTAATGTTGAATAGCTATACCTCATAACTGGATCAAAATGAAAGATGAGATACAGAATTACGTGCGATCTATTAATTTTGGTTATCGTGTTCAATTAAGAGAACAAAAAGTCGATTATATCAACGCGTACGGAACTTTTGTCGATCCTCACAAAATAAAGGTATGAATCATTTCATTTTGATTTTGCTTATCAGATATACTAACAAAATTTATTAACTTTTAGTTAACCGACAAGAAAGGAAAAGAAACATTTCTAACATCACGAACATTCATAATAGCAACTGGTGAAAGACCGCGATATCCCGCAGAAGTCATCGGGGTTAAAGAATATTCGATCACATCCGATGATTTATTTTCTCTGCCGTACTGTCCCGGAAAGACATTAGTGGTCGGTGCCTCTTATGTGGCTCTCGAATGTGCTGGATTTCTACGTGGTCTCGGTCTCGATGTCACTGTTATGGTTAGTATTTATTGGAGAGTTTGAATTTTGAGGTCTAATTTTGATTTGATTTTAAAGGTTAGATCAATATTACTGCGAGGTTTCGATCAAGAAATGGCTGAAAAAGCTGGTGATTACATGAGAGAAGAAGGCATAAAATTTTTGCGACCATGTATTCCATCCAAAATCGAACAGATAGAGAGCGGACAACCTGGAAGACTAAGAGTTACCGCTAGAATGACAGAAAGCAATGAAGAAGTTGTTGAAGAATATAATACAGTATTATTTGCTATTGGTCGTGATCCGTGCACCGACAATATTGGACTCGAAAATACGGGTATTATTGAAAGCATTAGTATTTCAGTTGAATTTCTAATTATTTACTTATTTCTTTAGGTGTAATTAAAGAGAAGTCTGGTAAAATTAAAGTAATTAATGAGCAAACAAATATTCCTCATATTTATGCAATCGGAGATATACTTCATGGCAAACTCGAATTGACCCCAGTAGCTATTGAGGCCGGAGTACTCCTAGCGCGAAGATTATACGCCAAAAGTAATACTCAATGCGATTATATCAACGTTCCAACGACTGTTTTTACGCCATTGGAATACGGCGCATGTGGCTATTCAGAAGAGGCTGCAATCGCTAAATTTGGTGAAGATAATATTGAAGTGTATATTTCAAACTTTTGTCCGCTTGAATGGCAAGTGCCTCACAGACCAGTCAACGCCTGTTTTGCTAAATTGATTTGTCTTAAGAGTGAAAATGTGAGTTCTTTCAGCATTTTATTGACTTTAGTTAATTTTTACTTTATTTTAGGAGAGATTACTTGGTTTCCATTATTTGGGTCCAAATGCAGGAGAAGTGACACAATTGATTGGTTTACCGCTTAAAATGAAAGCCACCAAAGCAGATATCGACGCTCTTATTGGTATTCATCCGACTTGTGCTGAGGTAAAGCTCTTTCGATATAGTAATAGATAATTAGATCGTTTGATGTTAAGAACAGGTTAAGTAAAGGATTTTGTAGCATTGACTTATACAGTTGTTCCAGCAAATATAATAGTATAATTAATTTTTGAAGTGAGTTATAAAATGATTAATTTATTTGTTACCTTTCTATAGGTCTTCACAACATTGGTAGTGACAAAAAGGAGTGGTGCCTCGGCTGAAGCTAAAGGTTGCTGAGGTTAAAGTGACTGCTGTCTTTTAGTCTATTTTAGATTAAGATTAAATCAATTTAATCTTGACTCTGATGAGACAGCAGTCACTGAATTAGTTTAGGAAAAAAGTTTTGATGTTTTCTGTTGCATTGATGACGGTTTGTTCGAAAATCTCTACTGGGAAGGAATAAACCTGAAGACCAACTTAAAACTCAAATATTGTTTATTTGCGTCCAACTATTCTTCACATATCTGTGATTTTGTAGTTTTCAAAATTAACCAAATTTAATCAAATGTTGAGGTTTTAAAAGTAATAATTCTGAAATTTATCAATACTTGCAATAAAGTAAATGTAATTGAATGCTCACAAAACTGAATCAATTTTAGTTAGATATAGGGGATCTTACCTATTCTTAGGTTATTGTAAATTGTATTTCAATTGATACTTTTTTAATAGACTGAAATTTTTTAGTTAAATGTTTTTTCCATTCATTACAATGATAACCACTTGAATAAAACTCTAAAATTGTTAGATCAAATTTTAATTTGAAAGTTTTGTTCAATAATTATATAGTTTACTAAAGCAATAAAATGTTTCGAGATTTAACTTTTGAGAAAATTACCAAATTGTGATGGTTTTCTAACGAAGATCTGGGACTTGGGTCATGAATAAGGCACTCAAATAATTGAAAATTTCAACAAATTAGATGTCATATGAGAAGCAATTAGTGTAAACATAGCCCAGGTTCATACACTCCGTATTCGGTTTTATGTACACGTCGATGAGAAAAGATTGTACATAAAACTGATTTTTTGCACAAGTAGTTTAAAAACAAATTTGATTTCCACACGTTTTGAGCTTTTTTGATTCCATTCGTACAATAATACAATTAGTTGATAACAATTAATAAGCTTTAACTCAATTATATTTAACAACTTTTATATCAAATATTTTGATGTAAACAATATGTTAGAAATATGTGACTTTTGTGAACTTTAGTGCAAATTCTAGTTGAACTTTAGGTAGAACTTGGCGTTTCAACTTTCATGTACAATTGATCAAAACTAAAACTCGGCAGCGAGAAAGTTCTAAAATTTACAGTTATATTTTTAAAGCATTTGAGGTTATATTTTTTGAACCATTTGAGTGCAAATACTGAACCTAAAACTTTTCCAATGAAAAAACTGTAGCGAGAGATTAATTTAAAAAAATTTAAATATGTTTAAATAAATGGTGTATTAATATGAACTAATATAATTATTTTATATTTTGTTCAATAACCAAGTTTTTCTATAACTGAAAGCGAGTAAATCCGGACTAATGGGTCTAAAGGGGCTTCCGACCCCCCACCTCCAAGTGTAATACATCATTGGATTCAGTTGGTCGGGCTGAACACTTTGATACCACACATGACTACTTCCAACCCTAACCTGTCCACTTCTGGCCATCAAGGCCTAACCCCCTCGAAAATGGATAAACCTGGCTTTACCAAGCTGTAACCCAAGCCAAACCTGATTTAAACTAAGGTATAATAGGTTAGGTCGCCTCGCGACCTAACTTATTCTCCCTTAGTTTATATCAGGCTTGTTTGGGTTAGGACTCGAGAACCCTGTAGCACGATTCTGGTACGAATCCTAAACTCGATCGTTACTTAATTATAAGATCGATCATTATAGTCTTTAAATTAAGCCTCGATCTTCAATTTGCGAGCGCTTTGAGAATCGATTATTACTTAAAATCGTACTAAACTTGATTTTAAACTTAAAGATCGCTTCGAGAATAGGCCCCCTGTATCCGATATAGTGAATCTCTCACTATTATGAACCGCTTTGTCTCTAGTATAGAGTTTTTTCATACTCGATATAATGAACGCTTCTATAGAATTCAGTACTTTTATGCTTTTTGGGAATTGTAAACTGTAAAACTGCAAAAATTCCTTTTAATTTCAAACAATTGAGTATCGTTTCAGTTATTGTTTTGATTTTTTGACCTTAAAAGCAAAATAAAATTGTTTCAATTGTTGAAAAAAAACTTAATCAAAACATAATAATAATAGTGATAATAGTTAGTGATATTAGTGATAACAATTTAAATATTTCAAGCATTTAATTATCTAATTATCGTTAAATTGAGAATAATTAATAAAACTTGTCTTATTAAATATATTAACAAAATAATAAACAAATATATTGCGAAGTGTCTTCAAAGAAGAGGAAATCAATCTCTTTACAGACTAAATACGATATGAAGACTTTATTTCCAAAAGGGCTTAAGTGCCTATATTATAAGGTCCGTTACTTTGAGCGCTCGCTGTGACCTTTATTGGACTTTTTGATATAGGCACTTAAGCCCTTTTGGAAAGGTCTTCATATCTTAAAAGATGTAGAAAAAGATATCGATTACGGATTGGTTGTGCAGAAGTATGAACTTACAGGCAAATCTAATACGTCAAGCATTGTTTCAAATAAAGACAAAATAATATCTGCCTTCGAGTCTGGTCAACACAAGACTAATAGAAAGAAATTAAGAGAATCAAAATATGAAGAAGTGGACGACGCGGTACTCAAATGGTTCACAATGGCTAGAGAATCAAAAATTAGTTTAAGCGCTCACTTGATTAAAACACAAGCACTAGAATTCGCTGAAAAGCTTGGATACAGAGGATTCAAAGCTAGCGAAGTATGGCTTACAAGATTCAAAAAGCGATACAATATTGTTTATAGAGCCGTTTCAGGCGAGTCAGCATCAGTGGATCAAACAAAAGTTAATGATTGGGTTCAGAATAAACTTCCAGAACTGATCAAAGGTAGACATCAAATGTTTGCAAACCTGTGGAACCTTTTTCCAGAAAATTGAACTTTCATTTCTTGAGATTCGGGTTCTACAAGTAACTACTAGAAATAATAAATTACTAAATCTTCAAATCTGAGTTTTCAAAGATTATGAACCACATAACATATGGAATGCAGACGAGACTGGACTCTTTTGGAGATTACAACCGAATAAAACTATGCGATTCGCTAATGAAAGTTGTAGCGGAGGAAAACTATCAAAGGAAAGGCTTTCTATCTTATTGTGTACTAATGTGGACGGCTCTGAAAGAAAAAAGTTGACGTAATCGGGAGGTCAGCTTGACCTCGATGTTTTAGTGGCAAATCCAAGAATTTACCGGTCAATTATTACAGCAATAGTAAGGCTTGGATGACATCTGATGTATGGCAACAAGTTATGACGAAACTAAATTTAAAAAACGTATAAAGAGAAACGAAACATACTGATGTTTATGGACAACTGCAGTTCACACCCGCAACTTTTAAGGCTATCCAACATTAAGTTTGTTTACCTTCCTGCAAACACGACGTCTGTTAGTCAACCTCTTGATGGAGGAATTATAAAGACTTTTATAGGAAATTATAGAAGACTTATGATTAAAATATTGCTGGCTATAATAAATTCTGGTGAAAGTATTACTTCAAATAGCATTTCTCTGTTAGATGCTGTGTTCATGATCTAATCAGTATGGAATGAAGTTAAACAATCTACAATACAAAATTGCTTCTGGAAATGTGGATTTGAATTGAGTAATCTCGGAGTTTTTACAGAATATACTGAAGACTATTCAGAAGAAGCTGACGAATTTGATGAAATTTGGGAAAGAGCACAATTCTCAAATTATTCGAAATTGGCATTGCATTCGACGACTTCATAGAAGATGAAAAAAATTTGACTGTAAATGAAAGTCTTACAAAAGAAGTTATTTCCAAGAAATTATGAATAAAAGAAATGAAAACCAATTGGATTATTGCATTGAATTGAGAGAAGAAAGTGGTAGTGAGATAGATGAACTTTCAAAAGAGTTGAGTCCACCTTCAATAATGGATGCGATTAAGGCGATTTCAACTTTATGTCAATACTTCATAAATTCTAACATTACAGACAATGAAGTTATGAATGAATTAAATAATATTGATAAAAAGGTCTTCGAATACAACTTCAAGAATGTTAAACAATCCAAAATAACAGATTATTTTCATCTTTAAATAAATTATACAAATCTTATTATGTTATTTCTCAAATCTTATTATGTTATTTCTCAAATCTTTCTATCTTGAGCTTCGCTCAGTACATCTGACATAGTGAACTCTCGTTATAATGAACAGATTTCTCTTGCATTAGAGTGTTCACTATAAAGACAGGCAACTGTATATTCTTATTATTTAATTTAATGCGTGTTCATAGTCTATCGATATAAAAGCGAATTCAATATTACCTATTAAGCTTTTATATCATTTCAATGTAAGAATAATTTGATGCTAAAGTATTCAAATAATTTTATTTGCTCATTTTTGTTTTTGAATTTTCATTAAAAATTTCGTAACCTATATTCGTTTATTCATTTGATGGACTTATTTCATAGAAGTTAGGCATATAGATGAGAATAAACATCTATGATTTACTCATTTTGTCAAAAAATCTAATATTATTGCGCTCATGTGACATAATGCAGTAACTATTTTACAACTGATGAAGGAAAACGAATACACGTAAAACAATTTAAACTATCTTTTTGTCATAAGGTTTTTCTAACGATTGTCCAGTTTCCATAGATGCCTGATTATAACCACTGTATTTATCAAAGCTGATATGTAAAATCCTACATTTATAAAGATATTTCTTGAAAGTTCTTTAGTCAATTACGAGTTTTAAAATAAATAGGTTCAAGTTGTATATTATTTTTTCAAACATTAAATATGTGAATTTTAAATTATAAATATGTGCATATACTCAAGGAAGTAGTTAATAATCTATATAACTTAAAGCTAATTATCTGACTGGTGCTCACCAAATTTTTGTTAAATTTATGAACTAAATTCATATAAAAGTCAACTGTAAGAGGGGGAAAATGTTCTCAACATATATAAGTAAGTCGTAGATAATGTTAACATAATAGCTGAAATTTGAGTTTAAATTTTACTTTAATAATTTTGTTGACAGCAATATCTCACTGTGAAATGTTAGTTTCATCAATTATAGAAATTATTTTATTCGTGGATAATACATCTGATATATTCTGTAAAGAGAAACGATCATAATACCAGAGAACTCCCCAATCTATCGAGTAATAATTAGAAGTTTTACGTTTCCGGTGTAAGTTCAATGAATCAAACCATATATATTTTCTTAAGATAATTTTAAACTTTGTAAAGCTTTGGGCGTATGATAGAAAATTGGGTAATAGTACATAATTCTGGGATGAGCCATTTCGCGTGGCCAAACGCCCTTAAAATATAAATCGTAAGACTCAACCCATCGAGCTGAGTCCAACGGTGCTACACTTGACCTAGCAAAGTGATCCTTGACCTATGACCCCATAGATCAGTCCTGCTGTCCCACCACCAATTATGGGGTGTCATTAGATCTAATCTAAATCTTTGTTTATAACATGTACTTGAATGCTTATATACGTGAAAATGTGCTTGGTAATGGCTGCTGACAGTAGGTTAAAGGCCAAAGTTCAAACGACAAGGTCAGGTGTGGTATCATTGAACGCAACTTGAAGAGTTAAGTCAAATGGTACCGTATATGAGGTCTAGTTATGTTCACCGACACCCTATTCACGGAAAACTTATCCATCGACAGCCTCTTTACCAAGAACCTATTAACCGATAAACTATTCACCGACATCTTGAAAAACGAAAAGAGAATCTTTATTTTAATCGATCCTAAAAATGCTGAAAAAATGTTTGATTATAAGGACAACATTAACTATCGACAGGCGGATAATAATGACTATTGAATTTATAGGCCTCTTGTCGTAGACTAATGTTATCCTTGTGATCAAAATATTTTTCAGCACTCGAATTTTCTTCAAGGTAAAAATTTTAGATTTACGTCCAGCGCCACGTTTATGATCAGTTGTATTTGTATTTCAAACTTTTTAATAATCCGGTAAATAGTTTTGGGATATTTTTTCACATGTGGAGTGTAACTTATTACTGTTTCAATTTTGTCACGATTTAAGTAAAAGTTTACATTCGATCGCGCAACTCTTTTTGTTTTGATGCCATTTTTATAAATACTCTGTTCGGGAACCGCGTATCTACACTTTTTTATGAGGTATTCGATACAGAATTCCGTAGTGCACTTAATTTCTCCGAATTCGTAAATACGTAAAAGTTTCACACGTTTAAACTTTAGTGTCAATAATTTGTCCACACCCATTATCATTTTTACACTTGGTGCCAATCTCATATTTGAACCAATTAAAGTTTCAATTCATCGTATAGCAACATTTAATTTTATTTCAAAAGTTGATGTATTTAAAATTTATCGTCTTAATACCAAGTATTGGTTTTGGAAGTGTATTTTATATATTCAATTTTCATGAATAAACTGCATTCCTATAGTATTTAACCACTTAATCTCATAACTCTTTATTGCGTAGTATTGTTCATATTTTGATAAGCTTTCAACAAACGGCGTTTCCACTCAATTAACTGCCTCTTTAAGGGCCAAATACGGCGGTCCTTTTTTGGAGGTAACTCCAGAGGAAACGGAAGTTGACCAAAACTGTTTAAAATACTCAACATTTGCGTCATATGTCACCGAGTTCAAGTAATCTTTAACCTCGAGCTCGAGATTGAAGTTTTTAATTGTTGCGTTCGAGATGTTAATGTTGCGTATTTTAAACAGTTTTTAGGCAACTTCCGTTTCCTTTGTAGTTACCTCCAAATAAGACCGCCGCATTTGGCCCTTAAAGAGGCCGTTAATTGAATGAAAACGCCGTTTGTTGAAAGCTTGTCAAGATATGAACAATACTACGCAATAAAGAGTTATGAGATTAAGCGGTTAAATACTATAGGAATGCAATTTATTCATGAATATTAAATATATAAAATATCATTATTATTCAGTAATAATTTAAGCATATATTTAGTTATTTGGTTCTAAACACTGAAAAAGAGGAACTTTGGGAACCTCATTTTAACCTTTGACCTCAATTAAAGCGGCATTGATGTACATCGTTAAGTTTGTCTCAATGAGTAGTTTTCTAAAATAATAAGGGTACCATTTAAATACCCCACATTTTATATATGTAATTGATTGAGTACGAGGAACAAAAAGGTGTGTACAATTATAGTGTTTTTCGGTTTTTTAAATCTAATAGTTCAACTATCAAAGAAAATACTTAAAAATTTTGAGTATATGGTCTAATGGAGAATTTTTGATAAAACCTATTTTAATGAAACAATATTTTCCATAGACGTCAATAGTAAGCATCCCAGAGATAAGAAAGTTTCCAAAGAAAAACAGGTTAACTGACAAGTAGCTGTTAATTTCTCTGATAGGTATTGCTTTCGTACAATTGTTAAGCTTCTGCTGTTATATGGAACGATACATTGAAAACTGCTTCACTAACTTTTAAAACAGATTTTCTCAACATTAGCAATAAGTTTATTTCTTGTTTTTCCTCGCACGCATTCAATTGTAGTGTTGTCTACGGAGGGAAAGCAATTGCTTACAAATCATTCCCGTTTCTCAATTGAAAGTACATATATTTGATTTAAATTCAGCGCAAAAAATAAATTTCAAATTGCGTTCAAACAATGTCCGACTACATTCCTGATAAGAGTCATGTCGGACACTGATATATGAATTCAATCGCGGATCGAATGCCACTGGCCGCTAATAATATCTGTGGGACTTATGGTCAAGTGATAAGTGTCCGGCAATCCCAGGAATAGTTTAGTCGGCTCCGTTCCGACGACAGTAGTCTCAAAGACCGCCCGAGACATGGCTGACCAATCTTAGTGGACAATAATGTTTGGACAAAATTCGGTCGAAAGATGGGGAGTTATCATCATCATCAAAAGGGCGATTATATGATTGATTGAACTTTTGTAACTTTTTAAAAATAAAAATTAATTTTTGTTATAGTATGTACAGTTATTAAACGGTGCCCGAAATATATACACTTTTCCAGTTCCCTATATCACTTTCTAAATTTCCTTGTAAATATTGAAGTTGCACTTCAATTCATTTTCTGGTATTTGTTATTATATTTTGCCAATTGTGCCAAAATTAGTATAAATTTAAGAACTTTGGATAAATATCTATTCGAACACTAAGAAATTGTGATCAATTTTTAAATACCAACTTTAGTTACATCTCCGATTATACGCCCGAAATTTATTATTTTTCTAAATTAGTTTCTTACGAAGCTTAAAAGAATAGATTGAGATCGAAACCGCTAAAATTGGATTGAAATCCGTTTACTTCTCAGTACAAAACAAATCATTAAATATTTTTGACAATAAACACAGTTCTGACAAACACAAAGATGTCGAGTATTCGAGAAGGGGAAACAACTTCATTATCAATATGCGATGAGTGAATGGTGAAGGCATAATCTTCATGCAAATAACATCAATATGACTGCTGTAAAAATTACCCATACGATCCCAATTGAAGCTGCTAAACGCTTACCTCAAATGTGGATGGTTCCACATAAAAATACTAATTTTATTGGTCGGAATGGAGTACTAGCAGAAATAGAAAATTATTTTAGCAAAAATAATTCTTCGCTCATAATTACAGCTTGTCATGGTTTAGGTGGGACTGGCAAGACTCAACTAGCGTTGGAATATGTTTGGCAACATTACAACAATTTTAATGGAGTTGTCTGGTTTAACGCTGAAAATCGAACACGATTAAAGAATTGCTATATTAGACTCGGACGAGAACTCCATATTATCAGTGATGATGAAAATAAAGATGATGAAGAGCTTACCCTTCGAGTTAAGCATTGGTTAGAAGATGATGCGCATTCTGGATGGTTATTGGTCTACGACAGTGGTATGGATTATGAGTCAATCAGAGAATTACTTCCAGTAAAAGGGGGAAGATCGTTAGTGACTTCTCGTTATGCGGTAGGATGGCCACAAGGGAGCATCTCTGTCAATGTATTTAACATCGAGGAATCGAGATCGTACATATGCAAAATATTAGACAGACTGGTTTCAGAGAGCGTTAAAACGCATTTAGATGAATTAGCTGAAACATTAGGGAGATTGCCGTTGGCTTTAGGTCAAGCATGTGCCTTTATTAAGAACAATAAGATAAGTATATCGCACTATTTGGAATTATACAAGGAGAGAAAACAAGAGTTGTTATGTGAAAAGAAATCACTATTATCAGATGAATTATTAACAAACACGGTTGAAGAACAGCAATTCACATCTGTGTACATTACTTGGAAAATCACGATGAATACTATTCGCAGAGAGTCTTTACTTGCTGCTGATTTGTTAAATATTTGTGCTTGTTTAGCAAATAAAGATATTCCAGTATTTTTATTGAAGGAGTTCGTTAACAACACAAAAAACAAGAACCCACCAGAGTTTTTGGAAAAAGCCCTGGGAATATTAAACAATTATTCGATGATTGAAATTTCTAAAGATACTGAACTAAACGAAAATGTAACAATACATTTATTAGTTCAAGAAGTTATTCGACTAATGTGGAAACCAAGTGAAATGAAAACAAATTTCGTGGCTCTATCTTTCCTATTTAACGGTAGTGTTCCCTACGGTTGTGATAAACCGGAAGATTTAACAAAAATGCGTGTATTACTACCACATTTAGAAATATTTTTGAGACATTTAGAGGATTTCCAAGAAAAAAAATTAGTGAAACATCGAAAATTCTTTCAAGTATTCTGGAGATTACGAAAAAATAAGAAAAAGGATCATTTAAATGAAATAATAATATTATTAGGACATTGGTATTATACATTAGGTTTTGCGCGAAATGCGCAAGTGTTGTGGGAACGAGCGTTGCGGATTAATGAAACTCATTATGGTCCTGATCATCCATCAGTGGCAACAACATTATCGAACCTTGGAAATGCTTATCATAATTTAGGGAATTATCAGAAAGCCTGTGAGGTTTTGGAACGAGCGTTGCGGATTAATGAAACTCATTATGGTCCTGGTCATCCATCTGTGGCAACAACATTATCGAACATTGAAACTGTTTATAGTAATTTAGGGAATTACCAGAAAGCCTGTGAGGTTTTAGAACGAGCGTTGCCAATCATGGAAACTCATTACGGTCCTGACCATCCATCAGTGGCAACAATATTATCGAATCTTGGAAATGCTTATGGTGATTTGGGAAAATATCAGAAAGCCTGTGAGGTTTTGGAACGAGCGTTGCGGATTGATGAAACTCATTATGGCCCTGATCATCCATCAGTGGCAACAGTATTATCGAATCTTGGAAATGCTTATGGTGATTTGGGAAATTATCAGCAAGCCTGTGAAGTTTTGGAACGAGCGTTGCGGATTAATGAAACTCATTATGGTCCTGATCATCCATCAGTGGCAACAACATTATCGAACATTGGAATTGTTTATGGTGATTTAGGAAATTATCCGAAAGCCTGTGAGGTTTTAGAACGAGCGTTGCCGATCATGGAAACTCATTATGGTCCTGATCATCCATCAGTGGCAACAACATTATCGAACCTTGGAAGTGCTTATGGTGATTTGGGAAATTATCAGCAAGCCTGTGAAGTTTTGGAACGAGCGTTGCGGATTAATGAAACTCATTATGGTCCTGGGCATCCATCAGTGGCAACAACATTATCGAACATTGGAATTGTTTATAGTAATTTAGGGAATTATCAGAAAGCCTGTGAGGTTTGGAACGAACCTTGCCTATAGGTGAAAATTAATATGGTTTTAGCCATGTATTTACTACTAGTATTTTACATTTAATTGAGACAATAAGAGCTTGAAAGATTCTTTAACAGATAACTTCATATTTATTCTCGAATATAGTGAAACTTATATCCACTCACTTATAGTTTTCATGTGTTTTTATGCACTTATATCTCAAATCTTATGTATCTATTTTCTTAAATACTTTCATATCCTCTCATATTTTGAAATTTTATCTCATACTTACTTAAGAATTACCTTTATATCTTATTAACAACGCTTCCTTAATATTTTGTCACCTTCTTCACTTCAATATGAGATCAGCTTCTCAGAAATTCATATATACTATCACGATGTATTCTCTACATTCTTCTCGTTAATAACATATGTTTGTGCGTTTAGATTATATTTTTTTATTAATTTATCCGTAAAAATCTATTATTGGTATTTAAGACATCACGTCTTGCTATGCAACAATTTTTTAAAGGTAGCAAAAATGTATTATTATGAGTTTAATATATAATCCGCTAGTAAAATTATATTTAAAAAAGCGCATTCTTATGATAAGGAATCAGGACGAGTTTTTCCGGGAGACTATTTCTTCCTTCTTTCAATAAAGTTCTTATTTTTTCATCACAATTCCAGAAACTTCCTTAACTTTTGCAAGTTTAAATTCTATTATATTAACTAATTTATTGAATGTTTGATAATAGCCATTAAAGCTAAAATCATTCATTTCTATCCTTTGGTCTAAACCTCGTGTGTAAGGAGGTGTTATCTCGATATAAAAGTGATTGACCGTATTTTTATTTTTTATACAGAGTCAATCCTATACTTTGAGGTTTTTTCGCACTTTTTTCAGTGATTTTATGCCCGAAAATTTTAGATTGACTATATTAATTACCGGAGTATACTATAGATTAGGCTCGATTTCGGGTCAACTTGAAAAAAAACTATTATATTTATTTCGAGGGCGCTGAACACGAATATGAGAGTCTCGACAACCGGAAATGAATAGTTCACAAGTTATGGGATTCTGAATAGAAATTTTATGAAGTCCATGTGAAAAAAGATCGTTTCTTTTCAATAGAGTTCCAATGGCAACAAATGCTTCAATTTAACTTTAGTTTTAGTCAAATTAACCAAACTTAATCCAATCCATCATCAATTAACCGAACCTAATATGACCATAATTAATGTTGAAATTGGATCTAATCATTTGTTGCCATAGAACTCCATCGAAGAAAGCAATTTTTCTATAGACTCCCAGTATAAAATTTCTACTCGTAACCCCATAACTTGTAATCTATTCACTTCCGATGGTCGAGATCTTCATATTCGTATCCAGTGCCCTCGAAATAAGCGGAATAGTTTCTTTTTCAAATTGACCTGAGATTGGGCCTAATCTATAGTATACCAAAGTAGTTTAGTTCTCCCAGTTGTGTAATTTTCATAAGTTCACGAATTACCTCTTCTAGAGCAAATGGTCCGTTTTTTCATATAATTGTAACATTTTAATAATTTTTTTGATTAGGAAATTATTACACATCCTTTTCCGGACCTTGATTTAAAAAGACTAGTCTTTAATCTATTCTTTTTAGTGGAGAAACCATTGCCACAAGATCAAGAATTCATTAAAAATTTTTAAAGCCTTTAATCTCGAGAAATAATACTTTATTATCACGAATTATATTAGTTTGTTCAATATAAAGAAAACAATTAAGTACAATTTATATTTTCAAAGTATTAAAATTTTAATACAGATTTAATTAACTTTTAAAATAATTTATACATTATCTTTTGAGTGAATCTTTGAGATAAGTAATTTTTAAGCATTTTAGGTACTAAAATCGTAGGATTTATGTCACTGTTATTGCTTTCAAGTCTTACAAGAGAAATATCTGACCACAAAGTGACTAAAATGTTTTTACCATCAACTAGTTATGATATGAGATGATCATAAATGCTATTCAAATCGGCTGACCTGCACAAGAGCACAATCTATTAACTTTTGAAATTGTTAATCAATACAAAACTCAATAGTATTTATTATATGATTATCAAAATTCTGAGTAACCTAAAGCAAATTAAATGCAAGTTAGAGTGGCAAATCATGCACATATGTATGAACGATTCAATCGTTACTTGAAATTAGTGTTGTATAGCTTAGAGATTTTTAATTTCTCTTGTCTTAGTCTTATAGTCAAAAATTTTCGTTTTGCTTAGTCTTAGTCTTAGTCTTACTACTTGTGCTAGTTATCTCTTTATAGCATATATTATAACATTTTGAAATTTTTGATTATCTAATATGTTTCATAAAATGATGAATAGACTAACAAAACAAAACTAAGCGCAAAGACATTCACTATTAAAATGTATTGCAATAGGAGTGCAATTGTTTATCTAATGATTTACAAATGGTTTTATAATTGAAAACTTCAAAAAATGAATCATTTCTAATGGATTAAATGACCATATTTGTATCTAAACTTCTGACTTTGTCTTAGTCTTACTCTTATAAATATGTTTCTCTTATCTTAGTCTTAATTTGAAAATCCAAAAATCATTTGTCTGACTTAGTCTTAGTCTTAAGCCAAACGATTTTAATATGTCTTATTTTGCTTAGTCTTATTCTTAGTCTTAAGTTATACATCACTACTTGAAATTCTCAAAGTACATCTCAATTAGGATTACAGTTTCAAGATTTTAATTGTATTTTTCCTAACCATACACTAAGTGTACAAGTCTTGTACTTGATTATAAACTAATTTCTATAAGTGCATGGCTAGAAAAAAATACAATTAAAAGCTTGAAATGGTAATCCTAATTGAGATGTACTTTAATAATTGAAATATAACAGAAATTTGAGATTTCCATGTAACCATCCTATCATTCATACATATGTGCATGATTAGTCACTCTAACTTGTATTTATTTTGCTTTAGGTTACTCAAAATTTTGCTAGCCACATAGAAAATGCTATTCAGTTTTACATTAATTAACAATTTTCAAAAGTTAATAGATTGTGCTCTTGTGCAGGTCAGCCGATTTGAATAGCATTTATGATCATCTCATATCATAACTAGTTGATAGTAAAAATATTTTCAAAACTCGTCACTTTGTGGTCATACACTTCCCTTGTTAGATTCGTTTACTGACGATGATATATAATGCATACTAAGGGATAGTGGGTTTGCCAATTGTATATCATAACGATGAAATACTAATATATCACTTGCGTTTCAGAAACTCAAATGATTTGAACGTTACTTGATTAAAAGAAAATATAAACTCTTATCAAAGCTTAACAGGACACTAACTCATTAATCCTTTGTGCATAAAAGGCCAGCCAAGACGTTTAGCTTCGATTCCGTATGGAATCTTAACTCTTATTTCATTTATTGACATGGACCTACTAATCATTGATCGTTTGAACACTACTTGAGTTTGAAACTAAAACCATATTAATAATTATTATCTAATACGTAATTGAAACACTCATTGATTTTTGTTTGAGATTCAACAGTTCGTAAGAGGACACTTTTGCAGTTATCAAAACTATATTATTGTTAAACGACTTAAATACTTTAAAAGCTTTTTATTAGTGATCTATCAATGCTTTACTGCTATTATGCAGTAATATCTATTAAAACAAAAGCGGAGACCTCTACTAGCATGACGTCCAAAACAGCTGACTGCGACGCTGCCGTTATTGAAAAGTAGGTTTAAATCTAAAACTGACGTCATTGGGATTTCTAAGCAAAATTCAAGTTTTAATGACACTAATAAGCTAAACATTGCGTCAACTCATGAGAATCAACTTATATCACGTTAAACAATCGGACTGAGCTTTCAGTACTTAAGGCATAACTCAGTAGAGAATCAATGAAATGCTTAAAAGATTTGTCAGTAAAAGTGTAGTTGGCACAAATATATTGTTTAGTAATAGAAAAGGTTTCAACAAAACTCTTATTAATATTAATGATAAAGTAAATCGATTTTATTGCCATTTAAGACGTGAACAATTAATTAATAATTCATATAAGGATAATCCAAAAGTAGCTCCTCTACTATTAAGAAGAGAGTCATTTATCGCTAAGCAATTGCTTCTAAGCAACAACAAATCTAATAGTCCAACACATTTTACCACTATTTCAATGGCTCCGATATCAGGAACTGGTTCTCAATATTTAGAGAAATTGATTGATGGAAATCGCGTTGTTATATTGAGCAAAAGTTCGTGTCCTAGCTGTCAAAAAGTATGTATTAAATGATTTTGATTTTTATTGGCTTCGTTTGGCTTTATAATTTTCAGTTAAATCAATAGCAAAATCATTTCTCATTTCTATTTTTTATTTCAATTGTATTCAAGTGCTTAATCGCAAAAAATTTTAAACTTTAGCTGTTGTCTTAAATTTTGTTCGCAATTTTAGTCTAATTGTATGTCAAATATTGATTTATTTATAAAATCAAATTTCATTATGATTTGCTTATTCTCAATATAATTGTTTTTAATTTCAAATTTTAGGTCAAGTCACTCTTCGAAGAACTG
Source organism: Archegozetes longisetosus (assembly GCA_018873245.2). Lineage (NCBI taxonomy): Eukaryota > Metazoa > Arthropoda > Arachnida > Sarcoptiformes > Trhypochthoniidae > Archegozetes > Archegozetes longisetosus. The sequence goes on along the minus strand of JAEMBT020000008.1, from coordinate 10,216,755 downwards.
AATATAGTGCCAGTTGTCCATGAGTTGGATCAATTGAAAAATGGCGCTGAAATACAAGAAGCCATAACTTCTAAAGCCGGCAGGACTTCATTGCCTCAAGTCTTCGTCAATGGCCAACATATCGGTGGATGTGAAGACACATATAAGGCTAGAGACGACGGAACTCTTGAGAAACTACTTGAAGGACACGGATATGACTACGACCTGATTGTGATCGGCGGCGGTTCAGGAGGACTCGCAGCCTCTAAAGTATGTGAAAGCGTTGCCAGTGTTTTGAAACGTATAAGTTACATTGATTTTTCCTTCAGGAAGCAGTAAAATATGGTAAAAAAGTAGCACTTCTTGATTTTGTGACTCCGACACCGATTGGAACGACTTGGGGTAAGAATAGAGTCATTTTTAGCTTTGAGTTCGTTTTCGAGTAAGTTTTTGAATAAAGTCAATGAGCTTTTCGGTTAATAGGCTTAGGCGGAACGTGTGTTAATGTCGGATGTATTCCCAAGAAGTTGATGCATAATTCGGCACTTATTGGTCAAGAACTCAAAGATGCCTATTATTTTGGTTGGGAGACTATAGATCAACAACCGTTCGAACTAAACAAAAGTAGATTTACTTTAGATTTTGAACATCTGACGGAGAATTAAAAATTTTATTACACTCTTACAGCCATTGCTCACAATTGGGTTCGTATGAAAGATGAGATTCAAAACTGCATTCGAGGACTTAATTTCGGCTATAGAGTTCAATTGAGGGAAGAGAAAGTTGATTATATCAACGCTTATGGAAGTTTTGTTGATCCACACAAGATTAAGGTCTGTATTGCGGTCACACTTCATTTTTCATATCTGCAATAGTCAAAATTAAATTTTATTTCGCTTTAGTTGACTGATAAAAAAGGACAAGAATCATTTTTGACATCACAAAGATTCATAATAGCAACCGGTGAAAGACCAAGATATCCCACAGAAGTAATCGGCGCTAAAGAATTCTCAATCACATCTGACGATCTGTTCTCCCTGCCGTACTGTCCCGGAAAGACATTAGTGGTCGGTGCCTCTTATGTGGCCCTTGAATGTGCTGGATTCCTACGCGGTATCGGTCTCGATGTCACTGTTATGGTTAGTATTTATTGGAGAGTTTGAATTTTGAGATCTAATTTTGATTTGATTTTAAAGGTTAGATCAATATTACTGCGAGGTTTCGATCAAGAAATGGCCGAAAAAGTTGGTGATTATATGGAGCACGAAGGTGTCAAGTTCTTGCGACCATGTGTTCCATTGAAAATCGAACAGATAGAGAGCGGACAGCCTGGTAGACTAAGAGTCACTGCTAGAAAAACAGACAACAATGAAGAAGTTGTTGAAGAATATAACACAGTATTGTTTGCAATGGGTCGCGACCCGTGCACCGACAATATTGGACTCGAAAATACGGGTACTATTGAAAGAATTAGTATTCCAGTTGAATTTCTAATTATTTACTTATTGTTTTAGGCGTTATTAAAGAAAAGTCGGGTAAAATTAGAGTAATTAACGAACAAACAAATATTCCTCATATTTATGCGATCGGAGACATACTGGAAGGAAAACCAGAACTGACTCCAGTGGCCATTGAAGCCGGAGTACTGTTGGCTAAAAGACTTTATGCAAACAGTAGTGTTCAATGTGATTATGTCAATGTGCCAACAACTGTCTTCACACCATTAGAATACGGCGCATGTGGCTATACAGAAGAGGCCGCAATCGCTGAGTTCGGTGAAGATAACATTGAGGTCTACATTTCTTATTTCGTTCCAGCTGAGTGGCGAATGTCTTATTATTATAGACTCCATAGACCTTTGAATAAGTGTTACGCGAAACTGATTTGCCTTAAGAGTGAAAATGTAAGTTTTGTTCAACTTTTACTGGATTTGAAAACTCGATTTGTGTTCTGGAAAATAATTGTCTTTGACTTTACAATATTTAGGAGCGATTACTTGGTTTCCATTACTTGGGTCCAAATGCAGGAGAAGTGACACAATTGATTGGTTTACCGCTTAAAATGAAGGCCACGAAAGCAGACATCGATGCACTTATTGGTATACATCCGACTTGTGCTGAGGTATAACTATTTTGACTTGATTATAGACCATATTTTCTTTGAAATTAGTCATGAAAGTGTATCAATTTTTATTTTATAGATTTTCACAACATTGACGGTAACCAAAAGAAGTGGTTTATCAGCAGAACAAAAGGGATGTTGTGGTTAACGAAGTTATGAAAATTTGTATTGAGATTAAATTTATTATAATTGATTAGTTCAAGTTTTTTTTTTAACTTTTAACATAACACTTGCATTAACATTTAGTCAATTTATTAATGTTTTTATTAGATAAAAATCATTTCTCATACTTGTAATGAGTCTAATCAAATTATAAGATTTCTAAATAAATATTACATTTTATATAAACTTGAATTTAATCATAATCTATTTTCTCATTAAATCTAATTGTATTAGTCAGTAATTGAAAGTTTTTCCTTAATTATACTGATGATTAATGCACTATCAGCTGGAAACTTGACTAGAAAAGTTTTATCAGAGCTTGAATGAGTGAAAAGTTTTTCAAACGTATAGATCGCATACAAAAGCAGGTGTCACTGAAAGCACTCTAAATAAATGACTTGTGATAGTGACGCGTTTTTGGCTAAACATAAAATTTCATCTGAAATTACACTTCCATTGAATGACCAAATCATTAGTGTTTATTTTTCAAAAATAATTTTTTTAGTACTAAATAGTAATCTCATCATATATCCAATCCTAAGATGTCTTCTGAAAACTTAAAGCTATTAGAAAATGATGAAAATAATGAAAAACATGACAAAATTCCCTAATAAGTGATGAATCTGTTACTGTTCAAAACGAAAATATGGAAACGATCATTAATAAAGAAATAAATAATTCTATTGAAAATAACTACCATTTAGATGGTCATCAAAATGGATTAAAACAGGAAGAAAATAGTTTTAATTCTGATCAACAATCTGATTATAACATCAATGGTTTGTTTTTTATTTGTCTTATTTTAATTAAAAGTTTGTTTTGATTTCTAATAGCGTTTAAACTATTTGTAATTTGATTTCTATTGATGCCAAGGATTTGTAATACTTTTACTTAAGTAGACTTGTTTCTGATTGATAAGTAAGAAAAGTACTATTTTTTATATGATAATTTCTACTAAGTTAAGCTACATTTCGATAACTTTTTCTCATTTGAATCTCTAATAGACTTTTGACCTCATATGAAAATGTCTACATTTGCGACTAATTTTTATGAAATACTATACAAACATTCTTTTGGTTTCTTAGTTGTGATTCGCATGAAAAAATTGATTGAATAACATGACATTCAATGGCATAACTTGATATCTCTTTTGTAAATAAAGTATATTAAATACATTTTTAGATCAATTAATCGATGAAAGCACTCAAAACGAAGAAAAACTTTCAACTAATGATATGAATAATGAAGAAACAGCTGAGACAGAAAGCGAGGAGCAGATATCTGATGATAACGGATGTTATTGTGACGAAGAGACAATTTCTCAGGACAATAGTGTGGATGAAAATAGGATTGAATTCGCACAACAGTTTAGAAGTGATGAAGAGTTTCCTAAATTGCTTCCAACTAGTGGTGACATGAATGTAGGATTACTTCCAGATACTGTCACTGTTCTAGACGGTCCCAATGGGGCCAAAATCTATTTGATCGGAACCGCACACTTCAGCGAGAAGAGTCAACAAGACGTCAGCGAAGTATTTATCCTTCCCTTATTATTCCCTAGATATTAATCTCGTTTTATTATATTTTATGCAATGTATTTATCCTTCAATACATATTCTAGATTTTAATCTCATTTTGTTATATTTTATGCAATGTTTGTACCGACTTATTTGAATGTCTTCAATAGCATTCTATTGATTCATTCGACTCATTATATTTTAGATTTAACCTATTTCTGTAATAATTTTATTTCTTCATTGATCGTGCTGTAATTGAATTTAATAGAGCTTTGGTTTAATCTTCTGTTGTGTTTGTTGAGCTGTTTTTAAGGTTATTATTTACATATTATTGATTTATTTGTTTATTGATTTGTTTCAGACAATAAGAAGAACTCAGCCGAATATAGTTGTACTGGAGCTATGCGAAAGTCGGTTAAGTATATTATCATTTGATGAGAAGTCAATAATGGAAGAATCGAAGACTATGGGGATCGCCAAAATGAGGCGAAATATACAAGAAGTAAGTATATGCAATTAACTTTATTAAATAATTCACATTGAATTATATAGACATTGGTTTACAATAATTAACTATAATTCTTGTTTCTATTATAGTATGGAGTAGTTCAAGGTATAATGTATATGCTTTTATTGAGTTTGTCGGCACATTTGACAAAAGAGTTAGGTATGGCTCCAGGTGGAGAGTTTAGAAGAGCTTTTCAAGAGGTATGAAACATTTTTTATCACTACAAATTTACCTTTTCAACCTCAAGTGTCGAACTCTGTCTGCATTTGTTCAGATTAAGTCCTGCAGCTATATTTTATACTTAAGTTTAGATTGTCGATTCTTACTCTCTATTATATAAACCATGGCTTTATTTGAATAAGAATATGACTTGCAGTTGTATTGTCAGAGATCACGCTCTGCAACAATACTTTTAGGTTTAGTTTTGATTATGTCAGTTTTCATGCGTTTTGTTTGTACCTTAGATTCAAATGTTAGCTTCATTTACAATAGAGACAGTTTCGTGCAAAAGCCTTATCAGACATTTAATTGATTGAAATATTTTATAAATTTTAAAATGAAGTTAATTAGCTTCAAGTCTAATTGTTTTCTAATCTTAAGGCAAATCGAGTTCCTGGTTGTGTTGTTCATTTGGGTGACCGTCCGGTTCACATCACATTACGTCGTGCCATATCATCACTAAGTGTATGGCAAAAACTGAAGCTCGCTTTTGGTATTATTTTTAATAACGAAACTATCAGTAAAGAAGAAGTCGAAAAGTGCAAACAAAGAGATCTGCTGGAGGTATTGATCAATCAATTTGATTTGTAAATGAACTTGATTATTAAATGAATTGTTAATTTTAATCTGAATTAAGGAAATGTTGGCGGAGATGACCGGTGAATTTCCAGCACTCAGTAATGTTTTCGTTCATGAAAGAGATATTTATCTAGCATATTCTCTATGGCTGGCCTCATCGCCAATTCCCAATATGAACTCACCCAATGGCATAAAGCCTGCTGTTGTGGTTGGTGTTGTTGGTATCGGTCACGTGCCCGGAATAGTCAAACAGTGGGGAAAAGTTACCGATGAAGATATACCTCCTCTTCTCAAGTACTGAATTGAATCATCAAATTAACTAATTGTTTATTAAACTAATTATTTAATGAATATTTAATTTTTGTCTGAATAGATTACCGGAAACTTCATTGACCTCAAAATTGATACGAAAATCAATTAAATATTCGGTTATAGGACTAGCCGTTTGGGGCTGTTACAAGCTTTTGATGCCCACTTCTATTAACAATGCCTTAAGTCATGCACTACTCGAAACTAATAATTGGATCCATAAATCAATCAAAATTTAACGATCTATTACTTTTTTCTAACCTTCTATCTATTTTCAAGATCTTCGACAACAATATTCATCTATTTTGAGACCTAAGCCTTATATAAATCTTTGTATTATTGATAGATCATATTTTAGTTTTCAATTACTGCAAATTTAAATATCTTTTATTATAAGGTTTAGAGTATTTTAAGATTATATAATATAAAATATAAGCTAATAACGTATATTTCGTTTGTAATATCTGTTGATTTCAAAGAAAATTAAAAATGATGGCTCTTTTAAAAACGAGATCAATTGTCAAATCGCTCAAAAAACTAATATGTGATGACAAGAAGTTTAATAAAGTTCTGGAAATGATAATCTTTGGAAATTTATTAAAAGCTTAACAGATTATTTGAAAAGGTGTAAATTAATTATCAAAACCAGTTAATTTATGTTGAATTGATTATTTTCGAAAAACTAAATTGTTTTAAATAAGATTATATAAAATTTAATGATTGTTACAATTAAAATAATAATTGCCCTTTCAATTGAAATAATTTGAGAAGCTATTTAATTTTGATCAGATTTACTACCAGCACAGCCGTAGCCAGCGGGGGGGCTAGGGGGGCTATAGCCCCCCCAAAGGTTTTTCAAAGTTTAAGTTAAATCAAAGGTTTGATAATAAATTAACAGATATTTTAATGGGAGTTAGCGCTTGCTATCCAATATCCAAGTATTTCATGAACTTTGAAATTATGAAGCCTCTTGCTACTCATTATTGTTTGAATCTAGAAAATTTAAAGTCAAATTCTGAAACTTCAAAATTATTATTCTATGAATGCGAAGATACTTTTAATGTCTATGAAAAATTAACTGATTATTCAAACTCTATGCCAGATTTATTAAAGTATTTTAAGATATCATCAACTATAGGATGTGTTAATGTTTCGTGTGAAAAGAGTTTTTCAACATTAAGAAGAATTAAAACTTATTTGAGAATTTCGATGTCTAATGACAGATTAAACGGTTTGGCTCTTATTTCGATTGAAAGAGAAATTGCATTATCTATTAATTTAGATAATTTTACCATTGGATTTGGTAAAAATCATTGTAACAGAAAAATTGTATTGTATTAAATTTTGATTAAATAAAGCTTAACTGAGAATTTTCAGACATTTAGCCCCCCCCCCCAGACCATAAAAGCTGGCTACGGCAGTGACTACCAGTCCATTTGTTAGCTTTTCTAATACTCCATAATACTTCTGCAGCACTCTTATCCATGATTTCATTGGTAATTTAACATTTCTCAGAATTTCTTTTCGCCGAATTCTCATTTCGTCGAATTGCACTTCGCCGAATATACATACAGGTGCACCTATCTATAAAAGCTTTTCTTTCCTATTAGCAAACCCAATTGAGATAACTATTTTATGCGAATAACTTAGCCAAAAAATATTTAAATCAAATAAAAAAGAAAGATCTATTGCTCCATAATGAAGTTTTTGAAATAGAGTAATTCAATTAATAATACGATTTTGAGTGAATGTTATCAGCATTCTCAGCCTACTGTAAATAAGTTGCAGCACATTTTTTGATCTTCAGAGCAGTGCCGTAGTCAGAAATGAAGCTAAATGCGGACAGAATTCAATTTTTTATTTTATTAAAGTTGATTTTTTACCATAAATATTAGCATTTAGTATTGACAAGACGAGGTTAAATTGTACTATCGAGGAAACAAATACGTTCCAAACCAGCTTTTTCGCTCTAATATTTTACATAAAAGTACAAATAACATGAAATCCTACGTTTTCCAAAGTCTTTATCTTAAGTATGAAATTCGTTTGATTAAACTTATATTAGTTAATAGATTCATAAATCATCAATTTGTTTAAATCATTCACAATTCAGTCATAATGAATAGAAATATTTTCGAAGTAAACATTTTACTGAACATTGTTACAGACTTGTTATTCCAAATTATTGTATGACTTATTAAAATTTGTATAAATATGTCTAACTATTGCTTGCGTAAATTCTTGTCATGAAAGGAGCTTCTCTACTCTCAAAAGAGATAAAACCTATCTCACAAATTCTATGGTTAATGGAAGATTCGATGGTTTAGCTTTATTATCTATGGAGAGAGAAACTGTCTCTAACTTAAATCTAGATCAATTTGTAATTTAATTTGCAAAATAATGTAATAGAAAAATAACTTTGTTATAAATTTGATGATATGTGTGTGTGTTTTGGTCCTGAATCGAATAGTGAAGGTCCGAAGTTGCGATGACAGTCCTTTTCTGAGATATCGCATAAAAACCATTAAAGAGAAAAACTTAAAGTAACCTAACATAACCTAGCCACCACGCCAAGCCGACTGGAAGATGATGCCACTAAAATACATCTATTTATACCTAATACTTTTTCGGTTATATCTCTTGTTTCGTTTATTAATAGAGAATGTTACAGTGGAGGACAGAAGTAATATTCGTTCATTAAAACTTTTGAAAAAGTTTGATAAAATTAATACTCCTGTTAATAAAAAATAATTAAAAAATAGTTTTTCAATAGAAAATATATTATTGAATAGTGACAGTAAAATTACTTAGATCTATTGTATAGTTTGGGAGTTATTTGAAGGAATGTCTCATAACTGGTGGACAAAAGTAATTTTCGCCATTGGTTTAGAAGCATTTGTTTTATATGAGTTTTTTTTCGATAAGATCAAGTAATTCAATGAGATTAGTTTTAACTATAGAAAAACACCCTATTCTAAAAGAGATCATTAAGGCTCGTTTGCATCCCATTAAAATCAAAGCTAAAGTAAAAGCTGTTGAGAACCTCTTTTAAAACAAGGTTTCTATAATTAAAACTGATTCAATTTTAACGAATTTCGAGTATGTTCAACTTTTTCAATGATACTTTTTATTTTTTAATTGAGAAATTCAACTGATCTTCAATTATTTGGATTATTTGATCTTATCGAAAAATCTCATATAAAACAAATGCTTCTAAACCAATGGCGAAAATTACTTTTGTCCACAAGTTATGAGACATTCTTTCAAATAGCTCCTAAACTATACAATAGATCCAAGTAATTTTTACTGTCATTATTCAATAATATATTCTATATTAAAAATCTATTTTTAATGATTTTTATTAAAAGGAGTTTTAATTTTATCGAACTTTTTCTAAAATCTTAGTGAACGAATATTACTTTTGTTCACCTCCCCACTGTATCTTAGATTAGGTTAGGCTTTTATGCTATATCTTCGAACGGTTAGTCATCGCAGCTTGAGACCTTCACAGTTCGATTCAGAAACTAAAAAGGCAAAATATATCACGCCATTCTGATTGGAGGCGGGACCTATTCGAAAATGTAACAGGTTAATCTTGAGTTTCATTGTTTTTGTTCCGTATCTCCGAAACGGTTTGTCACCGCAACATGGCACCTTCATCATTCGATTCACAATTGAAAAATACATTACAGTTAAAGGTCGATATAATAAATTTCGACGTAACGAACATTTCTTTATAACGAACGTGACAGAAATATCGTTCCAAAATCTTATGAAATTAAACAAAATTCCGTTCGATACAACGAATCTCGATATAACGAACACACTTTAAGTACACTGAAGTATGTAAACATTCGATATAAAGTATATTTCTTACTAATAGAGCTTTCATCAATTCCCCAAGGGATTGAGTTTTCAACTTAAGTCTGATATTGAACTCTGATTTTTAGGTTTTAGGTTTTAGGTTTTAGGTTTTAGGTTTTAGGTTTTAGGTTTTAGGTTTTAGGTTTTAGGTTTTAGGTTTTAGGTTTGAATGATTTTAAGAATATTAAGACAAAAATAACAGATTTTTAGAAATTAGCATTCTTTTGATTGTGTTGATATTAGCTATAGATATATCCGCTCTAGAATCTGAAATATTATAACTTTCGACATAAGGTGCAGCTCGATGTAACAAACGAAAACTTTCGCCCCTTGAGTATTCACTATATCGAGCTTTTACTGTATTGATATACTGAGAGGATACAAAAGCGTTGTATGTCATAATATTTAACCATTCCAAGGCGATTTCCATTTGGCAAAATTTTTATCATCAAATTTTTTTATCGCATTTATTTTCATTAATGACTTATATTACTGTACTGTACTATCGTTGACAAAACTAACTTCATCCTTTTTTATAAAAACTCTTTTGAATAACTACATGTTCGGACCAACATTATTGTAAGTGGGGGTTCAAATTTCTTGTAAGGTAGATGAGTTATTCAACTAAACTTCGAGAGATAAATTGGACAATGATTTCTAAATTCCGATGAATGGAAACTATGCTATATAAAAATGATTAGATAAGTGTATTTTTGTTTCACTCAAATATTGTTTATCTAAGAGCTAAAGACTTGGATACACGAAAAACGTGATTTTTCAAAAATCCATACCTATTTTATCTAAAGGGATAATATCATGATTTCAACGTCAAATTGTAAAAAGTTTGAGTATTCGTTAAGAAGCTCATTGGAATTCTATATGGATTTCAATTTTCTTTGATTGAAATTCATAAAACTTCGAGACTTAAATCTTTCGAAAATATTAGTGTGTTCAATAAGTTTTTAGAATGAGGTGTTTAAAATGATTTTATTAAAACTTCTACTACAAATTATTTAAAAATAGTCTCCTTCAGCGCTAATACACCGCTTCATTCTTTCCTGCCACTTGTCGAAGACCCTACGCCACTCTTCTTTAGTTATTGATGAAAAGAAGTCGTTCACAGCAGTATCGATCTCTGTTTCGGTGTTAAATCTTTTGCCCCGCAAATTCTTTTTTAAGTTTTTAAAGAGCCAAAAATCACAGGGGGCTATATCTGGACTGTATGGAGGCTGCGGTAAAACTTTGACTTTGTTTTGGTCCAGAAATTCTTTAGTGATGGAAGCTGAATGAGGTCGGGCGTTATCGTGATGCAGAATAATGCCTTTGATTCCCGTTGCTGGTCGCTCATTTGTAATGGCCTCAAAGACTTGGGGAAGGCATACGTCACGATACCATGTTGCCGTGGTAGTCTGCTGTCCTTCCAACTTGATTGTCTTCACCAGACCTGTTGATCTGAAGAATACGGCATACATTATTTTTTGACGTGAAGCTCTCTTCGAGTCATTTTCGGAGGTTCTTCGTCTTCGAATATCCATATCTTCGCTTCTTGATTAGATGGAGCGTCGTAATAATAAACCCAAGTTTCATCACCTGTTACGATTTGGCTGATGATGCGATTGCCCCCATCCTTCAACATCTTCAGGTTATCTTGACAGATTATTACCCTCTCCTTCATTTGGTCATCAGTCAGCCTATGCGGTACCCATTTCACACAAACCTTCCTCAGATTAAGAATATTGCGGATAATGTGATGAGCTCTTCCCGTTGAGATATTCAACATCTCGGATATCTGTCTGCATGTCATCTTCGGATCATCTCTCATGAGGTCTTCAACAGCGGTGACAAACTCATCAGTGGTCACTTCCTGAGGACGCCCAGATCGAGGGTCATCTTCGAATGATCTCTTACCACGCCTGAACTCGGCGTACCAGTTGTAGACGGTGGCCAAAGATACTGCACTATCCCCCAAAACATATACTATCTCCTTGTGGCAATCTTGAGCTGTTAAGCCCTTCTTCCAGTGAAAGACAATAATAGCCCTCATTTCGTTCCTCTCAAATTTGAACTCACTTTCACTCATATTAATCAAATTTAGCCGAACCACAAACAATAAAATGCCACAAAAAATAAACAAAGAGTTGGAAATTCAAATGTTTCCGCAAGTAAGCATCTATAAAGGCATACTACAATTTGGCGCAGGTGCCATGGCTCTAATGCTTATAGAGCGCCAGATTCTAAAAACTTATTGAACACACTATATGTAACGTCTAGTGTACATACCTATAACTAGGTTTTACCCTTAGAATTATTATTACACTGCAGGAACCAATATGCAAAATTATTAATCATACAATATTTTGTTATGCTGAATATAGAATTGATTTTCTATCAAATATTTTGATTAATATTTAAATTATCTACAATATGATGTTAAGATCATGATGTTTTTTGAAAAGTATTCAGGCCTGTAGCTCTTAGATGAACAATATTTGAGTGAAACAAAAATAAACTTATCTAGTCATTTTTATATAGTTTAGTTTCTATTCGTTGGAATTTAGAAATCATTGTCCAATTTCTCTCTCGAAGTTTTGTTGAATAGCTCGTCTACCTTACAAGAAATTTGAACGCCCCTCACTATAATGTCGGTCCCAATATGAGTGCGTGTTTTGAAGAAAAGTCTTAGATTTAAAGCTAATATGCTAAAAGGTATACATCGAGACATATACACACATAGGTTTTAACTTCAATTCAACTCTTAATAAATGAAAAAAATAGAGATAAGTTGTTGATAAGTCTTATCGCGTAAAGTTTTGAGACTAACTATAATCAAAGAGTAGAGAATACAAGAGAGGACACTCTGCTGTAATTTTAGGTATCAAGAAAACAACGACATCTGATCGTCAGATTCAGACTTTTTCTCTAAAAGAAACCCGCATAATTTAAATTATTGTTATTGTTAATGACAATCACATGTACACAAATCTGTATGTTTTTTGAATACAAATTTAAGTGATTTTTGCTTAAAATAATCGTTATTTTTCTTAATTATTACTTGAATTCGCTCGCTATCAATAATAAAAGTAAGACTAAACTTGTAAAGAGCTTGTTAAGCTATGTGTTGTAATGTCTTATGAATATATTAGAATATTTTTATTTGTTAGAAAAGTTAAAGGTTATTAAAAATGTGAATTCAATTTGTGAATTAAAATCTCTTCCTAAAATTTATCTCATTTTTGAAATTTCACAAAATTCATGAGATTCAATCTTCGGGTCTATTATTATCCTTTATCTTTGCTTCAAACTGTTTTTGAGTTATACAACATTTTTTAAAGACTTGAATAAAAAGTTTTCTCGATGTATGAATGAGAAAAAACAAATTCCAGCGTGCGAGATTTTTCTCAAGTAATTCTTACTGAATTTATCATTTTAAGGGTACATGTTTAGTTTCAGTACCTAGTATCTTGTGAGCGAATTTTCATAACTTGATCAAAATTCCAGTTTTCCTACTCGTATGATAAAATTTAATTGCATTATCTCAAGTAATCTTCAAGTTACTCGGAAAACATTGAACTTATCACTTTATCTCTAACAAAGTAACTTGCCTGGTTTTAAGGGGTTTTAGTAGTAAAAGTTGATGAATTTTTATGAAAATTTTTTTGAATATACTACATGTGGGGACCGACATTCTGATAAGAGGGCGTTCAGATTCCTTGTAAGGTGGGTGAATTATTCAAGTAAATTCTGTTAGAAGAATTGGAAGAGAATTTTTAAATTCTAATGAACGAAATATGCAGAACTATTGTATTGTTTCATGTTTTAGAGTTTTCGCATAAATTTGTCTAAAATTTCTTTTATTTTAAAAGCATGACAAAAAAATGCACGTTTATTGGCTGTTCGAATAACAAAGAAAATTCTCCTTTGCTTACATTTTTTCGTTATCCTGTTAATTCTCATGATCGGTAAGCAATGTGGGTTATGCCGGATTTTTTGCTTAATTTTGTATTTCTATAGTTGTAAAATTTGGGTTCAAATTGCCTCAAATTTCAAGATAACAGAAATGTTTCAATCAAATTACAAAAATTGCACAATCAGTTTATTTGTTCAAATCACTTCGCCATCTCCGATAAACTATCAAGCGCTCATCGCACTGTGTTAACCAAACATGCAGTTCCCGTATCACGACAGTCTTCATCATTGGAATTACCCATACTCACAACAACTATTGAAGTAGAAAATTGCAGTTCACCGCCTTCATTAATCGCCTCGCCCGAAAATAACTCGTTTATGTCGAAAGTTACTCGTGTTCACTCAATCTGCCGCAAATACACCAGAAAATCAAAGATATCCAAACTTAAATTTTTATCAAAAATAAGCACAATAGTTCGCAAGCGCATTCGTTTTTATCAATTGAAACTTGCAAAAATTAGGTATCAGCGCAAAAATATAAAAAAAATTATTGAGGATAGAAAATCATTATTACCACTTTTGCAAAAAATAGTTACTGTTAGAAATTTGTTCAATCCATCTGCGTTTGAATTTATCAAATGTCAGTTTCAGTTTTTATTTACGTCAAAACATGGTCACCGCTGGTCATTTAAAATGAAAACCTTGCTACAGCAATATATCACAGAAGTCCTTCAACATATTCATTACTGCAATCATTATTTAAACTACCATCGCCGAAAACTATTTCAAGATTTGCAAATTCTCATCTAATGGACACTGACCTGACTGAAAATCATCTTAAAATCTTAGGGTCATTTGTAACTAATCTTTCTTCTCGAGATCGAATATGTTCCTTATCATTTGATGAAATAGCTTTAAAATCTCATTTCCATTATAATTGTAAAAAAGATTTCATCGATGGTTTTGTTAATTACGGCACTATATCTCAGTCATCTGAAACTGCAACTCATGCACTTGTTTTCTTGATAAGAGGGATAACTTCTAACTGGAAGTATCCGTTATGCTTCTACTTTTCGCGCACTGCAGCACCATCCACTGTTTTAAAGAAACTTATTACTAAAATACTCGATTCTCTTGACTTGATTCAACTGAGAGTTCATGCTATAGTTTGTGATCAATCGAACCAAAATCGTAATCTTGCAAAAACCATCTTAACATCACTGTAGAACAACCGTTTTTCATTCATAATAACCGAAAGATTTTCTTTATTTTTGATGTACCTCATTTAATGAAAACAACGAGAAATGCACTAATGAAACACAACATTAAGTTTGCAGATAATCAAATAGCATCTTGGTCACATATTCAAACACTTTTTGATATTTCAAAAGACTCTGAATCTTCTTTATGTCCAAAGCTTACCGAAAAACACATCAATCCGAGAATCTTTGATAAGCAAAGGGTTAAATTTGCAACTCAAGTTTTGAGTCATTCTTGTGCATCAGCTATTTATTTTTCCGTAGCCACTGTAAAAATGACTTCATCATCATTAGGCACAGCACTTTTTGCCAAAATATGGATAAATTATTTGACAGCTTAAATTCATCATCGTACAACTCAACAAAATATCACAAAACTCCTTTGAATTCAAACAGTACATCAATGATAGAGCTTAAGAAGAGCATTGATTTCATTAAGTCGTGGACATTCCACTATCCAAGTACAAATATCACCAGTCGAAATGTAATTCCAACAAAAATTCGTGGCTTATTACAATTAATTCATTTATTGGTTTGTCAGAAATTTTATATCCAGATATCGAATACATATTTACTCGACGCATTAATCAAGATGCTTTAGAGAACTTTTTTGGAATTATCAGACGTCGTTCATCAGCAGGAGGAATAATAACACCAAATATTTTTCGTTCATCTTTCAAAAGCGTTCTTGTTTCTAAAGTCTCCGAACAATCACTTCACACTAATTGTGAACCAGATGATGATTTGTTGCTCAGTGATTTTGTACAGTGCACTATACCAATTTTCGACCAAATACCCTCTTCAGCGCCATCAACAAATTCAGACATTCTTGCACTAGCAATATATTCCATTAACAATAAAGATCTTCCATCAGTTCATGAAATTCCGGAAAATAACATATCATCATATGTAGCAGGATTTATTATACGCCGAATAAAGAAGTTAATCAAATGCAACAATTGCTTTTCTACATTATCATCATCTGACACTTGTAGACCCGATCTTCTCTTTACCGACTTCAAGAGCTATTCATACTCATCGGCACACCTCATAATTCCTTCTATTGAGTTTTCCAATATAACCAATAGTAGTATAAACATTGTACACCAACATTTCAAAATGCTTTCATCTGAGTGTTTGATTAAAAATAAATTATTCAGTCTTATTCTCGAAAACGTAGATTTTTCGTGGATTCCTCATTGCCATCAGACAAGCGTTAAAAACGTTTTCGTTTCTTATATTATAAATATATTCGTTCACCACTATGTTAAGCGTATGAACCAGAAATTAATAACAGATCGCCATCAATCACATTTACGTAAAGCAAAATTGTTTTCGCATATGTAAGATTTGTTGATCATTAAAATTATTATATTTAAATATTGAAGCTTTGTATCAAATTTTCATATTAAGTATTCAGATGTAATCACAAAACAGTATAAAAGCTAATAAATGCTAAATTTTAAAAAATTAAATATAATTTGAGTCTGTATAAAGTCATTGAAACTGCAATAAACAATAACATTTGTTAAATGAGTTGAATCAGTCATTTTAAGTATCAAATTACATAAATATTTTATGAATTCAAAGCCAACTATTGAACACTGATTAGAATACATAAACACTTTTTGGTTATTAAAACAATCAGTAGTTGCATAAAAAATAACTGAAAAGAAACAATAAACTAACTCGAACTGATCTAACACTAGTAGTTTTGTTTAATAAATATCATTATCTGGACGACGGTCAAGTGGGTAAGTATGTTAACTAAATAAGTTTGTTTTGTAATGTGTTAGTAGGTTCGATTCCTCATTCTGACCCAAATATTTTTTGCTCTATTTTTCAATTTTTTTAATTTTTTAAATACTCCGAAATGTTAACTTTTTTTTAAAGAGTGCGCATTTATGCTGTGTTTCCCCAGGCATCTAAAAGGTGGCGTTTTCAAAGTGCGTGTTTTTGATGCCCATCCTCCCCATAGAAGTGTCCTCTCTTGTATTCTCTACTCTTTGCTATAATGATAAAAGTAGTAAACCTTTTAACTTACGATTCACGTTTATATATATTTCTGTTACAACTCACTTTTAAAGTTTTAAGACTTATTTAAGAAATATTTTATTTAGGAAAACAAAAACAACATAAATATGAACGATTTGCATACTTTACTTTTCAAATGGCTGTTAGTGCTAACTCTTACATAAACCTGTACTGTACTGGTCAAGCCAAGAGTTTTACAGAGATATGAAATCAGGATTAGTTCTAAACTATTAGTAATTGGGATTACCACTCAACTTAAAAGTTGTGTTCAATGCATATTATAGTCATAAACTTAAACATAAGGCTTTTCTTCAAAAAACGCATTCATATGTAGTTTATTCAAAAAAAAAATTTATAAACATCCTTTAATACTAAAAAACCCTAAAAACTGATGAAGCTGGTTTTGTCAGATTATGTGCCATTTCGCCGAATTTACATACAGGTGTACCTATCTATAGATTTTTTTCGTATAGAGAAATATAAATTGTGTATTTGATGAAATAAAATTGATTCTACAACAACAGTAACTTAATTTGAGAGAAAAGGGGCATTCAATATTTTCATTGCATTCAAATATCTGAGGATTTACAAAAAAAACTTAAATTTACATGGTTTTTAAGTCTATACACAGATACAGCATCTTAAAAATAATATAAACAATAAAAATGTCCTGATTTGGGCTAAAATTTTGTGATATTTTGTTGAAATATTGAATTCTGTCCGCACTTGGCCTCATTCCTGACTACGGCACTGCTCTGAGGAGCAAAATATGTGCTGCAACTTATTAACAGTGACTGAGAATAATGCTAAAATTCACTCAAATTCGTATTACTAATTGAATCACTCTATTGGAAAAACTTAGTTATAGAACAGATCTTACTATTTTATTTGGTTTAAATTTTTTTTGCTAAGTTATTCGCATAAAATAGTTATCCCAATTACGTTTGCTAATAGGGAAGAAAACCTTTTATAGGTAGGTACACCTGTATGTAAATTCGGCGAAATGGCATTCGGCGAGATGCAGTTCGGCGAAATGGTAAATTACCGTTTTGTCAAAGGCTATACATTTAGAATTATATGAGTAAAAATTGATAAAAAAATTGAGTAACGTTTTAGTACTATTGCTAAAATGAATGATAGAATTGTTAATATTTTTGTTTATAAAAAAAATATTGATATTACATTAATGTTAATCTAATCTTAATTGAAAAACCGATAAAACCATGCTAACCTAATTTAGCAAAAATTTAGATAAACATATCCTTGTAACTAAGTTTTATGTTTAAAAGGCATATTTGTTGAATAAATGTTTGTGTCCGCAATTGTTGAAAAATTTTAAATAACGACTCTTTTAGCATTTCAAAGACACTGATTATGTACAATTTAAGTTCTATATGCTCATATTAAATAATGCTCCTAAACAGAAGTATGATCTATAAACGAATATTCATTGTTTTACATGTTGCATTAAATATAAAAGTGATGTTTTAAAAATTAGTCAAGTGTCAAAATGAATTTAGATACTATATTTTATTTTTGCATAAAAGACATAAAGATCTATTAATATTATAACAATCTATTATTAGTATTTTATCCAAACAAGAACATAGGCATGAGAAAGTCGAGGTTGAAACATCTCTAAAAATCATTATAGTCCTGGATTAGTATACGGGTTAGTACTATTCCGGAATTCATCAACAAAGTCCGAGTTAAGCGATGCTGCTAATTCCTCTGCATTTTCAATCAAATTTTCAGACGATAAATCAAATGTTTTAATATTAACTTCAATAGATCGATTTGATTCTGGATTGTTTTCAACTTTAAGTAGTGTAGTTACAATGTGTAATTTGATCTCATCATTGCGATGATCTATAACTTGCTTAAAGATGAAATCCTGTCCATAGTCAACTTCGGATGATACTAATGCCTGAACCTTCTTTTTGATCTCATCTTTTATTTCGTTTATATCACGTTGTGCAAAAAGATCCTCTAAAACACCTACTATATTATTCAAGGATTCACTCCAGTCATCGCCATCAAAATCTTCTTTCACTATTTTGTCACTCGACTTACTGAGGTATGGTTTAGACTCTATCACAGCCAGATAGCGATCAAAAATGGAGTCATTTGAATTAGAGTTTGAATTCGCTTCACCCTGAGCTTGTGCCAACAGAAAGGCCAACCCATTTGCATGATTCTCTGGGTCTGTAAACAACTCTTTGTCATAAGGTGAGTCGTCATCAGTATCCTCCTCTTGGTTCCCGGTCTTTCTATCATCTCCATCATAATCTGAATCTCCAGAATCTGAGCTCATTTTCACTGCTTCCAAGAATTCTATATAAATGAAATAAAGCGTTATTTTTAAATTCCCTATAAAAACTATGGTTACAAAAATAATGATAGAAAATCATTATAAAAAGCAACTTTGTTACTCACAGTTAAAACTTTTAAGAATTGAGGTGAAAAGCAACTTTAAGTTAGTACAGCGAAATTTATACTTTTAGAAGTATAAATAAAGTAGTGTTGTGATTGGCTTACAGCATGTTATAGAATTTCATTTATGGAAAACTGAATAATGAAGTCTAAACAAAATATTATCAAATTAATGATTAATATCAATCATACTAGAAACTTTATAGGAAACTTGAGGACAGTTTATATACCTCACGACAAAAAAATCCGGAAAAGTGTAAAGCTTTTAATGAAATTACAATATATTGACCTGAAATTTATCACAAGAATGCATTTGATTTTAAATATTAAAACTAAAAAGGAAATGACAATTTAAGCCGGTCTCCCTCTGCAGCTATACGCATTTCAATGATTTCTTTCATGTATATTGGTTCAACAACTCCTATACGTCTAATTGTAAATTGTCTCAAATTGGGTTTACCTCCACAAGCCACAGTTGAAAATTTTTTGGTTCTTTTTTCTCAATAATATCCTTTATTATTCTCTGTAAGTGTTCAATTGGGTTGATGTAGAAAAAATTAATTCTCAAAATGTGTTATGGGTTTCCGGTATTTTTTGTCGTAAGAATTATTTGACCTTCAATCTAGTCGCCGAGTATTCAAGAAAAGTATCATATTAATCAGAGTGGGCTCATCAAAAGTTGAATATTATTTGTACTATAAACTTGATTGATAAAATTGCTAATTATTTATATTCTAATATTTACCTAGATTTCAGTTCTTATTACTTATTGACTAATTTAGTATCTTTCGTCAATCATCATTCTTATAGAAAGTTTTAATAAGTGTTCCTCTAGAAAGTAGAGATAAAGTACTGTATTCATCAGAGAAAGTTATACAGTTTTCTGTATCCTGAACAGTGCTGTACATTGTCCCCTACTTTCCAGAAAGATTATCACTACATGTTATGATCGTATGTTGGATGAATGCTTCACTTGTTGATAAGCTTTTTTAGAAGTAAATAGAAATTTTTATTAGATTCCCACAAATATAGCTACAAAGTTCATATATACCTGGTCCTTGAAAGTCCTGAAAGCTATTGCTCATTGAAATTATATATATAATCTACTTTCTTCTCTCTAGAGGAACTCCTATTAGATCTTTCTGTAAAAATTGTGCGAGAGTGGTACTAAAGTAATAAAAAACAAGATTAGATATCTATTTTTAAAAGAAATTTCTTAAAATAAAAAATAACCTATTTATTCAATAAGGAATATGCTTATGTTTACAGATCACATTCCCATAAAAGAACATGATTTGATATAAACCTTATTATGGATTTATATAGAATCTAGATGCAAAAGAAAAATAACCGGCCATAACCAATATCTCTAAAGCATTTCTAACCCACATTTAAATAGTTATCAATTTTTTCAAAATTTTCATATTAGTGCAGTATATGTACAGTAACTATGCACAATACTTAAATTATAAACTAGTACATAAATAATTAAATATTTATTTTATAATTTGCATCATCATTAATTTTTAATTGATTTTCACCAGAGAATAACTCTTCAACATCCACATAAAAAACTTGACGTCGAGTTTGAAAATTGATTAGTCTTATTTAATAACAATGATAATGATTACTATTTTACATTTTTTCATATTGATTGTTGACGATTTTCATTTTGTAGGTATTTTATTCCCTTAATCCAGTCATCAACTCACTTAAGGAAAAACAGATTGAGTTATAATTTTATCATAATAAAATTTGTTTTCTAGATTCTCGAGTAAATTCCGAATTTGGTCATTTCTTCTTCTCGAATCCCACCCGAAAATGGAAATTTTAAATCTCGAATTGTCTTGACTTTACATATAAAAAATATTGTAAAGTCGTCGAAGACTTAGGTTATGAAACAAATTCTTATAAATTAATTTATTTAAATTTTGATTCCCAATAGCTTTAATAATCTTGTGTTATAAGCAACGAAGTGCCCAAAAGTAATGGCAGTGAATTTCATCTTCAAGAAGTTTTTTATTACTCGCGACACCCAAATCAAAATTAGTACAGTATACTTCCGATTTTTGCGCTCCTCTAAATGGCAATTTCCTATTTTAGCAAATGTTTCTTGTGCCTCAAATAACCATATGAGCCCTATAATGGTAAAGCACTCGGGTTATGGCAGTCCCCATTGTGGCAAACTCTCGGTCTTGGCGACAGATTCTCAAAGCCTGCATAGCTTTCTCTACTCCTGTATTTTGGTAAGCTTACATTAGCTGCTTTTACAAACTAAAAGTGCAGTAAAATTTTTTTAATACCTAAATCTTTATATCAAAAATAGCTTTTTTATTATTCATTGATAAAAATGTCTAAACGTAAACGTGTTTCGATAACATTAGGAACAAAATACAAAATTATACAACTAATAATAGATTCAATAGTGCTACATAGAAAAAGTTAACTAATCAAATAGCAGGTCTTTGTCCACTAATGTACATGAAATTTTTTTGTAAAGAACCATAATGTTAACGCCTTATGGTCTGCCCGTTATGGTATATCCCAAGCAACACTTAGGGGCTTACACTAAAATGTGCTCATAAAGTCGGAGACTTGACCAGTCAGTCATCATTTGGGCGTTAACATTTTGGTTCTCTACAAAAAAAATTCATAGTAGTTTTTGTCTTAAATAATAGTGTTTAGGGTAAAATTCTTTAGTTATTTTTTATCTTTTTGTCTTTGTTATTCAATTATTTGCGTAAGCTTTGTTTTCAAGTTTGCCCAACAGCGTTCAATTCTTAGAATTAGAATTTGAATTTATTATTAGATCTCTTTTAGTATTATGTAAAATCTTTACAATAAGTAAATTAATACACACTATTTTCCAAAGAGTCCATTAATGAATAATAAAATATATATAAAAATTAAGTAACAATTTGGTAAATCTATAAGACTTTTAAAAATTTATGAAAAACATTAATCTTTCTGTGTTCTACAGGCAAAGAATTCCAAAGTTGAGGTACATTCGATGGATTGATAGCAAATGCTTTCCCTTTTATGTTAGCCTTCGATAAAGAAACTAATTTACAATCAATAATCTTTTAGTGTGTTGATTTAATGTGTCCATTATTAAAACGAAGTGCCATATTATAACGAAATCAGGTGAATATGCCGCCAGATAAATAAGCTGTAATTTGTAATTAACGATGTATTTTTGGAGCAAAAACTAAGTCTTCTTAAAGACGAAGTTCAGTGGCATTATATTTGCTCATCCTCTTAATAAAACATTTCATGGCTATACACAATCTAATACTTATCCCACTATTCTACAATTACAGTGAGTCATTAAAATCCGGACTTTGAAAATTGACTTTTCTGTTTTTTCAAAATATTTCGAAAATAATCAAATATAGACAAAAACTTTATATGAATTAATTGTACCCTTTAACATGATCTGTCTAATGACCAATCATATATTGCTATGTGCAGTACCGTTTTAACTCTAGTAGGCCAGAAAGAAATAATGAGACTAATTTTCGAAGCTAAATATCTCGGAAACCACATGTCAAATTTGAATGATATTTCAAACTTTTTAAACCAATATATTCTACTTTCAAAACTACATTTAATTATTTTTATGAGTTGTCGAGTAAAAAATTTATCGTAAACGAAGTAAAAACTACGATTCGGTAAAGCCATTCGGCGAAAATTTCCTATGGAGAACTAGGGTTCAAGAAAGAAAATTTTGTTATTTTTATAAACTATAATACAAATTCCTTTTAGATATGAATAAAAATTTGCAGTTGCTACTTATTCTTCCATAGGAAATTTTTCGCCGAATGGCTTTACCAAATCATAGTTTTACTTCGTTTGCGATGAATTTTTTATTCGATAATTCATAAAAATAATTAAATGTGGTTTTGGAAGTAGATTATGTTTGTTTAGAAAGTTAAAATTTCATTCGAATTTGATATGTAGTTTCCGAGATATTTAGTTTCGAAAATTAGTCTCATTTTTTCTTTCTAGCCCATTGGGGTTAAAACAGTACTGCGCGTAGCAATATATAAGTGGCCATTAGATAGGTCATGCTAAAGGGTACAATTGATTCATATAAAGTTTTTGTCTATATTTGATTATTTTCGAAATATTTTGAAAAAATCGAAATATTAAATTCCAAAATCCGGATTTTAACGACTTCCACTGTATCTTAATGCAAAAGCAATCAATTTCATAATTATTGTTGACTTGTTTGGCATTGCTGGTGTCAATATTTAAATTAATATTGCAATGTGCTGCGCATTGTTTGATAACAAGATCGGGATTTAGACACAATTTCTTTTAATAAGGCTAGACTAAAAATGAGTACTTCTCTCAAGTCAATGGACAAACTTTTTAACAGTATTTTTCATATGAGATGTTTAATATGTAAATACTCTTAATACAAAAGTTATATTTTTATTTCTTTTAATTTAAAACTATTTAGATATAAATTTTTATATTAAAAGTATTTACATATTAAATACTTTATGTGGAAAATACAGTCAAAAAGTTTGTCCATTAACTTGAGAGAAGCATACATTTTTAGTCACATTCATGTATGAATTTATATGAAAAAATAAATTTTTTATAATCTTCTAGCTTTTACTACAAAATGATTTGAATAGTTTTTCCTAAAAACATTAGTACATCTGATATTATATTTTAAATATATGATCAAAACCTATCTACATTCTCTTTAGAGAGACACGCATTTTAAGATTCACTCTGTTAGTATATATATATACTACTAGCCAGAACTACGAGCAAAAGCCCGTTATTAAGTTCATAAAAAATTTAAATTTTTAAAGTTGTATAATACAATTTAAAACTATTGAACAAATAGTTTTGTGAATAGACATTTCTCAGTCTCTCTCTCTCTCATTGTATTATTTAGTATCAGTCTTTTAACTGTAATACCTTACTATTAGTCGTGGAATCTTTTGCTTGTATGACAATCACTAATATTTATAATAGTATAATTACTAAACACAAACACATATACAAAATACACTTCAAATTTCACTTTAAAAACCTTAAAGATTGATGTAAAAAATGTTCAACTTAATTTTGCTTATTGTTGCTTTTGTTTATGTGTGCGAGCTACTTGTATGTAGTGCAATGTTTTTCCTGTTCAGCACTTTGTTTATTTAAATTGTATTATATTTGAATTAAGTGGCGTATTTACGAAATTCAAAAATAGAATAGTAGCTAATTTTTAGCCTAAAAAACATTTTAATCAACTCTTCGTATCAGACGGAAAACATTGAAATTAGTCTGATTTCTTTGTGATCACTACGAACAAGGTTTTTTGACTGGTCGCACAGAAAGAGCATTTTAAGCATTTTATTATATAGATAGATCTCATTGTCCAAAGCTGTATATATAAATTCAGTAAATATATATAATATATATGGCTATTGCTAATGTAAACTATAAGTTTATATGGAAGTATCAAATTTACTGTTCGATTGATTTTAATTAGGACGGAGATGATAATTTCCCAGAAATTTCTTAGCAAACCATTTATTGGGTTTAAGGTTTTATGGATACCATTATTTGAATCTCATAAATTAGGCTGTTCGGAAAGTCTTATTTTTTTAATATATCAAAAACACTTGTAGATTATGTTGGCTCTAGATTTGTTCACTTATCGAATCGAAGTGCCAAACTCAAGTACAGTTATTTATCTTTAAATTTTTACATTAAAAAAATTTTTAGATAATAGTGTCTTAAGTAGCAATCATGTCTACAGACCAAGTCCACATTCGGAATTGTATGCTTTATGAGTTTAAGAAAGGCGGTAAGGCCATGGAAGCCACGAGAAATATTTGACACGTCTACGGAGACGTAATGGATGCCTCCAAATGTCAATATCGGTTCCGCAGATTCCGATAGGGCGATTTTGGTCTTGAGAATGGCCTTCGATCGGGGACACCGACGGAGCTGGACAATGACCTCTTGATGGCGGACATTGGAGAGAACTCGCGTCTAATCACTCCAGAACTGGCCGAGAGATTCAATTGTTCAAACTCGACTACTTTATTATTTTAGTGCTTTTATTACATTTTATTTTAATAAGAAAGTAAACAACTCTCAGAACAACCTAATAATTCTTAACTTTTATTAGGTTGTTCTAAGAGTTTTCTGAATTTTTTTATAAATTTAAAAATAAATAACTGCACTTGATTTTGAACTTCGATTCGATAAGTAAATAAATCTAAAACCAGCATAATCTACAAGTATTTTTGATATATTAAAAAAATAAGACTTTCCAAGCAACTTAATAATGTAATCATTAACTTTTATTAGAAAAACATATATTGCAGGCTTCAAACGCTAAGAAAATAAATGTATTTATTGATATACAATTTCGTATAGGAAAATTCCAATCATATCAAGATTGTTAATTTGAATGATGATGGCATTTGAGCCCGTTTCGTATGATATTCTTGCACTGGCGTCCCTTTTGTGTAATTCCTTGGCACTGGGTAATGTTTGTCTTGAAATATTTATCGATTTTGGGGAAGATGTCCCTTTCAAAATCTTCTTTGATACCTGTAGTTATAGTGCGAGTATGGGAAAAGAAGTAGTTGCAGCAAGATGTTAGTTTCTGCTCTCCCACGTCGTAGTAGAATCCAACAATATAGTTGAACTTAGGAGGATTCATATACAAATTATGGTTAATAAGAAACGAAGTCATTGCTCTTATATGGGTTGTTCCAAAATAGCAACTATTATCTAATTTCTCTTGCGACACAACATAACAATATTCCATGCTATTGTAGATTATATATAAGCAACAAACTTTTGGTTGCTTGCCCACCAGATCAAACTCAAATCTTGCATTTTCAAAGTTAGGCCGTGTTATATAATCGCTTGACAGTCCTGCCCAGTATCGCTGTACCTCGATGGGTTCCGTGCTAGCCATCTACCGTGTTGCTGAGTTCATGTAAAAAACAACAGTAAGCTTCAGTAAAGTGAAAGTGATACATAACTCCTTGTGAACCAAGATTTAGACAAGATTTTAATTCATTTTTTGTTATGATAAAATTTATCGAAAAATATGAGCTTTTACTACAAAAAAAACTACATTATATAAGAAATAGGAATAACCTAATGAACAACTTATAGTAGCTCAATTCAGCTATCTTCAGATTCTATTAGTCACACTAGTAATACTTCTGTAATACCAAATTTCGTTTAGAAGTTTTCTTGTATTCGACGAAATAAACTAAACCACTTTTTGGGTATTAGTAATTTTATTTAAGACAAAAATAGTTTATACACAAAGATTAAAAGTTATAAGTAGAGAATTTTCAACAATGTTAAGAGACAACTTTCACGATTGTTCGGGAAGTGAAGAGTGACTATTTTGTCACTCCTTATATATGGACAGAAAGTTGTTTACAAAATCAGTGGAATTTTCCATAAGTATCAATGTTGGTCACTAACTGACCAATAAGTACTCGATAACTGCCCTATTGGCCTATTTTTAAAACTTTGACCTATTATTGGGGTCATCATCGCGGCTGACCCACAATTAAAGATTATCTTTACAGAACTCTCTATGTTCTGTTTATTTCTCTAAATATAGTTATTGTGATATCAAATCCTTAAAAACTGTATTTGATCTCACACTTCTTTTGACAACATTTAAGTAAAATTTTTTGAGACAAAATTTTATTCTTATGAAATGATCAGCATTTTTTGTACACCAACTATTTCTGTAAATTATTCGACACATATAACCGAAAAAATCCTCAATCGGACTACACTGAGGAAGGTTTGTTGGGTTACGGTATTTTGGTACAAATCTTACTTTATCTGTTTACAAGTATTGTGTGACTGTTCGTGCGTAATGTGCCCATGCCTTATCGGGCCAGAAGAAGTATTTGTTGCCAGAATGGTTTTTTTTTCATTTAAGGAGTCAAATTTTTTCGAAAACACTCTTCTTTGTACACGTTTTGGTCGATCGCCAGCCTAGACCTTTGTAGTAATGGTTTACTCATACCGTACTTCGAAATAGCAATTCAAAGCATGACTCGACTCGAATTTTTGTTTCGGTGCCTGTTTGACACTATCAGGTGTTGACTTTTCTGAAAATAGTGACCCTTACTTACTTTTTCTTTAGTGGTCAATCGTTCCTGAGATGTTCCAACTATGTTATATATGGAACTGCGAGGCATACCTTCAGCCATGAAATGTTTTACTGTATAAGATTTGGGTTTATCTGAATCATTGTTACAGAATGTCACGACTCGATTTCGAGTAATCTCGAAACTTTTGATAATTGAACTCAATATCAAAGAAAATTAGATATTATAACTCAATAAATTGTTTGCAAAATTGTATAATATATGCCTACAAAATCGAATTCTATTTCATAGCGCGCTTTCGAAAAGTCTAAATTTTGGTTCACAAGGCGTTATATCAAATATACTTGTTCTAGTATTTTTCAGCTATATTAGGTAGTTAAAATTTTACAGAATGTATAATTGAAAAATTACCTTTATGATGAGAATATGTACAACTTTTCACGGTAAGTTCAAAGTCACATAACACCCGAAAATCGGTTTACGGCATAAATATTATCGTCAATTGAGAATCCAAGTAATTATTTTTCGATGAATAAAGCGGCAAAAGCTAGTTCAATCTAAACAATTGAACGAGAAAGGATCAGCACCTCCTTATATTTATACATATTGGACGAGAACATTCTAGAAACGTCTGGGCTTCTGACGTATGGCCGTTAGCCACTGCCTCTGCTGGGTTCAGAACTGCAAGTTTGACGGCATTTCTAACAGTAATTGAAAAAATGACGCAATATCATGGAACGGTAGCACAATTTGATTATTTGCCGGTATCCGTGCAGTAATAGTATTTAAACCAGGAAATTTGCTGGTAGTATGGCGATGTCGAAATTTTATTTTCAATATCTTAACAGTGTTAGGATTTATGAAAAACTTTTGAACGTAAATTTTATATAAAATAAACTAAACGTTTCAAGAACGTGTACGTTAAAATGACTCATTTGTGATGCAATCAATACAAACATAGCTTGGATATTTTTCACTGAAATTTTTCATGTTAGGGGAATAATAGTTTGATACTAAAATATGAGCGCTTAATATGAAATCAGTATTTTTGTAAACCTAAACAAATGTTTCAAGTTTTGCAAAATTGATTATTCAAAACTTTTAATTCATAGTTTTACGTACTTTAGTTCAAATGGCCGCTTGTCATTTTTACAGATTATATATTTGGTTAAAAAATTAGATTATGGTTTAATACTAATATTGTTGAGTTGAAAAACGCTTATGTTTAATTGCTCGACTAAACCTTAGGTATAAAATAATTAACGGAGCATGTAGCTCAGTAGAGATCTTAACATTTGTTAAAACAATTGCCGCATGTTTTCATTAGTTTCTCATTTATTAATATTTCGTAATCCAATATTACAAGAATAAACAACTTAGTGCAAAGTTATAATCAATTGTAATGTCATTGAAAAGTTTCCACCTGTATTGGGTTTATCGCTCTCACAGCGGTAGTGGACGGGTATTTCACCGATATTGGAATAGTATTGAAAAAAAATTTCAAGTCTTTTTGATCGCTAATTATCAGAGTGATCATAACACGTGTGTAAACATGCTTTGACTGGTCAAGCATCCAACGTCTAATACGTCTGCATTCAAATATAGTGCAATAGCACTGCTGAAGCCTAAGATCTTGGCTTACTTTCATTATTGAAAGGCTTAGAGGATATGATTACTCATTGTCAACAATTCGTACATATTAAATGGAGATAAACTGTTAAAATATAGTTATAATCAAGAAATAATAATATATGAGACGCCTTATGACATAAGACTTGTCGGATATTATTTATTGAAGTGTGGAGATCTCTAACATGTAAATTAAGCGCAAACTCAGTGGGTTCATTTTTCATATAAACAATTCCAACTGTTAACAATGAGACTCCAATGTAAAACTTGGGCAAAACTTAGAAAACTGGCAAATATTTTTAGTTCTTCTAATGATAAGTGTAAGTAATTACTTGAATTATATGAGAATCTATTGCTCTGATTGATCTGGGTCACATGATTGATAAAAATGAATGATTAGCACCTAGTCATGAAAGCTAAGGGATTGAGCTTTTATTCTAATACTGATATCAATTTAATGGAAACTTTTGTGGATCAATGCAAGAAATCACTAAAATGTTTGGGTATTGAAGAAGAAATGTCAGATTTGGATGAGGCGAGTGAAACTTAATAGTGACAGTGAGTGGGATCTGAGTTCATCTTATTTAGATAACTTAGATAAACTTCATTTGGATTTTTGCCATACATACAATTTGAACCAAACTTTTCTCTATCTTTCAAATATGGGTATAAATTGCTCTAAAATTATACAGTGGTGTTAATGGTGAATTAATATTTAATCTGCTATTAAATAGAACTTGTTCTTTCTCTCAATTAAAGCAGTTAACTATTATTTGCTTGAGTTAGATTCAGATGCAAAGTATCAACATTAAGTCATTGAAAGGTTGTAAACATTTAGCTCATTTACGAGTTCGTATTACGAGGATTCAAATAGGGACATTTTATGGAATTCAGTTTTATTGTCATCAATTAGAATATTCGTGTTCCCTCTGATTTCTCTGAAGTTCAACTCAAATTATTACTATAATCGGATAAATTGAAACAGTTTATAATAAGAAGGGATGAAAACTTCAATTTCATTACAGACAAAGCAGTTATGAAAGTCACAAATAATTGTGAGAAGTCAAATTTATTCTTTTAAGTTAAAGATAAAAAATAACTCAAAATATAATCTCTGCCTCGATAATAATGCCAGAGAAAGGGCTAGAATTCATTTCATTCATTTTTCGGATCAACTTTTGGACAAAAGCACAACTATTTTAAGTTTGTCTCTAATAATATCTAGAAGAGTTTGTCTAAAAATTTTATTAGAGTTCTATTCAATTGGCATTCGTATGAACCGCTTTGGATTTTATTTCTATTTGATTAAGATTCAGCACAAAACAATAGTATCATCTATAACGTTTGCGTTTGCTGTTTGAAAATACTATCATAACCTTAGCAACAAATCAAAAATCAGAACAAATGATAAAACAGTACTAATTAAAACAATAACATGTATTGTAATTGAATTACATTTTAATTAATAAAATAGAAGTTTATTATTCAAGTATTACTGTTAAAAGATGTATTGTTTGTTTTACTGAATATTAGGCTTTAGCGTGGAACGTCAGCTATGCTGTTTTAAATCAGGCTCATGTCCAAGTTTGTGTTGGATAATACAGATAATGGCAAATCTAACCCAAGCTTAAATTTATAAAATGTTATTGAAAGTATGATCTGCAACAATAGTGCCAACGATTTCATTATGGAGCCGAGATTTATCCCAGAAAGAAACATTTATTAGTGGTTTGATTGCACATATACCAGGGACAATGCATTTTCTCTCTATTACCCCAATCGCAGTCAATATTATAATAACATTTATCGCCGATATCCGCACATTTGGCCAAAACTCGATCATCCGGTTCGGGATCGTAATACATGCCTAGTTTTGCAAAATATCTATAAATTAACATTGACAATTAACATCGCTCTATTGATAATAAACTAGTTTAATAAATTGTTTCACAACATAATCAAAAGACAGAATCTTAAAAAACTTAGTTTTCATAAGTTTTTAGAAACTTTATTTAAAATCTAAACAAATTTTTGGGTTCTGAAAATACTTTTATTTCTATAGAGTTTTTAAAAGCTATCAACAGGTATTGATATTGTACACAAAAATGTTCGCTTACATTTAAGATTAATGCAGAACCATTTATCGTTACAATTGGGGTTTTGTCTGCAGTCGTGATCATAATCACAAGGAATAACACACTCAGATTCTTCCTTAACCGATGCATCATCCTGTGCTCGTAGAAGTTTAGTTGTTATTACTACGTATGCAGTAAGTAAAACAAATATTTTTATTGATAT
Source organism: Archegozetes longisetosus (assembly GCA_018873245.2). NCBI lineage: Eukaryota > Metazoa > Arthropoda > Arachnida > Sarcoptiformes > Trhypochthoniidae > Archegozetes > Archegozetes longisetosus. The sequence continues at coordinate 10,185,821 of JAEMBT020000008.1, read as the reverse complement.
CATAGTCTGATTTCAAAATTTCTTGAACGCCACTAAAAATCAATTAAAAATTTTAAAGCTTTGACAACTTAATTGATTTCTTAAAATTAATGTTTAGTTCTCAAACTCAAAGTGAAAATACAATACAAAGTCGAATACAAACTTTTGAAAACATGGAAATGATATAAAAGTGCATTAAAAGCAGAGTCAAATGAATTTATCTCAAAAATATAGTCATTCTATGTTACTGTGCTTGGAGTCGAAGTGCTGTCAATATCTCATTAAGCAACAAGTCATTAGCCGTGCCTCAACTTTCGTGGTACTCGACTATCTAAAAAGTTTCATAAAATATATGAACGAAGGTAGAATAGAAACAGGCTTTTATCGATTTCTAAAAATGAGGTTTGCACAACTTACAGAAGATATCAAATGCAAACTAACATAGAAGTGAATTAAAAAGCAATTCAGTGGCGGAACCGATTAGTTTTTGAGGTTAATTAAAAGGTATTCTCAACATATTGAAAGAAAGGATGATTCTGGTAATATTTCATGAATCTTGAATAGAAATTTTGAATATTTTCTAGGTAATTTATCACGGAACATTACATCATATACTGTAAGAATTGAATCAGAATTGAAACGAAAAGCTTTGATAAGTTTTAGGCATTCATTTACATAAACTACTGACTCAACTATGGAAAACCGAAACTAGCAACTAAATATTAAACAATTTAATTTTAATTCTTATAAACTCTTATAAGTTCTTTGATTTGATACAGATTAACTAATTTAATGCATAAAGTTAAAAGCATTAACTAAAAATCTAATTCAAATCAGCCATTTAGCTGTAAAAGAAAATTTTAAAAATTGTTTGAAAAGTACATATAGCTTTAGCATGAAGGAAAAATTGTCAATCAGAAGATTTTCATTTAGAAAAACAGTCGAATGGACGACAATAGGTACAGTAAAACCTGTCTAATTCTAACATACACTAAAGAGATTTTTAAAATTAATACAAAAAAATCTTACAGAAAAGCGTGGCTTAATTATTATTCATTTTTAAGAACCACTTAGCTACACGTGAAAGTTGGACAGGCTTTATCGTATTGGATAATCGTCTTCGCCATTAAAAGTTAATGGAATCTGAAAAAATGAGATCATATTGTATAAGCTCGAAGCTGTAATTCTAGTTCTGTCCTAACTGTTTATTCATGAAAGTGTCTACGCCTTTTATTTGGTATTAGTTTACATTAACACCAGTGGCTAATCAGTGTATAAACAAACCAAAACTTTGATTCATTACTTCATTCATAAGTACATTTGTTTATTAGTAAGTGTTTAGTGAATGAAAACACTGAGTAAGAGTTTGATTTTTGCGACGCATTTGTGAATGAACTGAAAGTTAATTAAGTTTTCAACAGTTATTTAATGTTAATTATAGTTAAGGGATGCCTAGATATTTAGGTTTAGATTTCTATAGACTCGCAATACTTGATATACAACAAGTTAATTACGGGTTAATTCCGTTCAAAATGAAAAATAATAGACCAAAATTGCAAACAATTAAGAATTTGAAGAAAAATAATGTAATTTTGATCAATTTTGATGAAAATTATTTGAATCAACGAATTACAAACCGGTTAAGAGTTAGTTTTGGAGATGAAGATCTCATTGAAGATGAAGATAATCGACTAATCGGCGGTAAATACAATTTAGAATCAACTAATTTGAAGGGTCGACCAATTAATTGTAAAAATGTTTTCATTTTCATTATTTTGTTTTTGAATAAATCATAATTAATTTAATCATAACTTCAGATAACTTTAAACCAAAATTTGTTCCCAACTCGAATCCAATCAAAAGAAGTAATGAATTAATGGTTAATAGCAATTTTAAGAGAATTAAAACAGGATTTCCGACGACTTCGAAGTACTTCTCAAAGGATTTTAAGCACAAGATCAATGAAATACTTGAGAAGAAGAGCTCAGTTTTGAGAAGATCTGGAATTTCGAAAATAATCGTTACTCCTAATAAAAGGATTAAAACAGAAACTGATTTTCCGACTATTCAATCGATGGCAAACTCGACAACTTCTCAATCAGAGCCTAATTCAGAAATAAGTCAGTCTACCAATGTCTTTAAGAGACCATTGAATGTGCGTGCAAGCACTTATAGTTCCCAAAACACTTCGACTAACGGTAGAAAAGAATTTGCACTTGAGGATCAGTTGACAAACTTTATGACTTTCAGGCAAAATAAGGAGAGTTTCAGTTGTTTGCCCCAAAGACTAATTTGAATCCATTTGAACACTATAACAAGCCATTGATTAAGACTGAAATGAATGTCATTCCTGTTAATCATAATAAAACTGCTATTAAGACTGAAGATTATGTAAATCATGGAATTCTCGTTCCTTTCGAGGGAAAAGTTGGCAAACAATCAAATGATTACAGTTTTAGCAAAACTTCAATCCAGTTCTCAAAGCCTTTTGTCCCTAAAGTGTTTGCGAATTATAGACGTATACGGAATAGACGAAACATTGAAGAGTAAAAGTTTGCTTAAAGGACATGGTTATTTTTCACAATTGTTCACAATCAATAATTCAATTATTAGTTATTATTCTAGTAAGAAGTTTAATGCTTTCAATCATCTCTCATAATCTAACTTATTGTTAAGCTTAATGTTTTTTAACTTCTAATTGTATTTAAAACAATCGAACAGTTATTTATAATTAATCTAAACAATCAAATAATGATTTCTAAATAAAGTCTTTAATCAGGCCATAAAGCTCTAGATTATAAAATAAAGGTTTTTAGAGACATGCACAAAATAAGTTATTAATTAATAACTCAATTTTATATTGAAAATGAAAAATAAATTAATAGTGCGTTAAATGAGACCTAGATTTAGTCATCAAACGTATAAACTTTAGTGCCGTTAATATTGAGACATTCGATCTTTGGTAAGAAACTAATCGATTCCAAACAGTTATCGAAGCAACTTAAACAGCTATAGTAGCAATTCTTCAATAGTTGTTTAGCATTTGTGGTACATTCGCAATGAAATTGACAATTGGTTAGTTTTAATTCTCTACATTCAGGTATTAATTCCGTTATCGATTGAACGTTCGATGGCTTGAAGTTACCGATCACTTCAAGAAATTCAAAGTTCCTTCTGACAGGTTCTGCGAATATAGTTAAATCGATGTAGTCTTTATAAGCGATAGTAAACTCGTTGAATTCGATGTCATGTTTGAAGTATTTAATCTCTGAACTGTTGATATTGAAGGCATAAAACGTTTGAAGACTAGGTATTCTACCATATATACAATCAATTAAAAGTTCGCATTCGTTGCTGTCACTGAAATCAACCTTCAGATCTTTGATTTTCGGCCCATTTCTTCGAGTCAGAGCTTTGATTGCAGATAAGTCTAATTGTGGACATTCCCGAATGCTGATTGAAGTGACTCCTGGGCTCAAATTGAGAAACACTTTCTCCAAGTCCTGAGAACAGTCAAAGATTGTCAGCTCTTCGAGAGTGTCAAGGAACCTAAGCATTCGTGACAAAGACTTCCAATGATTTAATTTGTTTCCACCATAAGAAAAGTGAACGATTTTTGCTTAAATAGAAAAAATCACTATTTGGTAAAAGACTTGACCATTAATAAAAACTTGAATTACCCGAAAGGGGTTTTCCGAGCTTAGGCCAATCTAGTTCTCCAATACCTTCGATATTATCGAATCGCAAACATCTTAGTTTTGGGCACTGAGTGATAATCCACTTGAAAGCAATCGTATCTATGAAGCAGTTGGCGAATTGCAAACACTCTACATTATAAGTCAAGCGAACGATTGGTGCTAAACGAGTCAAACTTTGGAAGCAATACTTATTATTGGCATCAATTATAGCGTCACTCAATTCGCTATTATCATTGACTTTATGCGTTCGATCGCGACACCCATAGTTATAGTTATAGTGAGTTCTGCCAAACGACAAAACTCTCTCGTCTACTATCAAATTAGTGCATACTTTTCTCCACAAATGACAGACGCGCAAAATACCAAACTTTTGTTTAATCGATAATAAGCCAAATATCTTGGCCAATAGTTCTTCGTCCAACTCACTGATGGTTGCATTACTGACATAAGCGTCAACTTTCGTTTCTTCACTTGTTTTTCTCATTTTTGCCCTAATATTGCATTCGCTCTCTTTATGTAGCGGATCCGTGAATTTAATCTCCAGTTTATGGCCATCGATTTCCATTCCGTTCAAGTCTTTAAGAGCCTTAAAGGCGTCTAAACAACTATAAAATTGTACATAAGCGAAGTTGGGTTTCAAACTATGGGCTGTTTGAGAATTCAAGAAGACATAAGGCATTCGGCCAAACGGCTCAAACAATTTAATCAGACTCTCTTTAGAGTAACTAAAGGGTAATCCTTTGACTAACAGCCGATCAGAACAGTTTTCATCAATAAATCCATTGATCCTTGACTTCGAATCAATCGCTGGATTGATTGGCGAACAATTATGAGAAATTTTATCAGTGAGTGAGTTACTCTTAATTTTTTGTTTAGCTTTGCTTATATGGAGAACACAGCCGTCAATACGATACCCATTCATGGCTTCTAATGCGTTATTAGCAGAAGGAATGTTATCGAAAGTTACAAAAGCTATTGGTCTCGATCTTAACTGATTGTTGCAATCTTTAATACTAACTCTCACTTTCAGAATACAACCAAACGGCTCGAATATTCGTTTTAGATTCTCAGCTTTCCAATCAGTTGGAATCCCCTTAATAGAGAGTACGTTTGATTTTTCTACTGATTCGCTCGTTTCTGATGTGGCCATTATTTCAAACTGTTTAATAGGATATGAAAGAAACATTTTTTTACATATTAATAAACTTATAACTATTAGAAAATAATTTCAAAAACCTATTTCTCATACTAAACATAAATTTGGAATCAATTTCCTAAAACTTGCTCAAACAAGAGGTCTGGAAAACTTTTGCTCGAAATAAATGCTTAAAATGTAATTGATTTGAATGTAAAATTAGTTATCGATGTTCAAGCACTTAATTAAAAGCCATTGGAAACAATGTGTTTCAGATTTAGCTTAATATTAGGTTTAATTCAAGTAAAAACGTTAAAAACTTTTCGTTCATTATATTTTAAGTGCTTAACATTAACTGAGAATAGCTTTGTACAAATAATTGCTTCGAAGCTCAACTGAAAATTAGTTTATATTCTTGATATTTGAACCAAATGCCAGTTGTTTATAAGTAGAGTCCAATAAGATCAATTCTTATTCCCAAAAGTAATTAGAGATTATCAATGATTTCAATCTATACTTAAAGCTATCAATCGTCTCAGATGTTTAGAATATCTTTTAGACTTCATATCGATTTCAACTCTTTTTGAGCAGCTTTACATAGAAACGAAGTCAAACTTTAATTGATAGTCTATGAAAGTATCGAAACTTTAACAAAACTTTTCTGTCAGCTTTTGCTAAGTCTTAGTGACTTTTTGGCTACCATTTAAGACTTTTACACAAAATAATGACATGTTTTGCAAAACTATATATAAAAATGTATCGAAAAATAAAACAATTTTTATCAATTTCTTAATAAAATAAATGCTAATAACTTTTGAAGTTTAACTTACTTGCAACGATTTAGATCTCGTACAAGTATGACAGATCTCAATAGGGTTTTCTCAAGTGGTTTTGCACAAGAATTAGTTATTAGTGAAGAAAAGTTGGATAAAATCTTAAAGTTAGCACAAAATTAATACAAAAATTGTTTTCAACTTAAAGTCAAATATAAGTAAATGAAAAGCTCTATTATTTAATTAAACATGAAGCATTTATCACATAGAAAACATTTAAAGATATTTAAAGGTTTGCAAAACTGATCTAAGCGCCTAAATGTTGATCAACAAATATAAGGGCTTAGAAAATAAGTAAATCTATTATTTGAGGCGGTGTTTGTGGTAAAAAATTGAAATATAGCAGCTTTTCACGCGTAATAGTTATGGACTTTGCCACCTATGGCGCTAAGGGTTATTACTTAGCTCACGATACACTTCGATAATGAAATTAGAATCTATTTTTGAGGAAAAGCCTTGAACTTAAAGCGTAAGCCCACAACTATAGTATTGAAGATCAAAATTTGCAGCCGTCTTACACATGAAATTAGCCATATTTTAGGTGTATATCATATTTAAAAGTACCAAAACTCAAAACACAGATAGAGCTATTTCAATCAAAGTCATAAGTATTAACACATCATTAGTATCAAAACCAGATACTAATAGAAACCACAAAAAATCTGCCAAAAATCGGGTAAAAAATCAAACAAATAATCGATTATTACTTATGATGGCGTTAACCCATTGTTCATCTCAACCAAAACTGATGTCTTCGTTTATCCGAAACCTGTTTTCGCCTCTAGTGTCGAGTCAACGATTAGTGTCTTCATCGGCATCATTTCAGACTAAACCTTATAAATTGCATAGACTCGAAGAATCACCAAGTACTGACGTCCGACTCGAACGAGACGATGCGCTCAAATTCTACCGAGAAATGGCTACAATTCGGCGAATGGAAGCCGCAGCCAATTCTTTATATAAAGAGAAATCAATTCGTGGTTTTTGTCACTTATACTCTGGTCAGGAAGCGATCGCTGTTGGAATGGAAAGTGCCATTCGGTATTGATCTCACTCATTACTTTCATTGTATTTTGTTTGTTTCAATTTTGTTTTGATTGATAGCAAAACTGATGCTGTCATAACCGCATATCGAGCCCACGGTTGGACTTATATTCGCGGTGTTTCCATAAAGGGTGTTCTCACGGAACTGACCGGTAGAAGAAGTGGTTGTGCCCGAGGAAAAGGTGGATCTATGCACATGTATAATGACGTGCGTGACATAATTTTTCAATTGAATTTTAATTTAATGATTTAGCTATTAGTATATCTTTGATTTCACGGTTCATTCAATAACAAATTGATCTGAAATGTGATGAAATACATCCTTGCGCTCAATCGAGCTCTTTATGAGAGCTGTGAAGAGAATTATTGGGCTTTATTTCTGATTTTATTGATTCAATTTGTTAAACGTTTATATTTTTAATGCATAAACTTTTGATAAAAGCCTATTGATTTCACAACGATTTGAATGATCGGCAAAATTAAAGCTTGCTAACTTGATCATAGATTTGACTGATATAGTTTAGCAAAGCATTTGACTCAATCAATCTTATGGTATTCTTAAACAATTAAAGAACTTTTACGGTGGCAATGGTATAGTTGGAGCACAGGTCCCATTAGGAGCTGGTATTGCATTCGCACAGAAGTATCGTGGAACAGATAACCTAACGCTAGCTCTTTATGGTGACGGAGCTGCAAATCAGGGCCAAGCCTTTGAGGCGTTCAATATGGCAAAGCTATGGTCATTGCCGGTGATTTTTATTTGCGAAAACAACGGCTATGGAATGGGAACTTCAGCCGATAGAGCAGCTGCATGTACTGACTATTATACAAGAGGTGATTATGTGCCCGGTATTTGGGTCGATGGCATGGATGTGCTCGCGGTAACTGAAAATCAATTACTTAATTGATGCTATGAAAGAATAGGAACAGAACTCTGTACCTATTATTTTAGACTTCGCTTTTGTTTTGTACTGAATTTCATTATTTTTAAGCCATTTTCTGTTGGACACAAAAGCCATTTCAGAACCAACATATTTAGCTTAAAACTAGTGAATTTTTCATACAATTCAGAGCTTATTACTGTTTTGTATACTTTTGAATATAGCTTTGATTTTCTAAATTTAATAACTAGAGTTAACGCTCTTATCTAATCTAAAATAAATTAATTAAATTCCCTTAGAGTGATTGGTAAGCGCGAGAACTCATATACAGTATTGAGTTTACAAGATTAAATTTATTTAAAGTAAAGTAACATAAAACTCTATTGACTGTTTATACATAGCGTCATTTAATTTTAACTGAATATTTGTTGATTGATGAATGGTTTGTTTGACATTATAAGGTGAGGGAAGCGACTCGTTTTATCGGAGACTTGTGTCGAGCAGGAAAGGGTCCGTTCGTTATGGAAGTGGCCACTTATAGATATCACGGACACAGTATGAGTGATCCCGGAACCAGTTATAGGACTCGCGAAGAAATACAAGAAGTTAGACAAACAAGAGATCCAATTACTTCTTTTAAGGTAACTATTATCTTAAATCCATTAAAACTTTTATTTCATTCACAACTTGTATGTCGATCAGTCTTTAACTGAATAGAAAAGTTACTACTTTTGTACTTTTTCAAATTTTTAAACTTGATTTCGATTGATTCTAGGATAAAATACTTGGAGCTGATTTGGTGACAAGTGATGAATTGAAACAAATTGACGCTGAAGTTAAGAAAGAAGTCGACGAAGCAGTAAAAGCCGCCAAATCTGACCCAGAAATAGATTTGGAAGAACTTTATGGTGATGTTTATGTCAAACCTCTCGAAGAATATATCCGAGGCATTACCCCGTTCACTGAGCATAAACATAAGCAAATTAATAAACCAATTAATATTAAATTGTAGTTATGTGTAATAATTAGGGTTTTTGTTCAAATTTTTCTTGGATCTCAAATAGATTTTTGGGTCAGCTAGGCTTAGAAACTATTAGTTGTGAGGTTTATTAATGAAAAAATTATTGTAAAATTCAAATCGAATATTGTTTTAATATAATATGTTATTGAATGTTAATTTTTTTGTTAAAATTAACTTTTGGCTTGATTAAAAAGTGATATTAATTAAATGAAAGAAAACTATTAAAAGTCCGACAATTTTAAAGTTTATTGGCTTAGAAAATTATTTTAAACATAAAGTAGTTAAAAAGTCTCTACAAAGTTGTCTTCGAAGGTTATTCTGATTAAACGGAAAGCGTGTTATCTAGTAGTCAATGCTTGAATAAGTTCATAATTGAACAAACGATAAGTTTATAGCGGACGTAATCTATAAATAATTGCGTAAGCGATTTGAGCATCGAAATCTGGAACTATAACCAGTTAACTGTTAGGCTAAACAGCATTCAGTTAAGAGATTTTTCACAATCAAACTAAAGTACAAAAATATGTTAAAACAGCAAAACAATAACAATTAATTGAATGATAAATATGTGATAGAAATTGAAAATAATGTTAAAATTTAATGAATTTTTAAGAAAATGTACACTTTATTGTCAATTAATAGCTGTTCATCAATAAATAGTTCAATATTTTTATCAATAATTTTAAAACTAATAATAACTACAACCGAAGTGCCACTAATTGTTTGTCATCCTATACTTATTGTGATCTCTTTTGATGGTTTCAGAAATGATTACATCAATAGTTCACTCACGCCTCACATGTACGAATTGGCCGAGAATGGGGTCAGAGGTCAGTATGAGTTGTCTATCGTTTAATGGCTTTTCTGCGTCGAAGTGTTTGTCGAAAAAATTTGTCTCTATTTTCAAATCGATTGCTTTCATTAATGATATTAAAAGTTTATTTGAATTTTGATTCAATTTGTAGGTCATATGAAATCAACTTTTGTGACCAAAACATATCCCAATCATCAGTCAATAGCCACCGGTTATTACGAGGAAGTCCATGGAATCATAAACAATAAAATGTTTGATCCAGTGTTTAATGAGACTTTTGATGTCGATAAGTCCTCAGATAGCTGGTGGAATACTAGTCTATTGATTCCTGTTTGGGTTTGTATTCATTAACTAACTATAAGTTAAAACAAGTTATAAACTTTTGTCAATTATAAATAGTATTTTCTGTGATGCGCTTATCTCTCAATTAATTTGTGTTGTTTTTTGAAATACTAAGAAAGTTAAAAAATGTTGTATTCAGTTTAATAACTAGTGATAAAAATATTTATTTTTCAATAATAGGTCGCGAATCAGTTATTTGATAGCGAAAACCGTTTTAGTGGCTCAATGCAATGGCCCGGAAGTCAAGTCCATTACAAGAACCAAACTATAAAATATTTACAAGGTTATAATGATAGCCTAACATGGAATCAACGTATAGATATGATTATTGATTGGCTCTCAAAGCCCATACAATCGGCCAATTGTATATTTGCCTACTTTGATGAACCTGACACTACCGCTCATGAATTCGGACCATTCAGTAGTGAAGTTATGGCCAAAGTCAGAAAAGCTGATCAAACAATTGGGTATTTATTGAAGAGATTAGAGAAAAAGAAATTATTGAGTCGAACAAATTTAATACTACTCAGTGATCATGGAATGGCTGAAATCAGGTATTGACACAAGTTAACAATTTAAATTTTTTATAACTCTTGAAATATTGAAAATCTTCAATTATTGAAAGTCTTCAAACAATTTTCATCAAATTTTTCAAACTTAAATTTGATATAAATATGCATGAATAGAATAATGAGATGAAACTTAGGATTGATATGCAATCGGTACTAATCTCTTGTATTAAAATTAAATATTTGAATTGAAAGACACGATCATGTAATAAATTTGGATACATTCCTGAATAAGAACTGGTATGACATATACGGTGCATCTCCGGTTTGGTCTATTTTACCCAAACCTGGGTATGACGAACAAGTATTTCAAACTTTACTCAACGCATCAAAAACAATGAATTTCTCAGTTTATAAAAAGAATCAAATACCAGAAGAATATCATTATCAACAAAACAGACGAATTTTGCCGATTTTTCTAGTAGCAGATGAAGGATGGGATGTGTACCAGAACATGACTTGGACTCCAAAAGGTATGCAAAATGTTCGTCTTATATAATTCGAAAAACTTAATTGAACTAATTTTCTACTAGGAGTAACTGTTTGGGGAAATCATGGATACAATAACTCATTGCCGTCAATGCGTCCACTATTCATAGCCTCTGGTCCTGCATTTAAGACTAACTACAATCACGAAAAAGAATTTCTAAATATAGATCTCTATCCTCTAATGCTGTATATCCTACAATTATTTCCAATCAAACAATTCCCGAGTAATGGTTCGCTCACTAATGTGTTCGATATATTGGTTCCACCACTTTACGCACAAGATTATGATGAGAGCAGTGAAAAGTGGTTCAATTGTAAGACTTGTATCTGAAAACTTGCCAAAACTATTTTAACTGATATAAATTTGTTCATTTAGTTATTGTATTTATTTTTGGCGGTTTCGGTCTATTATTCTTCGGAAGTATTTGTTTCATCTGCGCCACAAGTGTTGGAAAATCTTTCCGAAAACCTAAACCTCCGGATATTGTTTGGGATTCATTGGGTTCTGGACTTGATATTGATTTGCGCTCACACTTAGACCCAAACATTAATTCATTTAATAATCATTTTGACGACGAAATGATAACGCGCGCTAAACGTCTGCAAAAACCTGAAGAAACACTTTTACTACTACAAGACGATGACGAGGAAGATCTGTGATAACTATATCTTAGATTTATTCATTTTAGATTATTATTCATTTTCTACTACTTCTGTGCAAACGACTACTAAAACCGATTGAATACATGTTTTTACAGATGCTCTCAAAATATTTTAAACTAAAACTTCATTATCAGAAACTATTTAAAACGTTAACTATTTGATGCCAGAATATCCGATTAAAAGACTTTAAACTAAATATTAATGTTTTACACTTTGTCCCAATCAAGTAAGAGCTTAAAATGAATTATTTTCTGACTCATTAAACCGGAGTAACCATTTGATATCCAGAAAATTGATTCAACGCCATACCATATGCTGTGAAATATTTTCAGTTGTAAAAAATCTAATTTGATTCTATTGATCAAAAGTAAAGAAGATCCTATCGAAACTGATGTTCAAATTTTGCCATCGATTGCCTGAATATAACTAAATGTTAATCAAAAGTTGAATCTATTTTCTAAATATATTTTTCATCTCCATTAGAGTGTATATCAGCTCTATTTTAACTTTTTCTGCATAAACTTTCGTTAATCTAGTTAATTAATATTGTAGCAAATGTAAACCGATAAAAATTTTACAAACAATGAATAAAAGACATGTATATTAATTTGCAAAAAGTTCACATGAAAGTAAAATCATTTTGAAGTTTAGAAAAACACGTTAACTGCAAAATAAAAGGACAGATAAATCAAATCAATCATAGGCCGAACTTTAAAGACGACGTAAGAGACTCCGATAAACTCTTGATCAATTAGTTGATTGTAAGATATAAACAAAACATAAATAAGTAAAAACACATGTTTTATTAAATAAGTATACAATAATATTCTCATTTTCATCAAAATGAATCAAAATTTCGATAAAATTGTAATATTGTTACAATAAGTTTAATAAATAGTGAACGAAAAAGGTTTTAGTTGTTAAATAAAAGCTTTGATATGAAACAGTTTGAACTCAAGAAAATATAATGTTACTAATAAGGCCAAACTTTTATCTCTTAATGTAGTTAAACATTTTATAATTTTCGTTTGATAGAATAGTTTTCATGTGAACTTTTTCCAAATTAATATACAACTGCTTTTAGAGAGCGCTATACCTGAACCAGGGCTCTCAGTTTTCGCTTGTTTCTTGCACTTTCCGTACTATCGAACAAAAAAGTTGTTCGATAGTTGTACGAACAAAATTCGTGCAAAATCTGCGCAAAATTGCGCTCATTTAAAAATTAAAAGTTAGTTGAATTCAAATAACTTAAATTGTGTTTCATTTTATCCTCTACGAGAAATGCCCCAAAACATGACAACGGAAATTTTGCACCCAATATTTCTAATTCTAATAGTTCTAATGATGTCGAAAATGTAGAGGTAGAGTCTGAAACTGAATTTGAAACTCTCTATAACAATTAATTGAACTATATTGTATTTGAATCAAGTTTTTTACATATAAATTGTGGAATGAATTAACTTTCTGAAATAAAATTTTATCATAGATTTCTAAGCGAATAAAACTTTTATATAGTATAATGATTTTCGTATATAATTTGCGCTCAATATTATATCACAAAGAACAATAGAGATGCGGTTTATATTAAGAGATTAAGAGGTTTATATTAAAAATTATGTATCGATCAAAAGTTTAAAAACTGTATTCAACTTTTGAAAAATTTTGAATACTAGTGTATATCTATCATTATATCAATGTATCGTATTATTCAATATATCGATAGAGCCCTATCGAAATGCGCAAAATAATAAATTTGCGCTCAACTGAGAGCCCTGACCTGAACAGACCTTTCATATATATTTTTAACAATGAGATATTGAGCCGAAATTATTTCTTTCAGTGAACGTTTTTGATATAGCTCATAAAAAATTTTTAAAATACTGACTTTTTCATTTTGAATTAATATTTTGTATAATTACTCACACTGGTAATGGCTTCTTTTAAAAACTCAAACAATTCGATGAGTATTAGCAAGGTTAATTGTTAATTGTATATTTGATTATCTATAACAAGAAAATACGTGCCAACTAATGTGAAAAGCATCGAATAATCCAACTTATCCAAACAGTAGAATCGATTAATGTTGTGAAATGATATTGAAACTTAAGTGACTACCTAAAATATTCTAGGCGAATTTATAAACCAATTGAATATCCTGGAGTTTTCAAGAACATTACAAAACCAATTGCAGGTCTTGAAGCTTTCAAGAAAATCTGGATTCTTGCAGTAAAATATAATAATTCTCTTGAACATTCTAGAACAATCTGCAATTTTACAGTAAATGTAATAATTTTAGAATATTCCGGAATCTTGTAGCATATCATAGAATTTTTAGAATGTGCTACAACCTATTAATTTTAACTAATTTGAGCCTCCGAGTAGGCTCGACGCATGTCCAAGCGAATCAAGCTGCGTTTTGAATAGACTCGACTCGAACACGATTTGTACAGCGCACAGTATAAAACTTAAAAAATCGGAATATTTCAATATTGCTTGTAAGCATTCAGTAAATTGATCTTTTATCAAGTCAAGTGAATTATTTCAACGGGAAATACTTAAGTTTTATTTACTCGTAAAATGTCTATATTTAAAAACTTACAACTACATTCACAGAAAGAATTTTAAGAACATGCTTACATATTCTCAATCAGTATATTTAGAAGTATTCTCGATAAATTTGTTGTGTATGTGACGTGAAATTTCTTCTCGGAGATGGAGCTTATGGTGGTTAAAGGTGGCCATGGCTTAAAGCTTTTGGTTTGTTTAGTCATACTGATAATATACAGTGATGGCGGCGCTCGACGCTTACGCTCGAGCGAAATTTAGTGTTCAAAGCTCGCACTAACGCTCGGGTACGAAGGAACGCTCAGTGCTCAGCTTTTAAATGTGAGCGTTTACCGAACGTCAACGTCAGAAAGTCTATTATCATTACAGCGTAAGGATGTACAATAGGCAAACCCACTACCCCTTAGCATAAGTTATACCCCCTCAGCGTCAATAAGACGATTCTTGGGATTAAAAACTAAAATAGACGACATAAAGTCTACATTTTTAGCGATCAAACTACTTAAAAGTTATTTATCTTTAGAAAAAATTTAAAAAACAACAGGTAAATTATTTAAAATGTTAAATAATTTTGTATTAGAGTTTTAACTTTTTTGGAAATGTAAATTATATATAAATATTTTTGTCGGTAGGCTTTCGGAATAGGAGGCAGTAGTAATACCCTAACTGAAAAATCTCATAATGGGGATTTTTCCAAGCCTACTGTAGGATCTTTGTTACAAATAAGTTTGATAACTTATGCAAATAATTAAAGAAATATAAGTAAATTTTATAAAGATAAGTGCAGCTATTAAGTCAGAATAAATTTGAGCAAAGTTTTACAGTGGCAGATGAAAAGTATTCAGAGTTTTTAACACTCTTTATGAAACAAATGTTAACGAGTAGTAAAGAAAATTTATAGTTTAATTTTTAACATTAAAAACAATGTTTTTATTTGAAAATCAAAATTTATATCTGTATATTTTGACTTAGTTTTATATAATTAAGAGAAAAATTAAGAAATAATTGTAAGAGTATAAAAAAATTACGATGCTTATGCCTTAGATTTATGCAGATTACGAAACCGGTTTCAGGGTAAAAGCAGCAAACAACGAATTTTCTCTGACTGCCTCCTATTCCGAAAGCCTACCTTTTTGTCTTATTCATTAAATAAGTCCAATTTGTGATAATAAAGTGATATTTTTGTGATTAAAGTTTTAAAAGTTTATGATAAGTTGTTAAACTTGTGATAATGGCTTCTCCATTGAATAAAAAATTAAGAACTGGTCCTTTTAAATCTAGATTTGGAAAAGGACGTGTAATAAGTTCTCAATCAAAAGAGCTAATAATAAAATTCTATAATTATTTATATGGTAAAATGGATCCTCTGCCTAAAGAGGGCGTAATTCGTGAACTTATCAAAGTTACACAACTGGGAAGAACTACACTACTTAACATAGTCAATCCGAAATTTTCGGGCCTAAAATCACCAAAAAAAGTAAGAAATAAACTTCCGAAATATATATTTGACTCTATGGATAAAAACAATAAGAAACATGATTAATCAATTTTACATCGAAAAAATACTTCCTTACATACGAGACTTGTACAAAAGAATAGAAAATAATAATTTGAGCTTTGACGGTTGTTGTCAAACTACATTTTATAGATTGTTTAAACAAATGGAATGTGAATTTGTAAAAGTTAATGAGGTTTCTAGAAGAATTGTGATGGAAAAAAGTGAAAATGTTATGAAAAGAAGGAATCATTTACGGAAAAATATGCACTCGAAAAATCGCATCCAATTCTTTATGGGTTTATTTAGACGAAACTTTTATACATAAAAATTTCACAACTTCAGAGATTTTATTATGTGATGGTGAATTACCGGATCTAAAAATTCCTATCGGACAAGGATTACGCTTTTCTTTAATCCATGCTGGTTCAATGAATGGCTTTATAAAAAAATGCTGATTTAATTCTCGAAGACATAGAATTAAATAGTGAATTATTTGAAAGTTGGCTGCAAAAACAACTTTTACCAAACTTGCCCGAAAATTCCATAATAGTTATGGATAATGCGCCTACACATTCTAGATTATACAGTCATATCCCAACACAAAATGATAATAAAAATGTTATTAAAAATTGGCTTAAGAATAAAACATTAGATATCCGGAAGATGCTCTAAAAATTGAATTGTTGGATTTGGTCAAAAAATATGCCGCGAAAGCATTACACAGTCGACAAAATAATCGAAAATGCTGGTCATATCCCTATTAGGTTACCACCTTATCATTGTCGTTTAAATCCGATTGAATTTAGTTTGGTCTCAAATGAAAAAGTATTTCGGTCAACATAATATAGGAAATGATAAAAAGCAAGTTCGAGAACTAACACTAGAATCTTTTAAAGAAGTTAAGCCAGAAAATTGGAAAAATTATTGTGAGCATCTTAGGCGTGTTGAAAGAAATTACTGGGAAAATGACGGTCTCATTGATTCAACTTTTGATGATCTCATAATAAACTTCGGAGAAGATTCTGAAAGCGATACAGAGGATGAAAGTGATTCATTCGATGATATTTTGCTAGATAATAATTATAATAGTGCAAATATTAAAACTAAACTAGATCATAATTATTGTAAAAAATTATTTTAAAAAATTAGTCATTTATTGTGAGATTTAACTGTATCAAATATACTAGTAAATAAAGAGTGTTTCGAATCATTGGCGCTTTTACTGACGCTTCAAGGGTATAACTCATGCTAGGGGGTAGTAGGTTTGCCTATTGTACATCCTAATGCTGTAACGATAATACTCCTTTACTGATGTTTATTTATGTTAAGATTGCACATAATTTGAAACAGTAACAAAAAATTATGTCTAGATCATATGATGCATTGGATTCAGTAACGACTTGTGTGGAGATGTAAGGTTTTTTGGATTATTGCACTAAATCAATGTTTAGGTCTTGCTTTACATTCAGACAAATTTTCATAATATGTTCCAATGAGGAAAATATGATTAAATCGGCAAACAAGTTGTCTCTAATTCCTATAGAAAAGCATTAAAACTAAACCGGGAAGGTCGCGCGCTTTCGGAACGCTTTCAAATTCAAACCTAGCTCAAAATATGCTCAAAGACATACAAAATATCAGGCAATTAACCATTTTTGCAAATGGCCTCCAAATTCTGTAAAAAATCAAGAATTAAAATATTTATTTACTTTTGGTACAAAATTTTCAAATGGTTTTAACATACAGCCTCTTTGGTCAAGTGGTATTACGTAGGACTCGTATTACTATAGATTTAGGTTCGATGCTCTGTGGCGTTTTATATATTTTTTTAATTTAAAAAAATTTTTTAGTTTCTTAAGTCTAATATATTTGAAACTATTAAACTTCGTTTAACCGGTGGAATATAATAGATAAAGTAATAAATCACAGAATCTAGTTAAAGTCAAGTTTATTTTATTCATTTCAAGCAATATTCTATGATATTCTATGAAAATTTGGTTACACTTATAAGAAGAATTTGTTTGCAATGACTTTTTGTTACTTTTTTGCTTTTCATAGAATATTGCTTGAAATGAATAAAATAAACTTGACTTTAACTAGATTCTGTGATTTATTACTTTATCTATTATATTCCACCGGTTAAAGGAAGTTTAATAGTTTCAAATATATTAGACTTTAGAAACTAAAAAATTTTTTTGAATTAAAAAAAAATATATAAAACGCCACAGAGCATCGAACCTAGATCTATAGTAATACGAGTCCTACGTAATACCACTTGACCAAAGAGGCTGTAAGTTAAAAGCATTAGGAAATTTTGTACCAAAAGTAAATGAATATTTTAATTCTTGATTTTTTACAGAATTTGGAGGCCATTTGCAAAAATGGTTAATTGCCTGATATTTTGTATGTCTTTGAGCATATTTTGAGCTAGGTTTGAATTTGAAAGCGTTCCGAAAGCGCGCGACCTTCCCGGTTAAGAGTAGTTTTGCACTTACGCGTCATATGAGTGTGTTAACTGCATATTTCAATTATTTATGCAATACTAAGTTAAATGTGAGTCAATTATTTACAAATTTTTGAAATAAAACTTCATTTTATTTGTTTACGTTCATTTGTTTTTATTTTTAAAATCTTAAAATGTGTGATTTATTGAAAAATATCACTAATTGTGTTATATATAAACAAACGCCTATAGACTTGATTAATAATGAAGTGATGCAAAGTCAAGAAAATGGAAAGAAACGTACATCACATCCAATCTTATAGCAGAGAACATGAGAAAAATATTAAGAAATTGAGTAAATTATTGGAAATAAATGATTTAAATGTATTTGAAAGTTGTGCTACTTTAAACACGATTTTCTTATTTCTGCGCATAAGTCTATTAGTCGTTACTGCATACAACGCATCATATGGTATTTTATATTCACTTAGCATTTGAACATGTCCTTGTATTAAAGCCTGATGCGACTCAAAAGCAATAAATGATGAAAATTAAGATTTGTTATACTTAAATTTTTATTAATATCTAACTATGAGTACTAGACGTAAAAGAGATGAGGATTTAGTTGTTGATCTAATAAGTGATACAGGAGGAGAACATGGAAAAATGAAAAACTAGTGACAACTTTCTCAACAATAAAACGAGATAACATTTAAGTGTAAACACTGTGAAGTCAAATGTTCTCACATCACTTCGACCAGTATTTTGAAACGATATTACATTAATTTGAAACGGGACTAGTGGCTAAGATGCCCCGTTGACCGGTTCTCCAGGCTGGTATGGAGATACCGGCGTGTCGCTGCTTTATATAGTTAGAGGACAAGGGGTAAAGACTGAAGAGTACGTGCTCGATTAAGCACGGTACAACTTCAGCGGGTCAGAGGTACTGGGTTAAGAAAGGAAAAGACTACGTGTTTTGATAGAGGGATTTATTATATTGAAATATTAACGGATTAACAGATTATAGGCAGAGATTTATAGATAAGCCTAACGGATTAATACTTAAGGTATTTACATATTTATATTATCACAGTTAACGATTATAATAACATTAATTTTGGATACAATGAAATCAGATATCTACATAAGTGCAAAATGGTAGTGACTATTATATTTTGGTTAATGCATTTAAATGTATAGATTTATGAAGTGTTGTTTAATTCAATTGCAATTAAGATAATTAGCAATTTAGAAAGTTTTGAACACTTGATAATGTTATGGAACACCGGTTGCCGGAAGATGGCGGCAGGGGTTCCATTAGCTCGTTTCACTCCCCCGTGGTTGTTGAGTTTCTTGCCGTGCAATAAACCGCTTAAGTTGAGAGACATGAGCACGGGAAAATGAACCGCTTAGGCTGTTAGAGACGTCGTATGTTACAGGAGATAGCTTACGAATAATAATGAGAGGACCGTCTCTGCGCTTTGAAATTTTTGAAATTGACGGATGGTTAGATGCTATTTTTCGGGTAACTTGATCTCCTACTTCGAATTCAAGTGCTGGGTGTTTAGAATCATGATCCTCTTTTCGTTTCTGCTGAGATGCTTCAGTCCGGTCCCTAGCGATTTGTCTCGCTGTTTCAAGTGTGAGAGATGGGGACGCGAACGATGGCGATGAATCAGTTCCGAAAAGGAGGTACTGTGGAGAAAAGCCTGTAATGTCATGCGGTGTATTATTATAGTTTCTTATCACATCAGGGAGAAGAGTTGACCATTTTAGTCTTGGTTTATCGAAAATTGCTGCCCGGAGTCTTGTGATTATTGTGCCATTAGCTTTTTCCACGGTTCCATTAGTTTGAGGATGATATGATGAAGAGAAAGAATGTGTTACTCGGTTTTGACGGAGAAATGTGTTTAGTTCTTTGCTGTTAAAGTTTTTATGATTATCTGTAATTAAACGACGGATTTTTATGCCGGATCTGAAAAGATTTGTGAGAAGAGTCTTTATTGTTGCCGAAGTATTTGATGCGGTTGGATATGCCCAAATGTAACGTGATAGATGGTCGACGAATACTTGGATGTATTTGTGGCGTGTATTGTTTGCTGCTGGACCCATAACAATTGTATCAAGACCCACGACTTCCATCGGTTCCAAATCAGATTCAGGAATTGTGTATTTACCTGGGGTTGGCTGATGGTTGTATTTTGTGAGTTGACAAGTTTTGCATGATGAGACGTGCTGCTTGATATCCTTCAGGATTGTCGGCCACCAATAATACGGCGTGATGAGTTTAACCGTTTTATTTTTCCCAGGATGATTGTAGTTTTCGTGGTATTCCCGTAGAAGCTTTGGCCGAAGATCTTCTGGTACGACCGCTTTGAATAGTCCTCTATGTTTGATTGTCACTAAGCCATGACGAACATGGGGGCTACGTACGTATGCTAGGTCGGAAGAATCTTGTGACGTTTTAAGCTCTTCAGGGGTTATATGAAAACTTATCGGTGCACGGGAAAGAGCGTCGACGTGCTGCTGAGAACGGCCTGGTCGATGCAGAATATCAAAAGATTTTGTTGAGAGTCTAATAGACCAACGGTATAATCTACCCTTAAGCTGTTTGTTTGTTAAGAGCCATCGGAGTGCACTATGATCAGTTATAATGGTGAAGTGCTTATCAAGATACACTTCAAAGTGGTCAATCGACTCGACAACGGCTAAACACTCTAGTTCGGATGCAGAGTAATTTTCTTGATGTTGGTTGAGACGTTTGGAAAAATATGCAATGACGTGCTCAATATTTTCGTCGTCTTTCTGGGCTAGCGTAGCAGCTATACCTACTTTTGAAGCATCAGTGTAAAGAATGCACGGTTTAGTAGGGTTGTATATCGCGAGAGTTGGAGGTTTGATGATCGCATCGCGGAGTGTTTCGAATGCTGTTTGATGCTCGTGTGTCCAATGAAATGGAATGTCTTTGCGTGTTAGGTTTGTGAGTGGTTTCGCTAAAACGCTAAATTTATTGATGAATCGTCGATAATAACCTGTAAGCCCGAGAAATCTTCGAACCTCACGTAGATTTGTGGGAACTGGGAATTCTTGTACAGCCTGTATTTTACGGTTTGACGGTTTTACAGAGTTGTAGCTGACGATATGTCCGAGATATTCAACTTCAGATTTTGCAAAATAACACTTTGAAAGTCTTAGTTTAATGTTGTTCATGCTGAGTCTCTGAAATACTTCTTCGAGAAGAGAAAGGTGTTGTTCAAAAGTTTCAGAATAGATGATAAAATCATCGAGATAATTTATGACTCCACGATACATCAGAGGACCGAGAGTCTTTTGGATAATACGTTGGAAAGTGGCGGGAGCATTTTTGAGACCAAAAGGCATCACTAACCATTCGTAATGACCTTCGTTAGTGACGAAAGCAGTTTTGGTAATACTCTCAGGGTGCATCTCTACGTGCCAAAAACCCCATGCGATGTCTAGTGTAGTGAAATACTTAGCTCCCTGTAAACGATCGAGTACTTCATGGATGTGTGGCATAGGCATCTTGTCATCGATGGTGATAGCGTTAAGACGTCGAAAGTCGATACAGAGTCGTTTCGTTCCATCCTTTTTTGTGTCTAAGGTAACAGGAAACGCCCACGGACTGTCACTTTCTCTAATTAAGCCTTTTGCTTTCAAATCCGTGATTTGACGTCGTATCTCATCATAATCTGATTGAGGACGTCGGTACGGTCGAAGCTGTATCGGCGGGTGAGGGACAGTATTTATGTGGTGCTTTGCAATTGTTATGCGACCAATGTCTGTATCGTTATGGCTGAAGACGTTAATATACTTTTGTAAAAGCATGTTTAGTTGATCGCTTTGAGTTGTCTCGAGGTGATAGGCTACGAACTTCTTTGGTCTGCTATTTTTGCGGAGACAGACTTGACGATGTTTAAGATCTATCTGGAGTCCGAGCATTTCTCCAGCATCTAAGCCAAGTAGAAGAGGGTATTTGAAATGTTCCATGACGTGAAATGTTACGGGTGCCGTTTGATTTGCGATTTGTAGCTGAACTTGTACGCGACCAATGCTCAGTGTTGTTCCGTTGACTTGGTCAACAGTAACAGATGAGTTCGGGATTGTTTTGAGATTAAGTTTGTTGTAGAGTTTATATGACATGACGCTGATGGTACTCCCTGTATCGATAAATGCTGTGGTCGGAGTGTTTTGGATGATGACAGGGATATCGATAAGTTTGAAGATTGGTCGCTGTATTAGTTTAAAGTGTGAACTTCTTCGGTTGAAAAAGAACCACTATCTTTAGTGCTGAATGTGTGTTTCGGCTGTGTTTGTAACGGCTTTCTCGGATTACGCTGTACGATAGGTTTTCTGTTGGGATTGTTTGGACATTCCCGATGCCAATGGAATTCCTCTTTACCATGCTTAAGGCAGAATTGATATGGAGTGTAAGGCTTGGATGATGTGGTCATAGCGAAACTTTTAGTGAACTTTGGCCTCGTTGACGTTTGCTTACGGTATTGAAGCTTTTGATGGGTCTCAATTTGCTGGGCGATTTCAAACCATGCTGAAGTATCTGACGGTCTCGAAGCAGTGATGGTCATCTTCCATGATAGTGGCATCCCCTCAGTGAGTTGCTGGATGATCTCTTCTTCACTGAGTCTAGTTTGTCTAAGAAGGCGCATTTTGTCCCTGAAGTATTGTTCAACTGTCTCGTCACGCTTCAGATATCGCCGTTGAGCATCGATTAATGGAGTAGCAGTTGAAACACCGAAACGTTTTATGAACTTGGTCTTAACAGTTTCCCAGAGTTTGATTGTGTTATTGCCAGCGATCTCATCACCATACCACTCGAGGGCTGATCCACTGAGATTGTACATTAGAGATGTGATGCGCTCCCTCTCATTCTGACCATTTGTATGAACTTCGAACAAACGTAACCATGTTTGGATTCGAATGTTCTTTTCGTCACCACTAAATTTATCAAGTTTACGCATCTCCATCATTTGTTGAACGTTTGTGCCTTCAATCGGCATGATTTGAAGAAAGAAAAGACAATAGTGGAGTTTTAATTACGAGTTTATTTATTTTAAAACTTTTTATTTCTTAGTAACAAATCATGTTTTAGATGAAAATAGTTAGTTGGAGATATTGAAGGTGTTTCTGAGAGAGTTTTATTTGTTTTATTTAACTCTAACGCTGCGGCGTAACGACGTGCGATGCTAAAATTGATGTTTGCTTCAGCTAAATTCTGACGAGACTCTAAGCGGCTTGAGATTCCACGGATAAATTCTGTAGGCTCTTGAGAACTTTTGGAATCGCTCTTCAACTGTGAATGTTCGTGAGCGGCTATAACTGAGGCTTCTTTGGCTTTTTTGAGTCCCTCTGCGAACTTGCGTTGGGCTCGGCGCTGGAATTGCAATGATCGGCGTTTAAGGTGGTGTTCGTGTTGGGTATTTCGTTCCCCCGAATATGAGCTCACAAGCGTTGCTTTCCGGCGCTTTTCTTTTCTTCTTCGGTTAGCCTTCTGGCTACGGCTAAGCCCTTGGGAATGGTCGGATGTTGTTGGGATGGTCTCACTGTTGCGGAACCACTTCCCTGGTGTTGATGGCAGTGCCGATGGTGGCTTCGATGGCGGTGTCGATAGCGGTGTCGATGTCGGCTTTGATGGCGGTGTCGATGGCGGCTTTGATGGCGGTGTCGATGGCGGCTTCGATAGCGGCTTCGATGGCGGTGTCGTAGACATCTAGCGATGATGTTAAAGCAGCGACCAGTATATCCTACCGACTGCGCCAAATGAAACGGGACTAGTGGCTAAGATGCCCCGTTGACCGGTTCTCCAGGCTGGTATGGAGATACCGGCGTGTCGCTGCTTTATATAGTTAGAGGACAAGGGGTAAAGACTGAAGAGTACGTGCTCGATTAAGCACGGTACAACTTCAGCGGGTCAGAGGTACTGGGTTAAGAAAGGAAAAGACTACGTGTTTTGATAGAGGGATTTATTATATTGAAATATTAACGGATTAACAGATTATAGGCAGAGATTTATAGATAAGCCTAACGGATTAATACTTAAGGTATTTACATATTTATATTATCACAGTTAACGATTATAATAACATTAATTTTGGATACAATGAAATCAGATATCTACATAAGTGCAAAATGGTAGTGACTATTATATTTTGGTTAATGCATTTAAATGTATAGATTTATGAAGTGTTGTTTAATTCAATTGCAATTAAGATAATTAGCAATTTAGAAAGTTTTGAACACTTGATAATGTTATGGAACACCGGTTGCCGGAAGATGGCGGCAGGGGTTCCATTAGCTCGTTTCAAATTAACACTTCGTTTCTTCAAAACATTTGAAAATTGCCACTTTTTTCCAAGAAATCAGTACTAAAAGCAGATAAACATTTTCGTGAATGTTTGACAGATTTATTGATTTTTGGAAATCATGCATTCAGTGTTGTTGAAGAGCCTAATTTTAAGCAGAAGACTAAGTATGTGTCTAATGTTGAAACACCAACTCGTAATACAGTTAAGAAGATATCAGTTATTTATATGCTAGCCTTAAAACAAAATTATGAATCTTTGATATTTGCATAAAGGTGACTATCCAAAAAATGTAAATTTTAGGAGTATCAATTAGTAATTTTTCTTGAGGAAGTTTTAAGCCCGTAATGAATACCCCATGAGCACAACTGATAAATAAAGAACCACAAAATTTTTGAATAAAGTGACGAATTATGAATCTTACTCTCATCAGCAACATTCTTATATTGAGCGGGAAGTCTATTGTTGGAAATACAGGTTTTCTGAAACTATTCAAAGCCGATTACAGAAAACTTTAATTTATAAAACAGGAGAACATTAATTCGAAATTCATGGAAATTTTTACATTACAGATATAATTAATTTTGCAATTAACTATTCTCAACATTGACTTTAATGTCAAATTCTAAGTCATAATTAATTATTTCTGAAAATGATTCAAATATCAATGATTATAACTATATTTTAATTTATTTAAAAATATATAGCTTTTATAATGGTCTTTAAGGACAATAGGCATTAAGACATTGTGAATGGGCGGAACCAATTGAATGTTTCAATTTATAACTTTCGACCTCATGCATATACCCCTATAATATTTTAGTAAAATTCCTAATAGTTTAGAAGATATCATTTTTTCAAAATTTTTTTATAATGGGCTCTATGGAGAACTTAATTATTTCAATAAATTATTTAACTCCGTCCCTTAGGAATTTAATCTTGATATTCGGTCAATGTATCGACAAAGATCAGAGAATAATTTCAGCAAAGAATCAAAGTGTTTGGAGACTTAAAGGGAGATCAAAATCGAATAATGTTTTTTTGGTTTCAAGTATATGAATATATGGAAAAATAGAGTTAAGACTCTATTAACCAGATCTATTAAAATAGTAGAATGATAAATCCTCCATAAAAAAGAATCAATAAGATTTGATCCATAGGGTCTTAACCCTATTTTTGCCATATATTCATAAACTTGAAACCAAAAAATCATTATTCGATTTGACCGGCTTTTAGATCTTCAAACACTTTGATTCTTGGCTGAAATTATTCTCTGATTTTTGTCGATATATTGACCAAATATCAAGATTAAATTCCTAAGGGCCGGGATCAAATAATTTTTTGAAATAATTAAATTCTCCATAGAGTCCGTTATAAAAAATTTTGAAAAAATATCTTCCAAACTATTAGGAGTTTAACTAAAATATTATAGGATTATATGCATGAGGTCAATGGTTATAGATTGAAACATTCAATTGGCTCCGCCCATTCACAATGTCTTAACGCCTATTGTATTATGTAATAGTTTCCGATGATGCATCCAATATAAATTGTTGAATTTTCAAGCTAATTGTTAAAAGTTAACAATAAAGTTAAGATTTCACTTTTTGCCCTAATTCAATTGTTAAATAAAGCATTAATATATTTATAAATGAATGAACTTTTGTCTTCATTCGATTTTTCAAAGTTTGAAAACTCTTCTGTGGCTCTAAATTCACTCTTATTTAAAGTCCATAAATGTTTTCTATCAAGTATTTTTTCACAACCAGGTCTAATTCTCGTTCGTGATAAACACATTGATGACTGAAAGTCACTTATATACGTGTACTTAGACATAAGAATAGATGTTTCAATTTCATCATTCATATAATAATCTCTGAAATAGATAAATTAATGAATAGTTATCAAAGTAAATTTTTGATTATTTTTACCTGCGAGGATAAAGTACAAATAGCTCTTCTAAAATTATACCCAAGCTATAAATATCCGCTTTAGTATCATATTTCATCCCTTTAAGCACCTCTGGTGCCGCATACTTTATATTTCCGACATCAGGTTCATGCAATTGATGCACATATTTATGGAGTGCAGCTAAACCAAAGTCTCCAATTTTGACTAATGCTTTACCTTCTGTATTGATCTTTAACATTATATTATCTGGTTTCAAGTCTCTGTGAATTATTTGAGGTATTCTTTGGTGCAAATAATTAACACCTTCTAGCATTCTGATACATAATTCACTAGCGACATAATAACCAAACAAAGTCAACCGGTCTCCCGAGCATAGATGTAAGTCGCTTTCCATTTCCCCAATTAAGTATCTCAAGTTACTGTCGCACAAATCCATTTGAATATAAAATGTTAAGTCATCATTCCTCATTAAACTTCTTTCAAGCCATTTATCACGATATTCAACCACGCTTTCGTGATGTAATTTCAATATAGCAGAAGAAATTTTTAACTCATTCAAAAATTCAAGCTCACTGTCGATTCTAAATCGTATTTTTTTTAACGCATAAAGTTCAACATCCCATTCATTCCTTACTTTGAAAACCTCTCCAAAACTCCCTTCCCCGAGTTTTTCAAGTACAAAAAATTTTATTTCGTTAAATCCATTTCGAATGAAAGTGTCATCAAATAAAATAATTCTACCTGTAATCGATTTGTATGATATCTGAAAATAATTTTCGAAAACTTCGTCAAATGACCTTAAATTAGTATTTTTTGGTTCATTTATCACGTCATCACCACATCCACCCCAGGCATAATAGTATCCTTCACGACTAAGAGCAATTGAAGCCCTGTACAAAGAATGTGATGTGATTTCGATGAATTTATTGTGGAATTTTAACTTTTTAGGAGTATATTGTTTCAAGTTCTCAAAATCTATTCCTAATTGGCTGAACTCATTGCTACCGAAAACATAAATATCCCCATCCTTTGATAACATCAGACTGTGTTCTGAACCGCAACTTATTTTCTCTATAACAATTCCATTCATCTCTATAAGTTTTGGTATATTACAACTTTCATCTTCAATTCCTAAACCAAGTTGACCAAATTTATTATGACCCCAACTGAAGGCATGTCCCTCATTTGTCAACACTAATGAATGTTTAGAACCACATGAAATAGCTTTCACTAATTCGCCATTGAATCCTTCCACCTTATAGGGTATCAATTGACGTTCCAATTTACCATCTTTGCTGTTCCCAATTTGACCAAAATCATTGACACCCCATGCATAGACATCGCCATCATTTGTCAAAACAAGTGAATGCCATTGACCACAACAAATATCAACGATAACTTTATCACTCAGATATTTATTCAATTCAGGTTTAGATATCTCATCATCGTTTAAACCATTTCCCAATAGTCCACCATACCTTTTACCCCAAGAGTAGAGTTTGCCATCGGTAGTGCGCGCTATCGTATGAAACTTACTATTCTTGAAATCGATTAATCCTTTTTCACACAACTCTATATTTATTGATTTTTTTATTGATGATTCAATAATGCTCTTATTATTAGTTAATCCAATTACGGTATTTCTGTTAAAATCATTGATTTCTTTCTTAAATTCATAAACTATATCCTCTTCTGTGATGACGATCGTACTCAGATCAGAGACGAAGGATAGTTTGATCCTACCTTTAAAATATTCATTCAATTTACTGGAAAAGCTTTTGTCGTTTTCCATTATTCAATTCCGAACAAATACCAAAGTTATATCTTTGCAGATTTAAATGTTATTCTCTAAAATAAATAAGTATTAGTTACTTTAAAGCATTAATCGTTGCTCTCAATGAGAATAGCTATATTTATTATCTTTATGACAAAGAGGAAGAGAGATTAATTTGTTATGCAGATATTAATCTCATGACGCTTAATCAGTTTTCACTCTTCTAAAAGTAATTTGTCAAACATTTATCTTTAAAAATGCTTTATATTTTATGTAATGCTTTACATAATGCTTTCAAGGCTATTGTTATGTTAACATATGCTATGAAATGCGACTCATTTTAGAAGGATAATATTTCAGAATTATTTTGTTTATATAAGATATGTTTAAAAAAATGGTGGAGTCAGTCTTTGGGCGGTGGCCTCGAGGAGAGGATCTCATAGGCCTCTGAGCGAAAGTGAAAAGTGTTAAAAAGAAATAAAAATATTTTAAAGTTTGAAAATCTTTAATTATGTTTATAGTATTTTTACTTATCCAACGAATGATGAAATCACGTTAAATATTATACTATACTTCTCTTTGTATCTTTATTAAATATTATTTTAAGTACCTATAACTATAAAAGAAATAAAATATTGCAATCAAACAAGGCTTAATACTATTAAGAATATAATAAATTTTTGCTACAGAATTATGGGTACGTTATTATTTTTAGCCCTTAGTTATACATTTAGGTTTTGAAGTTTAAGCCGAAACAGCATAACAAATGTGTTATTACTAATAAAACACTTATTATTTATCTCTCAAAAACAGATTGACCACCTCGGTAGTGTGAGATTTTGATACGAAGGGGGAAGGTAAGTGATGTTTTAATGAAATTTCGGAGATCAGATCAATCAATTCTACATTTAATTTACACAAAATCTTTTAATACTGAGAATTACAATCAATTAATAGAGTTGAGACTTACGCGATTCACGTGAGAGGTGGTCAGTCTGGTTATGCCATTTTACCTGAAATTTTTTCTTCCAAAACAATACTGTCTTAGTATTACAGCGCTTATGTTGCGATAAAGTGAGGTTTATAGATATAAAATGAGATTTGTATGCATATACGGTTGCCACCCTTTTGTGTAGCAGTATATTCAGCTATAAATCATAATGGAGAACATTGAGTACATTTGTAAAAAACTTTTCAACTATGACTAATAGTTAACAGGCGAACTTATTTACTTACCTTTATAGTAAAATACTAGTTAAAATAATTTATCAATTCCTTTGTCTGTTGAAATCAGTAACATATGAACTCTCTAATGCTACTTCCACGCTATAAATATTGGCCATGCATCGAGAGAATAAACAGAATAGAGTTCTGTAATAACAATTAAAATTTTCATCCAATAAAAAAATAGCACAAAAAATAATATTAATTATATATACAATACGTTACTGTTTTTAACTCCATTATTATCAAATTTGATTTTTTTATGAATGAACTATCATTAAAGTAGAGATCTTTTCTTATTCTACTCCTGATCACTAGCTATTTCAAGTTTCTAATTGACAGTTTTTCTCGAATTAAAAGTACAAGTAAACTTTTATAATGGGAGTAAAGCGTACAATAAGCAAAACAAACACATGTACAATAGTTAACACCATAATTATCACTATTTATAAAGATCCTCATTTCAAAGTTTTTACAGTATGCGTCGTAAACTCCTTAAAAAAAGTCCATGCTACCAGTAAACTATTGATAACTTATCTCAACTTAAAAAACGTTGATAAGAGTTTCACTTATCACATAATGATTAAAATAAAGCGAATGCGTATTAATAAAAGTTCATTATGCACATTTTCCTATCAAAACAATTCAATTGCACACATTTTTTATGAAATGAAATTTCTCAACAATATTCAAAAAGTTAATGGTCAGCCGCTCGCCGCCGCAATTTCTTTTACCGATTCTTCACGGCCCAAGAAACAATCATATTTCGCTCCTGTTCGATGAGCGGCTGACCATTAACTATTTGAATATTGTTGAGAAATTCCATTCCATAAAAAATGTGTGCAATCGAATTATTTTGATGGCAAAAATGTGCATAGTGAGCTTTTATTAATATGCATTCTAGGTGATAGGTGAAACTCTTATCAGAGTTTTTAAGTTGAGATAAGTTATCAATAGTTTACTGATAATATGGGCTTTTATTAAGGAGTTTACAGTAAGAAAAGCACTGAAATTGTGTCAAAATGCAGTCAATTAAGGAAAACTATAAGTTAGGAGCTGATCATTATATAAGATCTCAAGTCAAATATATGGTCAAAAAATACATACAACGTCTTAGGTGAACACCAACCAACAAGTAACCAGAAAAACGTAATTAATGACAATTAAAATTACAAAACTTTTAAGAGCTTCAATATATACTATCTTAAAAAATAATTGTGATTCCACTGAGTTAAAGCTTGAAAGGCTGAGATTCCTAAAAATTATGTTGCGTGCGTTAATTGAAATTTTAATTACTTGAAAATAAATTATTTTAGAAAAAATGCCCTTCACTTTCTACACAAGGTTAAAGGACAAAATATAATTAATTGACAACTTATTAAATTTTTCTGTTTGCAATGTTTCTCAGAAATGGTTAAAAATCATTTATATATATCATCTCTGCTATTGGATCATTGCCAGCAAGAGAGGAACCTCAAAATCCTTGAGATATGGATTTGTTGCAGCGATAGTACTAAACATTATGGCATACGTAACAGTCGATTAAATTCAATTTTTAGTCAATTAAAAGTGTTTTCAGAGTTAAAACATTAAAACTAAGTTTTATTTTTTGTCTGTTGTCGAGACCTGCATTTTCAAATTTTAAAATTGGAATAAAAGTAAGTCTTGACTATAAGAAAGAATTTTTCATGAATTTTGTTCGACAACTAAATCTCATATTAATTTCATTTTTATAATTTTATCTTATTATTTTCGTTGTCATTTAAAAAAATAGAGTTATTTCGAAGGACTTTAAGTTTAAATTAATAATATTAATAAAATCTTTGTGTTTGGTTTTCATATTTTCAATGTTTGTGTTAACGATAAAGTCCGCTTACACTCATATCATTCTATATTATTGCACGAGAGATAAAATTATTACTTCAATGAGATTTGTAAAATCTATAAAATGGAGATAATGTGTCAAATAATTTTGAGAAAATACTTAAATCAGAACTTTTTCTCAAATATATACTCAAATAATTTGAGAGTCTGTGATTATATTTAATGAGAACTATCAAATCTGCACACTTTAATGTACTGACGAAGAGTCAATCTGTTGGCTGTACGAAAGGCTCAAAATCTGTACTTTTGGTAACCGTAGTTTTAATGCATTTTAAGAGAAAACTAATTTTAATTTTCAATTTCAAATCTAGAAAAAAAATGATTTTCGAAACAATAACACAATAAAAAATATTTTTAACTCCTATTTTTTAGTCCTATTTTTGCTTGTTTTTAGCACTAAAATCCTACCTATTTTTAGAGGTTTTTAGTCCTATAAAATTGTCTTTGGTCATGAGTTAAACCCCCTCAGCCCTATACATTAAAGTAAAGTGTGTTCCGAGTCATTGACTCTTTTACTGACGTTGAGGGAGGGTATAAGTAATGCTAAGGGACAGTGGGTTTACCTATTGTACATCGTTGCCATGTAAGCATAATACATGATATGCTTTTCAATCGAAATGAGTCAATTTCGACTCCTTCATTTGTTTCTAAGTCTCTCTTTTTGTGAGTTTTTTCCTTTCCTGTGACTATTCCCCATTTTATTAATAATAGATACCTAATTGTTTTAGCTAATTTTGAAATATTTTATTGAATCATATTATAAGTGAATCAAACAATAACTAGTAAATAAAAATAAATTTTGAATAGGTTGAAAAACAGAAATAAATAAGTGTAACTTAATATTAAATGACATTTATTTTTGACTATTTTACTTATTAATTATTCAAATTATCATTGGTTAGAGATTCCCGAGTTGGAAATTCGTGTTTATTGCATTTTGCGGAAAATAAATATACAGAATTCAATATCTCAACAATTGGTATTTAGTTCAACATCGGCACCATTGAATTGGATGCGTAGATCATTAAGTTACAGAATACGAAAACTCTTAAGTGAGTAACCATAGCCGCAAAATTAACTCCGTAAGAATAGGTTTTGAACATCAAATTGTTATAAAAGTTATTTTTATGATAATTTATTTAACTTTTAATCAAATTAACTGAAAATTTCACAATAAAGTAAGTAATATTTAAGGTTTAATTTGAAACCAATTGATCACTTATAGGAGCTCCCTGTCCACAGCCGTATGGATTTTAGTATTAGCCCTTTCATTAGGTTTGGCACAAGTTTTCTGGTCGAATTTGGATAATCTTCCTTATTTGGCGAATTTTTTTCGACCGATATTAAGACGTTCATTCGCCAAATAAGGAAGATTATCCGAAATCGATCAGAAAGCTTGTGCCAAACCTAATGAAGAGGGCTAATACTAAAGTCCATACGGCTGCGGACAGGGAGCTCCTATCAGTGATCAACTGATTTCAAATTAAACTTTAAATATTTGTCATTTTATTATGAAATTTTCATTTGATTTGATTAAGAATTAAGTGAATTATCTTAAAAATAACTTTTATAACAATTTAATACTCAGGCCTTAGATCAGATCTTAGTTAAAACAAAATTAAGGATTGTATGTCGACGTTATTCTTTTCTGGATCTTTCCGTGAGTACTCACAGAAGTTTTAAGAAAAAGATTTAAAAGTCTTATTATAGACCAAAAATACTCAAACAAAAAACTGATTGAACACACGTATTTTGGTTAGTCGAAAATCAGTGCTATATTGCATCAAATTTGAAAACTTCAAAATATCAATTAAGCATAGCTTCTGAACGAAGAGTTCAAAAGGCTTGGATGAATTTTTGAAACATTTATTGTTTTTACACGAAAATTTTAGAAAATACATAGAATGATCGGAAATTTATTGTAATACAGCCAATCTTTCTTATACCGACACCTCTATAAAACAACAACCTTTCAAGTTCGACTTTATCTGATTTACAAAAACCTCTTATGTAGAAGCTTATATTATAAAAACCTCTTCGATTCGACGCCTCTATACTTCGTAATTCGATAATAAGAACGATGCCCAAATCCGCCTAACTTGGTTCACAATAAATAAGGGCATCATTGTGACAGGACTGAAGAGTAGAGTTCAAATATACCACTCTTTTTGATCACTTTGAGTGAATCTTTTAATTAAGAAGTCTTTTCAGTTATTTCTAAGTCTCTAAATAATGTTAATTAAATTATCAACTCACTTAAAATCCTACCATCTTATTCCGACATGTCGAGTTATATAGTCTTCTACAAACCGGCAACCTCCATAAATCGACTAATAGTGATAGCAAAATATCGTGTCAGGTTATAGAGGTTTGACTGTATATATACAGGGCGTCAATCAAATGGCAATATAAAAGTATTTGATTATAACTTTTAAACTAGGTATGATAGAAATTTTAAACTTCAGGTCTAATTTCATAAATAGTGGAATTTTTAATATCACGTGATCTTTATACAGTCAAACCTCTATAACCTGACACGATATTTTGCTATCACTATTAGTCGATTTATGGAGGTTGTCGGTTTGTAGAAAATCTTTGTAATTCGACATGTCGGAATAAGAAGATAGAATTTTAAGTGAGTTGATAATAGAATTTAATTAACATTATTCAGAGACTTAGAGATAACTGAAAGACCTCTCAAAAGATTCATTCAAAGTGGCTTGTTGGGCTTCACGTTTTTCCTTAACAACAGTGGCTCTAACGTGCCTTTTATATTCTCAACGTTTTGAATCAGCTCAGGATGCTTTGGTCGAAGAAATATCGAAAATTTATTTATCATCAGAAGTGCTACTTTGGATCAAATAAATCATATCTCGAGTATACTAAATCAACAGCTCAGTGTCGAATTGTAGAGGCTCTAATGAATTTTAGATAAGAGAAAATTATTGTCGGATTACGGAGTATAGAGGTGTCGAATTGAAGAGGTTTTCCTAATATAAACTTCTACGTAAGAGCTTTTTGGAAGTCAGATAAAGTCGAAATTGAGAGGTTGTTGTATTTTATAGATGTTGGTATAAGGAGAATTGACTATACATATGGGGTGTACTTGTTTCGTCAACACAAACGTTGATACGTGTCTCAAGGTCATTCAAGTCAAATAACGATTTTAGGTTATCTGTGAACTTAGACAATCGATCGCAGTGTCATTCGATTAAGATTGAAAAACAAGTTAAGCCATACTGTATTCATCTCTCTGGGCCAAAGTATTTCTGAACTATTCAAAAATAGTGCTCAATCATTCAGTTTTAGAGTATTTATTAAATAATAATCGTTTTATAAAATAATTCTTCACTATTATTTGTCACAATAACAAATGTAGTTTCCTTAGTGACAAGAAATTGTTAAAAATGTAAAAAGTAATGATTTTCAATATTCTGAAAGAAAAGTTCGAATATTTTATTTGCACGAAATTTCGTGACCTAGCTTATGGAAAAATATTCGATTTTGAAATGTTCGGTAGATGGTCCCTTTTCCGGACATACCCTTTTGGTGATTGGTCCTAATAGTACTCGGTATGTGGAGTCTAACGACATGGCACATGCTATGTTTTATCCACAAATCACGTGAAATTTTGGTCTTTAAATAATTATTATATACACCAGACACCCATTATCAAATGTTCTTACTCTAACATACGAATAGCATCCATTCATCATATTAATGTTAGAAAATTTTCAAAACTAACTTTAGATATCGTATTTAAAAATTCAATTGATGATGAATAATAATCAAAGTGGCAAAGTAATTCAACTTTTGGAGTATGATCACGGGAAATTCCAGGCAATCGATGAAGCACTGGAAAAAATCGAAGGACTTGGTGATATAGATATAGCAGTCTATTCGATGAATGGACCACAGAAATCTGGAAAATCTACAATGATGAATTGTCTATTGACGTATCTCACTAAGAGTGGCTTTAACGAGAGTTTCCCTAAGGAGATAATCAATGAATTCAAATCACGCAGAGATGAAAATACGTTCGGTGTATACATGTGGTTGAAATCAGACTTAACAGTTAATGACAAAAAAATTGCTCTAATTCTTTTGGATGTTCAAGGATGTTTTGAAATTCAAAGTTTGTTTTACGAAAGCGCTGTTTTAACCACATTATCTGTATTATTATCGTCAGTTTTTATCTATAATTCAAAGACTAAAATTACGATGAGCAATTACTATACACTGAGAATGATTACCAAATTTGCTTCTTCACCTTACTTATCTAAATTGCTATCAGGCGAAGATCCTAACTTTCAATCTTTTCAAGATCTAATGTTTTTGAAACGTGACCAAGGCAAAAAGCAGATGAAAGGATTCAAAAGGGATGAACCCAGAGAGAGTAGAAATTTCAATATACTCGAACTTAATGAAAATAATTTTGAAAATACATTTGACGACTTCACTATTTATTCACTAAGAAACTGTTTTGAAAGCATAAACACTTATTTAATGCCAAATCCTGGTTCTGAGTTTGATACTCAAGATGGCTTCAACAATAGTGAAGAATACAATGATGATGAAGAGTTTAACCTTTTCTGTGAGGAAATAAAAGAATTCATTCCTCTAATTTTGGGTACTGGTAAAATTGTTTTAAAGAAAAGAGGTAAGGCTATTGATTAGCAACATTTGATAAGTGAGTTTAATTTATTTTTTAAGATGGTTTCAGCCGTCTTTGGTTTTCTCATTATAGTTTCAATAATCAGTTTAAGTCCAGAGAATGATTTAGCTTTTATCTATAAATTTTTGTGGACATGATCAAATATATGCAAGTAAGAGGATCGAGTTTCATTATCAGAGATCAGGACTTATTCTATGATATAAAAAACTGAACTAGTGACAAGTAGATGGTTTCTCTATGAGTTTATGGATTTAGGAAACATACTTTTGGGGACATAAGTTATTAATTCAAAGAAAATTTTCTATTGTGGAACGTCCTTTCGATTCTTACGCATATTGTCACCCCGGAAACAAAATATGATGTAGACTTAGCTGAGTACAACAAAACAAATTCATAAAGAACTTCATATAAGATATACCAATTGGGTGACCATCTTTTTGTATGACCAAAAGTTAGAAGAAAAATCAATTACAGAATCTTATTTCAATGGATAAATTTATTATCTAAAATTTGTTCATTTAAACGAAAATTTTTATAAATAAATAGTTCATTTGAATTTAAGCTCATTTAATGTACAGAGTGTAAAATATTAAACTGCTTGAAAGTAAGACTTGTGACTTCGAATCCATTTTATTTAAGTGAAATGTTTTACAAAATAAAGAAAAAGATGAGAGTTTAAGATAAAATGGACTAAATGCGCTAATCAATTGATGATAATGAACTTTGAAAATCTCAATCATATCTTTAAAAACCTCAATGGAAATCTTTTCAATTTTAATTTTGATTTCTTTTGTAAATTCTTCTATAATTAGAGGATTTGTGGCAAAAACTTTAAGTTAGTCCATAATCTCAAAAATTCTAGATTTGCAGAAATTTTTAACCATAAATATGCCTTCAACAATACTATAGTTTGAGATTTTCAATCACTTGTAAATAAAAGCCGGTGGTGTGAAATAAAGCTCAATAATCTTTTTAAAAATCTGCCTGGGCTTCGAAACTCTGATTTAAAATAGAAAAATAAGGAAATACTTTAAAGGATTTTAATATCTAACATCCTGTAAGTGAATACTGTGAAATTATAAATGTTTTCATAATGAGTTCCATAGAAAATCCTGAAATTTTATTGGTCCTTTACTTTGTATTTATTTTGAATATTCCTGTTAAACTTAATTAAAACCATTTCTTGATAAACAAGTACCGCCCTGTTCATCTTTTGACTTGAAAGTGTTTGAAAAATTTAAAATTAAGTTTATCTTGAAGTTGTATCGTCTTATAATTTTGAATAGGTAGGAGGAATATGACAGCAAAAGAATTCCCTGATTTTCTTACGGAATGTATGAAAATTTGTGACTTCATTGTCAAAGAAAAGATTCCACACAGCACAACAACAAAAGTTGCAGAAATGAAGGATGAGATTAGGGCAATCAATATTTGTGATTTCTTGAAGGAGAACTACATAACTTGCATGAAACATGCAATGAAGGATAAGCCTCTGTCTCAGGGTGAATTTGATGAAGAGCATGATAAAAATCTTGGTAAAGCTGAAAATTTATTTCAAAAATTCATGATCGATGATTTAAATATGAGAGTAAGGTACAAACGAATATTATTGAGCAATATTGATTTAGAGAAAAAAGATTTGAAATCTCAAAATATGAATGATTACAACACAGAAGTGCATAAAATGAATATATTAGAATTAGAATCGCAGCTAAAGGATGTTGAAAAAGCTTATCTCCTAGCAAGGACAAATTCAAGAGAAATACAAGGGAGATATGAACAAGAAATGAGAAATTTAGAACGAGAACTTCTAGGGCAAAAAGCTGAGTTGGCTAGGAAATACGATGAAGAAATAAGTAGAATATCTGATCAGCATGCCGTTATTTCAAGAAATCTCGGTCGAAACTTCATATACAAAATGGATTCCAAAAATCGTGGCCTTTGTCTAATCATCAACATAATTGAATTTGAAAATGCGGAATATTATCGAGAGGGAGCTGAAGCTGATAGTAGAAATTTACGCGAAACTTTTGAGTTCCTTAATTATAAAGTTATTGAATCAGAAAACAGATTGAGTACTGATTCACTTGTGAAATTTATCAAGGAAAGTATCAAAGAGATAGGTAATCATCACGACTCACTTGTGGTCATAATATCATCACATGGAGATGAGAAAGGACTGAAAACATCTGATGGTATTGTAGAATTGAAAACGATTTTAGAGTTTTTCAACAACAAGAATTGTTATAAACTAATTGGAAAACCTAAGATGTTTTTCATAATAGCATGTCGCGGTAGTGAGTAATTTTATCATTTTAGTAGCCAGTTCTAATTGTCAATTTCACATTTTTGAGTAATTGAGTTCACATATATTATTTACAAACAAATGTTTTACAAGTAGTTTGCAAATATCATCATTAGAACTGAATTATGATTTTCAAACTAATTTAAGGATATAGTGGGAGTGGAATTGAAAAAAAACAAAGTGAGATCGAAAGTTCAGCTAATTTACATGTAAAACTTACCAGAAAATCAACCGCTTCGGAAAAAGAAACTCAGCTCGAAAAGAAAGAGATAGTATCTAGTTCTTCATTTCAACAAGAAGAATTGACCGAATTGAAACGTCTACCGCTATTCAGTGATATGATGATTTGTTATTCAACAATGGAAGGTTAGAAAATCGAACAAATGATATTTTCTCATGTTATTTTATTTTCAGACTATGTCTCTTATCGTGACACAATTGAAGGAACATGGCTGGGTATAGAACTTTGTAGTGTGCTCAAAAGACATTGTAATAAACTTGATTTGGAAACAATGTTGAAATTGGTAGTACAAAAGTTATACTTTCTCAACTAATGTAACACATTTATTTCTAAAAAAGAAAATATAAGGGATGAAAAACAAAGAAACGATTGCATTATATTGTGAAGTCACTTCAACATGAGTTTCATTTCATTAAAATATACCGTCCATATTATGTCAAGTCAAACTTTTTGTTTCATGATGCTTATTTGAAAATAATTCTTAGCTTTAATCCATACAAATTTTATTATTAAAGTTAGTGTCACTATAGTGTCTTTAATTTTACATATGATAGGTTTTGTTTGAGTAAGAATCGAGAGTAACCTTTTGATTGACAGCCTGAAATCAGCATAATTTGGAATTTAATTTTAGAGGCGTGGCTAATACACGCAGTTAATTTTTGAATGATTCATCTCATCTCGATGTGACTTTTAAAAATATAATTATATTTTCATTCCTCATAGTTCTCTTGCAAGCTTGATTATAATTATTTTTAGCATATAAACTGGTAAGATTTTAAAATTACCTAAAATTATTTCTATTGTTTTTTCTCGGAAAGATCACAAAAAATGTCATCTTGAGGGGCAGGGAAACAAAAACGCAAACAGTTACAGTGGAAATGATAGGATGGCTTAAATATCTGTACTTCAATCAAGATCAAAAGTTAAAAAATTATCAGGAAGAAACTCTCCGTGAATCTTAAAATCAAAGAAGATACTATGAATTCTTCGAATAAACGGTTTTTGATCTGTTATAGTTTTTCCAAATTTTCAATAAAAAATATTTGAATCATATATCTGTTAAAGCTTTATCATACGATTCAATAGCAAAATTAAAAGTTAACTCTTGATTGAGTATTTATCGTAGTAATCAGAGTTTTATACTTAAAGTTTTGTGTACAAACTTCAAAACCATGTTAACCGTTAATACTTAGCATTTGATACTTGAGGATAGTTTAATTTATCTACATTTTGTGTGTTCTAAAACATTGGATAAAATGTGTCATATCACTTGAGTTAAATGTTAATAAGAGGTCATCAGGAGTACAAAAAATATGATTAAACAAATTTGAATTTTAATAATTTAAAGATTACTCAACTCATGAACTGATTTCGAATATGCTATTGACTACTCCAAATCTATGTTATTATTAATTATTAATAAAGAAGACTAGTATTTTTGGGCCCCGCTGATTTTAGTGTCATTGGATAGATCTTACTTTGCTGAGCTCATATATATATATAGCTTATAGTCAATGATGAGCAGTGCTCGAGAATTCGGTGCTCGGTGGCGAGCACGAGCATTGAGCACTTCAATTTTGCCGAGTATGAGCGCGTGCTCGAGCACCTTACCCTCGAGCACCGAGCACGAGCACCGAGCACTTAGTCCTAACATCAAAACTAATAAAAACGATGTCAACTGAATGTAAAAATAAATAATTTTATTGAATAAAACTATGAGAACTGCTATTCTAACAAATTGATATAGTAATACATGTATTATAAAGTATGAGAAAGTTTTAAAGATTTTAATCATATTTTTCTGTCATTAGCTTATAAACCTCTACCCCCGGAGATTTACAATCAGTATTAAAGGGTTTAATATTTACTGTGGCGTCTGACGACCTTTTGAGCCTGAAACTAAAGTTAGAATTTAATATAAATATCAAATCTAAA
The DNA here is from genome assembly GCA_018873245.2 of Archegozetes longisetosus. Classification (NCBI taxonomy): domain Eukaryota; kingdom Metazoa; phylum Arthropoda; class Arachnida; order Sarcoptiformes; family Trhypochthoniidae; genus Archegozetes; species Archegozetes longisetosus. The sequence continues at coordinate 10,145,560 of JAEMBT020000008.1, read as the reverse complement.
CAAATTTTGATTTAATTTTAAAGTTAACGTTCAATAATTATTTTCGTGCTTTTATAAATAGTTCGCTTATTTTATTGGAAAATGACATCAGTTTTTATCGTTAAGCATATACTTGAACGGTATTTGATCTTACTTTTGACGTTTTGAATGTATTTTGCATTACATATGTTTAGGATTAAAGCTTTTAATAGACAAAGTTTGGACATAGTGCTCAGTTGGTGCTCAGTGCTCGAGCATCTTCAAAATACGAGCACCGAGCACTTTGATTTTGCCGAGCACGAGCGTGAGCACTGAGCACCAAATTTTGTCTGAGAACGAGCACCGAGCACGCTCATCATTGCTTATAGTCTATCTCATTCCGTTTCCGAGTTATAAGCTCCAAAAGGTTCGGAACGGCAATTAACAATTTATGCGTACTAAAGCCAACACCCTTTTAATATTCATATATTTAGAAAGGTCTCGTAAAGCCGAGTTGAATCTGTAACATGAAGCCTCTACAGAGTTATAGGAAGGCAACTAGGTCAAAAAATATAAGACATGCTTAGAGCGATGGCTAGCAAACCAAGTGATCTAGAACCCGAAGTTGGGTACCAATAGACTCAGTTCAACAAGGTGAATACATCAATAGTACACTTGACACTGTTATGTAATTTGATGATTTTTTCAAAGATTTTACCTATCCGGATAACACTGACACAGATTAATTATTTTATAGAATTTTAGTTTGTTTCTAGTTTTGGTTTTGGTTTTGTGCTTCCTTCGGGTTTACCTCCACGTGGTAGAAAGTGGGCAACACAAATGTTATAATTTTTTTGCTAAAAACCCGAAAAAATTTATTTTTAAGATAAGGCGATTTTCCCTCATAACTCGAAAACTATTGATTTTGGTAAAAAGTCTCTAGAGATTTTTGTGTTCAGCGTCAAAAGACCTTTCAAATGATATGTCACTCATCAAAATCGGACGGGGCCAAGTGGTCCATAGGAAAATATTAGTCTCCTTCGCTGAGTAATGCATGCATCCATGTATCATATTACAGGATGCATTAAGACGATCAGTTATAAAAATGGTTGAAATATAGTTTGAATATAATATAAGTGACAGACACTTAGAAAACGATATCTATTTCGTGAAGTTGTTAACTGATTCGCTCAGAAAAATTTTAAGATCTGCTAAAAGGAAAGCTATATACTATTTCAGGACTAAAGTCAAAGTTTTTAAATATTTCGTAATCATAGATAATGACAAAAGAGGTTTGAACCAGTATTATAGCCACAAGATTAAAGTTGTAGTTAACTATGACCCGACTTTGGGTATAAAAAGAGTTGGACCCACGTTTTGGCAAAGTTGGATCATCCATAATCTATATACCACATTGTTAACTGCGAATCACTCACGTTTGGATATGATTATTTTCTCCCAAGTGTAGGCTAAACTCTCTTTTAGCACTGATAGAGGATTCTTTTCAAAATTCGAACAAATAAATTGTCTATCAGTAAGATTGATTGTTAGTCCAGTATTTGATTATCTATGAAAGAAAAGCTCATGCCAACCAATTTGACAAATTTTCCAAAATCCAAGTGTCAAATAATCTAATTTATACAAATATTAGTCGATTGTTGCCGAGAAACTATAGTGGATTATAAGCGATAGCTAAAATTGTTAATTTGCTTTGGGGTCCACTAATAAATTTGAAGATATTTTCTGGGATTTCTGTTATAAAACTAACTCCTATTACAATAACTTTTGCGTTTATCAGAAATTTTAACATTCCAAGATATAAAATTCTGGATGAATATTTTAGTATCCTAAGTGGAAAATCGTCATTTATAATAAACTCTTAAATGTTTGTGCAGAAGAAAGAAATGTACGAGTGTTGATATGTTGATCCTTTGTAAACTTTTGCATTAATTTCAATGCTATCAATATTAATATCTTGAAAAGTATTCGCTGTAAGTTCTTTAATCTCAATATTGTTTCGAGTGAGGTATTCATAAAACTCGAAAGTCTGAATTATTCACATAAACAAAATCCTTTAATAGTTCACAATTATTCGAACAACAAATGGTACATTTGTTAAGCTAGCTACTTTTGGTTTAGCTGTTTTTCATGGATTTAATAACTAGTCACACACTCAGGTCTGGGAACTGATAAATACATGGAGTCAGAAGTTAGAGAGTCAACACAATATGACGTAAAATCAGATATTTAGTCTGGGAGTTATTGTTAAGTAATTATTCAGCTTCAAAGTACGTTTGGGAAAACGATTCTTGTATAGCAGTGATAAAATGAAAATTAAATGCATAAAATGACATCAAATGTTACCGAAATACGTCCAAATTGTGATAAAATATTCAATAGAAAAGATTTATGGGATACGAGATTGATCAATTTGTTGAAGAGAAGAATATAAATATTAGTAAAAAGATAATCACAATCAAAGATAGTGCAACAACGCATTTAATCCAAAATTGATCTGAAGTTTTACTTGAATTACATTCTTTAAGAGAACTAGAATAGTACTCCAAATCAGCATACTTAACATAAGCAGTCTTTAAGTTTCACGTTTAACTCAAAACTTATATAATATATATTGGAACTGACTATACGTTTTTAACCGAATTAATAAAACAGTTATCATAATAAAAATTCTTGCATTGAATAACTAATTCTCGAACTGAGTTTTGTTTATTTTATATTTAATCGTTTGATATATAATAAGAATTAGGTTCAGCAAAGTAATAGTCATCAAATATTAGAACTATTCAAATCATTCATTTTATAATCAGCAGTTCAGTTGAAAATAAATAGAGTAAATCTATACTGACGTTTTGCATTATCCCAATTATTAATCCAAAGGCAAGTGTATAACACCTCGGAGCAGAGGTTTTAACAAATAATAAAACTTAATAAAAACTTTATAATCAATGGAAAAACATTACCACAAAAACAAAACACTCAATCGATTACATAAAAATGACAAAGGCCTCTAGCTTTAGAGGTGTTCGTTCACTGGCTTTTAGGGTCAGTAAAATATTTATCAGAGAATAATAATTACGTTATTCTATTGCAGCCTTTGATTATTTATGGTCACTCTTGAATTAATGCAATTTTAGTAAACCTGAAGCAGCAATATTCGCGGTAGAACTATCTTCTGCAACTATCTCTGCATTTCTTCATGTGATAGATCAAAGTTCCAAAACAGTGTTCCATCTATTTGTCAATGACCTATAACACAGCTGGTGACTCCTTCAGCAACTTTCAAAATATGACTCAATACAAGTTATGCTTGACTTTGTGTCCAACACTTCCAGTAACCTTATGCCTGATCTGAATATGTTTGACCATAAGATGAGACAACATAAAAGTGACTGGAATCATGTTTTATGTGCTCTTACTTTGTTCGCATGAAATACTGCCATATGATATAGAATCTTATTTGCTGTATGTTTATGACCCTCAAACAGTAGCTCTGAGATCATTATATTGTCTACTGTGACCAGAAATGGGCTGTTAAACCTCTTTTCCACTAACGTGTCCATACAATTAGTAATGGTTTGAAAAGGTTTATACTAAGTTAAAAATGACTCAAATTTCTATAAGCTTTAAAGTAATTTATAATTAATTGTGTTTTTTATTTATAAAAATTGAATCAAAAATCACTCAATTAATTAGCTTTTCTAAAACTATCGATAAATAAGCTCTATAATTATCAGGGTTGAGTTAAGTATCCGGACTATCATATCTTTAAAGATATTTAATTGAACTAAAATTTTAACAAATGATTAGTGAATATATTCGCCCTCAGTCTGTGGGAGGCGCCCAGTGCCAGTGGCGGAACTATTCAGATTTATTTCATCTATAACTTCCTTATAAGCCATTTCGGGTTCATCCGGAGTATTGAATCTTCTATCTTTATTAGGCCTCTATTCTATATATGCCATCGTAATCGCACGGCTTCAGAGCTATAAGGCGGGTGTTTCAATTCCTCCCATCGATGTCTCACAAAAAATTCTTCAACTTTCAAATTTTTATGGGGTCTTGTGTTGTCATGGAGTATTATTGGTCTATGAATCCTTAGTCGTTTTATTGCTGGGAGTATTACTTGACTCAAAATATCAAGATAAATTTCAAAGTTGACATTTGTATTTCTGGCTAAAATTCTGTGACCTAACACCCGATTTTTATGAAAGGCCACTATCATCATCTGCTTCTAATGTTGTATTGTTGCTCTTACTTTTGTAGGCCTGGGATACAAATTACGAGTGCTAGCATTATCTCCAGTTTATGATTTTTCAAATCGAGATATTCTTACGGTGGTTCTTCAGGGAGGCAATATTGGCGAGCTGCCCAGTAATCCTTAGGGTCATCGTATTTGAGCCATGGCTATAATTTTATCTAGCATTCCATGGTTAATGTTGTATTTTTCGATATGTCCAGTACAAATATGAGCGTGAATTTAATGTTTTGCTCGCATATTAAATAGTTAAAAGTGTTTAAATTACAAACAACCACATCATCTAGTATATTTTACTCTAATGCGCAATAATATTTCATAAACATGTTTACTACTCTTGTAATCTCTGTAATATGATAGTCCGGATACTTAACTCAGCCCCTGATAGAAAGAAATTTTTGGAAACTCCTCTTAAGTGTTACAGAAGTGTAAAGTTTGTCCTGTTTTATCTTTCAAAATTTTCGCGGAATATTATTTATGGTTTTTGGTGAGACAGACTGATCTTAAACTTATAAAATTTCAGACTTATCAAATGCTCATTCGTGTAATTACAAACTAATAACCAGAAAATAGATTGAATGCCATACCATATGCTATAAAAAAATTTATATCCAGAACGAGTTCAAAAAACTGATCTGATTCTATTGCTCGAAAGTATAGCTAAAAGTTATTGAAGAGAATTGTTTTGAAACTTATATTCAGTTTCACTATACATTAAGTTGCCTAAATATGACTTGACTTGAATTCTAATCAAAAATTGAATGCGTTTACAAAAAAATTGAATGCGCATCTCAGTCATCGTGTACTCTTTTAAATCTCGTTTTTCTGCACAAAAATATCTTTACTCTAATTGTCATTTAATGACATATTTATGTAAATTAACGAAGAAAGTTTTGAGAAGTGACGTAATCTATTCAAATTATGATAGACTTAAATTTTAGTTTGAAATTTCTTATTTAAAGGATAGGATCATCAATGATATATCTGAGCTTTTAAACACATTCTTTATTCATAAGGGAATCATTTTAATTAATTAGTTTAAAAGTTTTAAATGAATCATGTTTAGCTGTGGCAGAGTATGCGCTCTTTTATTGTGACAAAAATTGACTTTCATGTTAAAAAAATCTCTGGCATGTCGTTTCATAATCCTATCATTCAATTTATTTTTCATTTTCCTATTTTCAAGTGATTTCCGTTTAAAATGCCGTTTATCTAAAGTTCATAAATAATTGAACGAAGGTTTATAAAGAAGGCTGTAATTAGTTTAGCATTGAATCTATCGATAGTTAGCTTATGCTTAAAATAATGCAAATATTTTAATTTTCCATCTCATAATTACCCCTTTAGTGCGAATGTTTACTAATCATTAATTGGTGTCCCTCTTTTCGTTCAGACAGAGATTTCTGTGAATTGAGGTCAAACTTTCTAATAAATTATAGAAATAGTACTTTTACTTTCAAAACTTAAGATAAAATTCTTGTTCGACAACTTTGAAAAGTTGTTTCGCATTCGAGACATAAACTTCTAGAAAGTGATCAGATTTCAAATCAAAATATTCTTATCGTTTGATTTTAAGGATAGCTAAAATGAGTCTTTTGTCCGTTATAACAGTTTTGGTTAGTTTACTATCAATAGCATTATCACAACGTTTCTCATTTAGTCATCAGTCGCCTCAATTGCCATCAAGACGATTGATTTCTCCACAATACGTTCCCTCAAGAGCTGTTGTTGTCCTCAATGGAAAGTCAGTCAGTGGTGTAATTCATTTTGAGCAAAACGTATGTATTTTTTAGTAGTTTCACATTGAATGATATGTTAGTTTTTATGAATAACTTTGATGCGGTTTTGGGTCAGGTACTCAAATCGCAAACAAGTAGTGCACTTTTTCAATGGTTTCTTTAGTTCGTACTCGACGTCTCTTAACGACTTTCGGTATTTCGTGATTTTTCGACAATGTCTTACATTTAATTCCATGATTATGAATAATATTATAAGTTGTTGCACGGCATACACTAATTTCTTTGTATTTTAAGATATTTATAATCTTTTTGGATATATTTTTCACTGAAAAGTATCTTAACAATTAGTTCAACTCCGGAATCCAGTATCTTCAAATCCAGTATCTTCAGCATGTCGTTTGTTTTGTTTAATTTTTATTTTATCAAATGATAGATTTATTGATAAGGTTTAAAATGATATCAAATTTAATATTGTGAGCATCAGGGGGAGTCTTATAACGATTTTATAAATGTTTAAAATAAATGCAAACACTCAGTAATATAAAATAAGTTTCTCTCAACAATCTTTTCAATCATTCGAAAACTATTCTCAAAAATACCAATTTAGAAATATTTAGGAAAACTTTCAAAATGATTCACTTGTATTTGAGATAATCTAAAACTTTGTGATCCTTAATCCACTTAATCATTTGAAGGCTTAAAGTGTTTAATTCCTGATTCAAGTTTGCTTAATCCTTAAGACGAGAACCTGTTATTGATCTGAAGTGTTGCTGTAGGGGTCAGTTTGGCAGAAGTTAGTTTAAACGAATCTCTCATTTTCTTAACCTTCAATCTCTATAAAGCATTTTTAACAATAAGGACATAGTGAAAGTTAATTTTGTAGAAATATTTATAAGAAATTATTGTGAAAATTGTTAAGTTTTGACGTAATGATTTGACCGAAGTCGGAATAGCTTAAATTATTCTGGTGGAATGACTGTAGCTCTTTTCTTGCACTCAATAGGATTAGTTTAAGTTAAGAATACGAATCAAACGTTCAAACAAACTCAGAAACAACAAAATCAATTGAAGAATCGAGTTTAGGCTAAGCTCACTTCCGCTAAACTGACACCAATCAATGCAGTCTCACTTTTGGCTTAACTCAAGATTCAGTCTCACAAAATATTAATATGTCGAGTCTAGTCATGAAAGTGAACGGAGTCTACTTTCAGCAAAAATTCATTTAAATTATTTGAGTCAAATATCTACCAATTACTGTAAAACAAAAGAGTAAAGACTAAACTCTAAAGTTTGTTATCGAGAACTTTGAACATTACGCTCACTTCATCGACGGTATTGAAGATAAATATAAAGGAGACAGTGGTTAAGGTGTACCTGATGGTTGAGTCTTAGTGTTGAGGAATTACACTTTATACAACTGAAATACAGTATAAAAACAAAGCTTTAGTTTGAGAAAAATAAGAAACAACTTATTTTTAACTCATATATTAAAAGTGCACTAAATGTTAGCGTAAGACATTTGACACCTATTTTTAATTTGACATGAGTGACTAAAGCTTTATAAAATATGTTCACAACTTCATTGTTTCCAATTGATATAAAGTGATTATCAAAACTTTTATGCGATAGAAATGAGTTTAAAATTGACTTTTCCCTAATTGTGACAAATTAAAATAACAAACATTTTTAACGTATTTTTCTTAATGAAAGGGCGATGTAGTTCGCGTATTCGGTAGAATAAGTGGTTTAACTCCAGGCTATCATGGCTTTCATGTGCACCAATTCGGAGATTTGACTGATTCGTGTACAAGCACTGGCGGACATTTCAATCCTTATAAGAGAGAACACGGATCTCCTGATGAGTACAATAGACATGTCGGCGATTTGGGTAACATCATAGCTAACGAAAATGGGGAAGCAGAGGTTGACATTCAAGACTACTTCTTGTCACTCTATGGAAGCAATTCTATTATTGGAAGAGGTGTTGTGGTTAGTTATTTCACTTTTTCAAGTGATGATCATTTGTTATATTAAATGTTTTTCTATGGAATAAATCGTGATTTGAATATTAGGTTCACGAGAAAGTCGATGATCTGGGTCGTGGCGGACATGAAACGAGTAAAACTACCGGCAATGCTGGCGGACGTGTTGCGTGTGGTGTTATTGGTTGGGCTAAAGTTTAATTCTTATATAATACTTCGAATAAGAATCATATTTCTAAACATTTTTTCAAAAATATTAGATTATGAATGAAATGAAAATTTTTTATCAGTTATTTTTCAATCACTTCATCTCAATTCGGAGTTTGTTAAGTTTTTCAACCAATTTGATGCCTGTTTTATAATTTCTTTACAATAAAACTTCGTAAAAACAGTCTTTTCTATTCATAATTTTTTAAGTTGTGATAAATTTGATTAAAATCTAATGAATCGATTGGATTATAAAAGTCTTGACCTGAATATCAAATAAAAACTAAATGAGAACTGCCCAAAGGCTTAGAATGAGCTGAAATAACATTTCCAAGAAGTGAAGGTTTGATTTAAATTGATTTTAATTTGAATTAATTGCTAATGAAATTGATTACAATTTAAAATTAATCGCTTACTCATATTTTTATCAATAATAATAACATTATTGCGAACTAAAAATTGTAAAATATATATAATATTTACGAAGAGATGACGAGACAAAACCAAAAGTTTTACTTCATTTATATACAAATTCAGGTTTGAAAGTATTTGTTAAAAAAAACTCATAAATTAAATGTTAAATTAAGTGGTTTTGTATAGAAGTGGACAAAGAGTCAAAACAGATATTAAAATGACTTATCTTTCAAATCATGTGTCGGTTTCTATTCGGTCGAAAGTCAGATTATTTTCACTAATATTCTGATTATTACTATCAATATTAGAATTAGTATTAATGTCACACATTTCGGGGACGTTATTATCAGATTCTGCAACTGATGAGTCAATGAATGAATTATTATTATTATTAATCACACTATTATTAAACGAATCATTGTTTTGATCGTCACTCTGTTGTCGATCTGACTGTTTGTCATAAGGTTTGTTAAACGATTGATTACTATAATCACTATTACTATCATTTCTGTTACTATTTCTATTAAATTCTCGTCTGTCATCTGATTTCCATCTCGAGGGTCGATCTCTCCGATTGAAATTCGCACGATTTGAATATTGGTCACGACCCGAACCCCTATTCTGCTGATGATTTCCGTGTCGATCATAATTATGTCTATTGTTATGATCAAAATTAGGCCTTATGTTGTGATGTCTCGGATGATATTGTCGCTGAGGTCTCTCAAAAGCAAATCTTTCGTTCATATTTGGCGGCATTTGCATCAGTCCCGATCGACCTTTAATTTAGAGGTAATAAGTTATTAATCATAAATAAAATAACACTTCTATTGGATAGAAGTCCAAACACAAATTGAAATAATAAGACGAATCACTTGTGAAATCATGTATTGGTATTCAGTTTTAGTTAACTAAAAGTCTAATTAAAAATTTTTAACAAATAAAGAATTGATTAATACTGGAAGGCATTTGATGCGGGATCGGAGGTCTGATCATTGAATTCCTTTCCATAGCTCTTAATTCATAAACAGATGGAGCGAAAGGATCGTCATTAGAATGAGTTCTCTCTAATTCAGGTCTGTCCAGATTTGGTCGGAAACGATCACGTGATGAAAAGTTTCTCTCTGAATGCAATCGCGGCGTCAAGTCGTCGTGAGGTATCGGTAATGGCGGTAGAGTTGCGATCAGCGGTGGTCTCTCTTCTGGCTTAGCGATTGATGGTCGCGGAGGAATATCTTCAGGTCTGAATGATGTGATTGTTGTGCTGGTGGTCGATGTCGATGAAGAAGAGAGTGGTAGTAGTGGTGGTCTATGAGAGACACCAGTGCTTACTGTCATTCAGAAAAAACAAATAAATTTTGATTATTTAATTATTGATAGAAAAGACTAAGAATTAAGAAGAAAAATTTGATCAACTGTTTGATTGATAGGAAGCAAAATCAGTTCATTTAAAGATTAACATAATTTTTAAGACCTGGCATTCGATTTGAGGGAATTATTGGAGGGGGAGGGGCACTAAGCCATGGCATCCTTGGTGGCGGTTGACCACCAATTTGACCACCAATAATGGGTGGCAGTGGAGGTATTCCCAACGGCGGCTGAAATGGAGGTAATGGTGGAGGAAGTAATGGACCGCTTGTGTTCGATGTTATGTTGGAATCAGTCTTCGAGTCATTGTTTTGAATGCTGTCTGAACTCAAATTCATTTGTTCAGACGATTTGTTACTAATAATACTTTCGTCATTAGTTGCGACCGGTATTAAAGATGTCGGCATTTGTGGAAAACTGGTTGTCGTGACCGTCGACAACATCGATGCATCAGTTGATGACTGAAGTGATATAACTGGTGTCTGACCTGTTTGTGGTATTATCATATTTGGTGGCATTACTAGACCTGTAATTACAAATAGTTTTAATGTTTCGTTCACAATCTGTTAAGTTTTGATTCGATTACCGGTCACACCGAATGTAGAGTTTGGGATCTGAACCATTGGCATTGGAATGAGTGCCGCTCTGGCCATCAAAGCCGCGGCTGCTTCTCTTTCCTGTTCTTCTTTTTCTTTATTCTTTCTTTTACGCAGTTCTAAAAATTGATACGAAGTTATGACAAGTTTGAAAAGGAGTCAATAGATTAAAATATAAACCTTGTAATTTTTCAGGAACAGTGTCGTCATCAATAGTTCCTCCTTCTTCTAACAAGTCTAGTCTACTTCTTCTGGTAGTTTATTATATGGTATATAACTGGCCCCTTCGTCTGCTTCCCAATAGTCCTTAAACTCTTTGCCTTTCATACCTTTGCCAGGAGCCCAAGCCATCTATTCATTCAAAAAAAATTATTAGTCAAAGTGTTTTCTTAAATACAATTATCTATACTTTAATAAGACTTCCGTGAAGTTTCATATTCCGTAAACTGTTCAGTGCTTTAGCCGCGTCTTGACGTCTGTTCATACAAACATAAGCACATCCTCGCGAAGGAATTAACTGTTATTATAATTAAGAGAAACAAGTCTTTAAACACTGTCAAAATCATAGATAACTAGTTAAAGAACTATTTTTGTCATATTTATTTTAGGAATGATCTGTTCCCTCTTAACCCAATTAACCAGTCACTGATTCGTACAATCGTTGCGCTAATTATAGGGCTTATCAAAAAATACTTTTCTGTAGAGTTTGCGGAAACCAAAGCCACTCGAAGAATAAATATGACAAAAAAGATTTGTTTTCAAAAAATAACTCAATCGAAGGTCAACTCAAAGAATAAAATCAACGAATAAGAACTAGTGATTACATCAATGCTATTGATAGCTCCAAATTCGCCAAAAGTATCGCTGAGATCAGCCTCAGATACAAGTTTGGGAACATGTCCTAACCATAAAGTTGTACTACAAATAGTGAGACAACCCTTTCTGAGAGGTGGTAAGCCTTTTCTTCTTCGTTCACGTTCTCGTTCGCGTTCATAACTCTGTGGTGAACGCGACCTATCATTACGTGAATCACTGAATCTGGAATTGCGCGGAGATCGAGATCGCGAACGATATGAACGCCTTGAATCTCGATCTCTATCTCTCCGATTACGCGGTGATCGCGAACGAGATCTTTCACGATATCTATTAAATCGTGATCTTCGCGGAGATCTCGAGCGCGGCGATTGCGAACCTGACCTTTCGCTGACCTCCTGATGGTACTGTTGATGAAACGATTGTGGCTGTTGCTGATGATGGTATTGTTGCGCATCTAATGAGCTATTATTTAGCGCAAAATTTAGATCATTGTTGGCGCGCAATTGCGGATCGAAAGTATTCGCGTTTTGCAAGTATTGAAAACTATTCTCATTACTCATATTCTGATTTATATTATTGTTATTAAGTTTTTGTTCCAAATTTTCAAAACTATTCATTAATTCATTTTGTTTCCGATTCTCATCATTGTTATTATCAACAACTGTTTGATTCTGTTGAGATTGAAAAGCCGTTAGGAATTGTTGACCAGCGACTGATTGCGAATTAATGGCCGATTGATTCAAATCTGTTAGTGCGTGGCTTTCTAGTTCGGAAATACTAAGTTTCAAAAATTCTGTTTGCTGTATTGTTTTCTGCATTTGTTGCAGCTGTTGTAACAGTTCCGGATTTGACAACAAATTCTGAGCCATACTCAAGGCCAACGGATTCGTCACATTGTTGTCGTCAACTATCCCACTTCTTAGTGGCGGTTCCGCTTCTGTTGGAGTCTCTCCGCGCTCATCTTCGTCTTCTTCGTCCCCGTAATCGAAATCTAATAGCTTTTTATTGAATTTTATCGTATTTTGTGATTCGATTTGTTGTGAGTCAGAAGAGTTCCCGGACTTTACCAAACCTTTAAATAAAATAAGAAATTCGTTCAGTATTGAGAGCAGAAATAGTGAGAAATTTTTAGCTGTTAAATAAGTAACTAATTTCTAGACGCCTTAACTTTTGCTTAGAGTAGAATGAGTTTTAATACAATTTAAAACTGGAAAATATTTTTATAAAATAATTCAAACAATTTATAACCTAAAGAATTGGCCAGTTGTTGCAATTGCAACATGAGGCTAGTATCTTTTAGTGCAGGATTCGATTCTCTACTATCACGACTTGCGTCCCGAGCAGCCACATTCGGTGGAGACGCAGCTTCGAACTTCATCTGGGCCAAACTTGCGTTAGGATTAGCCATATCTAGAAGTGGCTGTATTGTTTCAGCTGTGAAAACATTATTTCTTTGCCATAAGTTCAAAACTCTAACAATTTTTGGCTGAAAAAATGTAAGAAATGCATTTTCAGTACTTTCAAAGAAATTCAAACTAAAATGTCATACTTTGTCGTCTGGCGGACATGTTAAGAATAAATTTTGAAAAGTTGACGGAAAATTACGGGCAAATCGTGCCGCATACACATCCTTATCGATACCGAACTGATGTCTAGACTGACGCACTATCGAATCGATAACATAAAGTCCAGGAATTTTGTATTCGGGCCGACACTAGAGTTAATGAAGAGATAGAAATGTTAGCAATTATTAGGAGTTGGAGTTTGGTTGACGTAAGGCTTACTTTAACGATAAATCGTTCGACCGATTGAACGATATGTTTATACATCTTGACGGCTTTCATCGAAACTCTAGTGATTTGTGACATTTTGGCCTTTGATATCGGAGGACGTACTTCATACAAGGATGACAACTAAAATATAATTAAAAAATTCATTAAAATTATTAATTTCTATCAAAATTAAAAACAAGCCGACTAATTGATTTATGGAAAAAATCAAAATTAGCTTATAAATCAATTCAAATTTGAAAGTACAAATCAAAATTAATCAGCAGTTTACAAAACAATAAAAATAAAAATAGATAACTGTATAATAAAAAATTACGCAAAAAATACAATAATTAAAGATTAAAAACTCAATACAGCACGCATTATAAAAATGCAGTAAAAATTGAGAAATCAATCGGAAAAACGAAAAATAAAACGAATGACAAATTGGTGGCAAATATCTATCTTCAAAATTGGAAACAAGTCTCACTTCAGCGTTAAATTGTTGAACGATTTCCATGTTTACCAATAATTAATAAATAGATGCAAAATATAATTGAAATAATTGTCAAATAAATAGAAAATATTGTCTTCAATTAGAACAAACAAAAAGAAGTTTGTTTATATTGGACTTAAATTCTTGTTCTAATAGTCAATTAGATGTTGGCTTAATTATCGAAATGTTTATTAGTTATCGTTTATTTGAATTATCATTCTTATTATTAATGATGTCTTCAATTTCTTCATTGTTATCTCGAATGCAATGGAAATTCAATTACAGCAAAAATGGCTGATTTTGAAGGATAAACAATAAATAAATGTTGACTCAAAACGCTATACTGAGTCAAGTTTTTCTACAATCATTTTTGCAGAATTCTACTCAACCTCATTGTACGGATGGTCAAGTGACAGTTAGTCTATTTATTTCATTTTCAAATTTTAGACCTTTTTTAAACTCAACGCCCCATACAAATATAGTATTAAATAGTACTGAAAGTTTTTAGGCAAAAATCTTTGTTCAGAAGCTCGACTAAACTTGAAATGCAATAAACATTGTATTTTTGTGAAGGTTACTATAATATAAACGATCGAAATTTTCTACAAAAATATTTCTACAACTGTAACTGTTATTCGCAACAAAATTTCCCTTTCTCTTGTAGATACAAGGTACGCCACTTATAGATAATCCTTGAATAAATCAATTATTTATTGTTGAAATCAATTAGTTCTGAATGTATTTAAGAAACAACTTTTATTAACTTATCGATAATCAAAATTTTGTTAAGTATTCTTAACAAAATTTTGAAAAATCTTTTTAAACTTAAACAGCGTTCACTATATTTTCAACACTTTTATCTCCAATGAAAATCTTAAATTTGGTCAAAAAAGGCTTTCTCTAGTCTCAAAAAGAAATATAACTTAATTATAGATCGGATAAGGTTTCACTTAATGGTAAAAAAAGATTGAAATTTAATAGACTTTTGAAAAATCAATATTGGAGAAGAATTTAATCGATTTTTGAAATAAGAATCAAAGTTTTCAAAAACTGCGCGAAAAAAGCTATTTGAATTTAGAGACTTTCGGTAGATGTTTGGCTTGTAATTATAAAGTGAGTGTTTTAACTGGTATATGACTGCTATGTGTTTCAATATTTAGCATCAATGCGCGCATCGAATCTCTAACCTAATCACAACTAATTCAACTTAATAAAGTGATAATGTAATTAATTAAATCAAGTTAGTTTATGGTTAGGTTAGTGATTTGACACGCTAAGTAGCACTAAGAGAAATAGAATATAGTATTGAAACACATAAGAGTTATATACCAGTTATCACGTGCTCTCATACTATAGACCGAATTAATAGTTGAGACCTTTTCTATATGTATTGCATATGAAAATTCTAAACAAGAAAATTATGAATCGGTTCGCGAATCGTTTTATTAGTTATTATTCAAAATTAAATTTAGACAAAAGTTTAATTAATAGGTATTTATTTAGACAATTAGTAAGAAATTGTTCGCAAACCACTAGTGATTATAGTAATAAAGGTTTGAAGCAAAGTATTAGTGGTGAAAGTGTCCGCCAATCTAAAGCAAAGTATTTCATTTATTTAATTATTTTAAAGTTTTACAATTCACTTTAATTACTTCTCAATTAATAGATTATTAGATTTTTGTTTATTAGTATCTCTATTATTATATTTTGTATTCTTCAGTAATAATAATAATGAGTTTTCAAACTTTAGTTAATTTTTGATTTTCAATGACTTATAGTTTAGTTAACTTAATAGTTGTTCATAAATTTGCATTTAAATACTTTGAAATGAACGAATAAGTTCATAAAACCGATAAGTATTTAAATAATTGATTTTCAAATAATAGTTTAAAATATTTAGAGGTACTAACAATCGAATGATTTATCTGTTGAATAGATTAAAAGTAACTTTTGTTAGAAACGATGGACAAAAAATCACAGCGTTAGCTAAGGAAGGAGACAACCTGTTGGATGTAGTCGTCAACAATGAATTAGATTTAGACGGTTTTGGTAATCATCTAATGATTGATTAATTTAATTGATTAAAACTTAGACTTTACTATCGATTATGACCTGTATTGTTGTAAATGACGCTCATATTTAAGTTAAATTATGGTAAGGAAGGCAGACTTAAATTTAAATTTACAAATTATCGCAGTATATGATTTGCAACAATGCAAGACTTAATCCATAGTAGAGCCAAAACTAAAATTAATTCAATGTTAGGCGCGTGCGAGGGAACTTTGGCGTGTTCGACATGTCACCTAATATTTTCCAAAGCAGATTACGATAGGATACCGGATAAACCGACTGATGAAGAGCTGGACATGTTAGATCTGGCCTATGAGTTGACTGATACGTAAGAGTTGCAAATAATCTATCGAAACATTATTATAGCTTACTCATCAAAACCTCCAGTTGAGAAGATATTTCTCACTTTAGATAAATATTTTATCCTAAAGACCTGTATTTGAAAATTTGTTGTCGAAGACTAGATTTCTATTTATAATCATATGAAAATATGAATGTTTCAGTTTCTAAAATTTATGAAAGTTCTTGATCGAATCATGAATAATTGAAAATACTTTTAGATTTTGATTTCTTCATATGGTTGTAACTCAAGAACTAATTGTTTCCGACGAAAAATTCTATCAGATTTTATCTTTAGAACTAAAAATGCTTATAATACAGAATTCTACCAGAGTTATCAGTAAAACAGACTTAAGACGTGTTTGTGTATTTTGAAACTTGACATAAATTTTGCTGTTATTTCAGGTCTCGCTTGGGATGTCAGGTATATCTGACAAAAGATTTTGATGGATTAGAAGTTAGAGTTCCAGCTGGTGTTAATGATGTTCGAAGCAATTAGTTGTATATTAAATAGTGAAATTTTCAAACAAATAGGTTAATTTTTTAATCAAATGTTAATAAATTGAATACTAATTTAGTTTAAATAATCTTTTAATTATTGAACTGAAAAATCAAAACAAATGTTAACATTTTCAGACGTTACAGATTTTAATAAAAAGCAAAATTTGTTTTTCAATAACATTTATTTATAGTGTTTATTGCAAGAAGTTTAAAATGTTCAGAGAATCAGATATGGCTTAAATTTGATAAGAGATCGATCTTAAACACTGATTTTGTTCAATAAAAACTGAATTAACTGAACATAAATAAACTTGCAGTTAATAATAAAAGCTTGAATTTAGCACAGATTTTAGTAAACATGCGGCATATCAAGCATTAAAATACAAATGAAAATAGTTTTAACCAACAAATAGTTTTAGAATAGCTTTTTAGTACAAATAAAACTGATGTAAAGATAAAATCATATCAAATTTGACAAACATTTCTTATTAGTTTGAATAAATTGATTGTAAGACAATCGAAATGTTTTTCATAAGACTTTCATTTAATAATTTTAGCATTAAAAACAAGGTGTTATATTCATAGGCATTAAAGGCTGGAAATGTTTGAAATTATATTTATCTCGAAATTAGACAACAAAGTGATCACAAGTTTGTTATAGCCAGAAAAATTGGTTCACATATTTACAAATAACATTGAAAATATTTCAACAGATAATTACAATTATATAATGATATAATTTGTTTCAAACATTTAACAATCGAGAGAAAGTCCTAAAGGATAATGAATGGCAATTAACTCACTTTCAATGGAAATTTATGCTCAAAACTGGAGATCTATTGCAGAAGTTTTATTATTGTTGTCTAGGTAAGGGTTATGAAGCGTAAAACACTTGAATTTATTAATAACCAGCAAACGATATGTTTTTCAGAAAAAATTTCAAATTGCCATTAAAATAATGAGTTAATTATTTGTTAGTAACGTATATATATTTTTTATAAACTTTGCGATCTATTTAAAACTAGAATTCAGTCTTGGAGAAAATAGCAATTTTAAAATCCATAGTGACTCAGTTGTAAACATGTAATAAACCCTGATTTCAAATAAATTTTCACTTTTCAAACCCTTAATGAAAAATAACAAACCGTTTTTAGTATCAATACTAAGATCGCAAAGTAATTGATTTTTAACTATATCGATAAGGATTGGCAGGACTATAATTTCTCCGAATAACTGCATATTTAGCTATTTATTGTAATTATTATTTTTTTCTTAAACATTTGCCAAGTCTTTTTTTAGAAAAATCATTTCTAATACACATCGAACTGGAATGACTTAGAATTGTGTATATATATATATATATATATTTCATCTGAAATAATAATAGAAATAATGAATTTGCTTATTATAGCATTGAATCGTTGCGTTTAATAGTTTGCCCTAGCTTTTCAAAATTGAAATCTTGTTATTAGTTGATAAATAATTATTTGATATCCATCTCCGCGAGCTCTCTCTCCAACTCTTCCTCATCGATATTAACTGCATCTCCGGCTACAACTTCGAATTCTTGTAGATCTTTGGAGAGCTCTTCTTCTAGATCTACAAAAGGAATAAAAAAGAAATAAAACATATATACAATAAAAGGATAAAAGTAATGTAAAGTTTGACTTGAGCACGAATAAAGAGGATTATTTATAAGCAAATGATTGGCTTGCGAAAAATAGACTAATTTTTCTGGGAAAACTTCGAAATGGCTAATTTCAGAATGGCTAATTTCTAAATGGCTAATTTCATATTGGCTAAACCCTGTTTTCTGTCTCTATTTGCAGATTTTGCCCTTTTTAATCAAAATAAATATACTAAGTTTAATAGATTAGAGTAATAGTTCAGTAAGTTTAGCTGGTAATCGTATTGTATACTATTATACTGCTACTGCTACTAATTATAATATAGCGTATAAAAGAGCACATAAAATAGTAAAAGCTATTCTAGTTTCATTGTTTTAAAGTTAAAATTAATCTCATTTAATTAAAATTACAAATATAATAACGAGCTAACTGCTTTATCTGAGGAAACTTGAAGAAACTGGCAGTATTGAACACCACTTTAAATTGAAGGCTATTTAGATTATTAACAGTTTATAAACTGACTCAACTATTCATGTTTACCAAACTTTTAGCTTAGCTTCAGTGCGATTCGATATGAATGAAAATTAGTTAAAAGTTCTGTAATTAGCTGAAATCAAAACTTATGTGTATATATGTCTTAACATATAGGTTTTGATGCTCAAATGTAAGGCTTAAAATAAAAAAATCGTATATTAGTCCTAAGAGAATGCTTTGGTATTTGTGAAATTTCATTTAGATCTCTCTCTTTGAAAAGAAAAGTGGATTTAAAAACGCTGAACACGTTGTTAGCTTAAATTTTCAATATGCAGTTTTGAATATTACTAATTCAAAAGATTTTTTCTAGGTTATTCCTAAATTTGAAAAATGGGATAATCATTCAGGCAATCAGTTACTAGGGGATTCAAAATAGGGATTAGCCATTCTGAAATTAGCCATTATGAAATTAGACATTATGAAATTAGCCATTTCGAAGTCTAGCCATTTTTCTATTGGGATCAACTGATTGAAAGGATTAAACGAAAAGTATTGCATTGGTGTTTGGAATATAAAGCGAGCAAACGAATAGAATAATCAATCAAAAATGATATTTTCAGAACAAGACCTAAACTGTTAAGGATCTAATGTCTAACCTGTTAATAGTCTCCAAGAGAGCAATTTCATAGTACATTTAAATGTTAGTTGTTTTGTGTATTTATTGTTTTTAATCTAAATCTAATAAAGAATACAAAGGCTTTAGTGCCAAACTGTGTCTGTATTATTCGGAATCATGCTCAGCGATTACACATCAAAGTTAGAGTTGTATTAACCTAACTCACTATTACCCAAACATCAGTATAATTCAAATGTGAGCATGATTCACAACAATACAGAACCAGTTGTCGACTAAAGCCAGAAAATTATATATAAAACTTAGAAAAGTTGAGCAGACATACCATCACTCGCTTTGTTACTGTCTTTTCTGACCCCCAATTGCCTCATTCCTTTGCGCACTTCCTCGGCAGACATTTCTGATCCCTGGTATGCATCGGAAATGAATTCTGGCTCAACAGCAGTCGGACTTTGATCTCCAGGATCGTCAGGTCCTTCAGCCGATGACGAACGAGAGGAAGACCAGGAGGTGTTACCACCTTTATTAGTGAATGACGATAACTGTGTCGATTGCTTTATTAGTGATACGCGATAGAAGTAATTGCGCCAGAAAGACTCTTCTTTTACTCTATACAAAAAATCAATCAACAATTAGCTAATGAATATTCTAATAAATAGTGTTAGATTTAATAAAACAATTAACTAATGGATATTATCATAACAAGTAGTATTGATCTGAAAGTCACAACTAATTTATGAAAATTAAGCCTAAAAATAGGCGCTAAAATCAATCTTACAGTTTAGGGACAATTTCGAAACGCATTTTATTCAAATTAGGATCTTCTTTGAGTAGAGCCAGAGCTACGGGATATGAAGATTCCATATCGAAAGCAAACTGAACACCACTCGGGGGACTTCGTACAAAATTGCGTTTGTCTTGCGACAGAGACAGTATTTCTGCCTTGACCTTCTCTTCTTCTTCGCATCCAACCCACGGCGGTTCTGACATCTCTATCTTGCCTCCATGTTCTTTGATGAATTCCTGCTGCTCTTTAGTAAAGTCCTGCATAATTCCCTGTATTTGCAGGTTCAAACCAATTATTTTATTTTTTTCAATAGTCATTAATCATTTGTCTCGCCTTTAATTTAATTTTAAGTGAGTTCCAGACGTTTTGGTAATAAAAATAATTGATTTTTCAATTTGAATAGCTTATTGGTTAACAGATTGAAAACATAGATAATAAAAGTGATTCAAACTAGACATAATCTATATTTTCAATCTATCAAGGGGTAAGTCATTCTAATCGAAAAATCAATTATTTTTCATCAGAAAAGTTCAAAAACTCATTTAAAAATAAATTGAAAAGCAAGAAAATCTGATTGAAATACTAATAACTTATTTAAACTAATAATCTTTGGATGGGAAAGAAATTGAGAGATTAATAATTAAAAATAAGAAATATCTACCGCTTGTTCGACAGATTGCTTAAGTTGTTTAGCAGTAGCGGTAACTGTTTGTCCCGCTTTATTGGCAACACTGTAGAGAAAACCTATTTAAATAAACGAATTCATTATTTGAGTTAATATTTTCAAGTATTGATCGATAGATTTGAGTAGAATCTAGAATACTTCTTACTTCCAAAGGATTTGGCGGATTCGATAGCTTTTTGTGAGACAGCTTCTGTAGTAGTCGGATGTGATTTGTCACCAGTTTTGTCATCTTCTGCAACATCAATCGTATCATTCTGGTCGTCATCGGGTCCTGATGTTTCGCCAGAACTTGAACGATGGATACGTTGGTCAACAGTTGCATCATTTTCTGTTATAAAAGTAGATTTTTGATGAATATATGATACTTTGAATAAACATAAAAAGTTTTAATAGAATGCAGATTGATGTTTGAATTGATAGGAGAATAAGTATAACTAGAAAGATATGTTCACTATAAAGATGGAAAGTGAGGTTGAAATGAATAAAAATGTAAATCTAAAAATAGGCACAACAATAAATTGGAAGTAGTATGGGTTCATAACCATGTAATAATCAATTATTGCATAAGCGAGAGTAGTTTACACGCTATACAAGACATTGTTAGGATGGAACAATATTTACATAGAATTGTTTGCACTCGAGTTAATCCATTTTCAATGTGATCATGAGATGACACGCTATTATTTGAAAGAGAGGATTGTGTAACTCAATGCAAACTAAACAAAAGTAATATTAATTCGTTATCAGAAATTATCAGAATCTTGTCGACATTCATAATGGATATGATGATCGGTTGAGTGAATAGCAATTAACTCTCAACAATTTTAGAATCAATTGACTATTGATGAGTGAAAGAAGAGGAAAATATATGTTGAATGATTATTGTTCATTAGATATTAGTGAAGAAAGGGTATTGATTATGATTTGCCACTAATTGGAGAAGCTGAGTTTGAAATGTATTGTATTGACTCAATAAGGTACATATAGACAAAATAATTTGAAGCCATTTCTGGAAGCAAGCTTAAAATTGATGTCTATATATCAATAAAAACAAACTCAAACAATAATAAATTATAATTTATTGCTTCAGATAAGTAGACATAGATTCGATAGGATTATCCGTCCTTACATCGTGTAATGAAGTTACAAACAATAGGATTGTTTAGCTTGAGGCTTAATATCTGTAATGATACATGAATGAAACAGTTACTCTAGAAACAGTTGAAAGAGATTGAATGGAGAAAAGGGAGAAAAATGAATATTAGAAAAGCGATCATACAAAAGTCTTAATAGATCATTTGATTATAACGAATGTTGCTCAAGAAGGAGAGCACTACTAGTACTTAGTACGACTATTAGAAGTGGTTAATATTTGATGAACCCTATGCTATCTACTTCTAATCGTAACAACAAATAGTACTCTCTATTAAATGAATGTAAAATATTTATAAAACATTTTCTTATAAGCTAAAGAAAAGAAATCAGATTCTTTACTTAAACTATAGATACATTGAGCTAAAATATGAATTATTCAGTTACAGATTAACTTGAATGCAATTCTATCTGTTTGAAAATTATGTAAATTAGGAGTGCAACTCTTTCAGTATGATTTTCAATCAGTTTTCAATGTGCATTTCTTTTGTCTGTTTTTCCATTTGACATAAAATCACGTTTGATTAGTTAATACAAGAAAACGTCAAGCTAGGAGATACACAAGTTATTCAATGTATTATTCAGGCTCATATTTCAGTTTTCTGCTAAAATAAATATTGGATGCGATTCCGTGTCGAAAATACTATACAAACTTGAGCCAAAAGAGAGCTTCAGCACGGAATCAAATCAATAAGTATTTTATCTATAAAGGCAATAAACATTTTCTATGAAAATGTTAAAATTGAAATCAATTTCAACAATAAGTTAGTGTTATGCTTAAAACTAGTCTTAAGATCGACTGAGACTCCAAAGATAATAACCAAATGAACTAGAAATAATAAGAATCTAAAAATGAATTTGTCAAATAAATGAAGATTTAATTTAGCGAATACTATTATAATACCTTCTGAAATATTATTTTTTATGCATGTCTTATTTTAATTGAAGCTCATATTTAGTGCTTACAATATAATCTCGTATTAATATGACTACACTCTATCAGGATTTTCAGATTAAAAGCTGAATGCTCTATAGAACATTGTTGAAGCAAAGCGAAATGTTTTACTACAACTTACAAAGACTTTATATAAGACACAAGCCTTGCAACAATTGTGCCTTTGCTCAAGATCGACAAAAGAGATCTCAAATATGAAAAAGAGTTAAATTTACTGTAAATGCCAAGTAAAAGAAAATAGCTTTCCGACATAAGAAACAAAATTTGAGTGAGGAAAGTAGTAGAATTGATAGCAATTCAGTTGAAGTAAGGATAAGAGAAGTGAAGTGAATAGAGAGATTCTTAGAGATTTGATTACTGAAAGCAAATTGTAAAATTTAATTTGTATTATAAGAGTAATAACTCTAATAGGTTACTACAATAAAAGGATTTATTAAACAAATAGCATGTCTACTCATTATAAGCAAGAAAGCCAATAAGATATTAATCAGATTAGATTAAGAATTAAATTAAATAAATAGTATTGATTAAAAGAGTGTTTGATACTTTGAAAAGATCGCTTCATCAAGTCTATTACACTAATAAGATCATATATATTCAAAATGATTTAGTTTGAGGCACTTTTTCTAATAAATTCTTATTGTTATACTTCAACAAAATAAGCTTGTATTGATCTATAATCTTTGTTTCTCTTTTCCATCGTCTACTCATTCAAGTGCTGAGCAATGCATGTGTTCTCGTGCCTTTTCGTCTTATATTGAGTCGTGAAGAGTCGCGAAAATTGAGCAAAATTCTATTTTTTACTATCAGTCAAGAACTTCTCTGTGAATCTGTTCAATTGCCATGGAGTTAAATTGAATTTTTATGTGAAGTTAGTTTTAGAGAGTTAATTAAAAATTGAGTCAACAGGAAAACAAAAGGACCCAAGTTAAATGATTCGTATTAATGCCGTTATGCGGGACGAAAATGCAAAATTTGATTAACACCTAACACCTTTGGTTGTTAGTAGACAGAAAACATTGTAAGCAAAGGGAAAATGTATTGTGGTTGATTAAAAATCGATTCAAACGAGAGAAATGTTGTTTAGAAGATCTAGAAAGTTGTGCAACTTGTGTGTTCAATTTTTTTTGTCACTAATAGACAGTTAGTAGTAGTATTCGTAGTATGTGCTGAACATTTGCTCTAACTTTGTTCTACTATTACTAACTATTAATTATTTGCTCTTAAAAATATACGCCTATTTCTTCCATCACTTGAAACGTTTTTCACTATTTTATACAATACAAATCTATAGAGTTTATAACTATTTTAGACGTTTATTTAGTACTCCTTTTGTGTTTAGTTGTGTTAAACCATTGGACGATAATAAAGAGTAAATAGATTTTGTTTTGTGAAGAGGTATTTAACTTTTGTTCTTTCTACTAGTAGGGATTCAACTTGCAAACAGTTTATCACCTCAAGGATAGAACGTTTTTATACAACTATAAATATTTTATCAAAAATCTTTACACTTTTCAACTAAAACAACTAAATATAACATCGTTTATAGGAGAGAAAACCTACACTAACTTTTCTACACCTGCAACTTTTTCATCTCAATTCTACAAATTATTCACAACTTAAACGAATGTTTTTCGACCATTAAGTCTATTTAAAAGATGGAGTTATTTAAATAAAAAGTTGAAATGCGCCACAAATGGATTCAATACGTCATTAATACAAAAAGGGATTAAATTTGAAGCCTTCATCAGCGCATTATATAAACTATATCAGAACTTTCGAAATTCAATGATTCTATAGTAATATAAACCTTAATATTAGCTTGACAAAAACTAAAAATACAAAAATTAACTCAAGTCATATGGTTTTGAAAACCCACAACAAAAAAATTAATCACAACAAAACTGTGAATAGAGATAATATTTTGAAATTTAAGTAAACGTCAAACTAAAAGTGAAGCAATCTTGAACCTTATTGTGCGTGTAGTGAGAGCAGTTTGACAAACAATAATATTTTGTATACATTTGTCATAATAATATATATCCAAACGACATATTATTACTGTTGAATCGCATGCGATCGTAATATGAACCATAAAAAAGTCAAAACAAGACAATAGTTAGAAACTGAAATGAATGTTAAACGAAAATAAAAGCAATTTTGGGCCTTTTTATATGTAATTAAAACAAAGATCGAGTTATATTTAGTATGCTTTAGTGATAAATATTAGATACTTATGAAAGAATAGATTATGACAAATGAGAAATGAAATTATAGATTATGAGTGAGATATAAGATTTGGATAGAATGGACGTAAAAAAGAATCAAATGTTAAGTTATTATTAAACTAAAAGAAAAAAAGGGAATAAAAAGTAAAAAGCAACTAGATTTAAAAATATTCATACCTAAATTTTGATCATTAGTATTGATGTTATTGTCACAATTGGCGTCTAATTGTTTATCATGTTGACTAACATCTTGATTACTTTCACAATTATTAGGATTAGTAGTAGACTTACTGAGGTTTTCTACTTTACTGACAGTTGTTTTAATTATATTTGAGAAGAAATCCATTTTTTCGTCACATCGACTGCGAGTGCAATCATAAACAAATCAATTATGAATCAATAAAAAACGATTACTTAATGAATATATTGATAATTATTGAGTTAAATAATCAATTATAAACTATAAGAACTAGCAACTAATTACGTATTTCTCTTATTATGATGTATAATCTATTTATTTATTTATTTTCTTATGCAAACTCAATGTAAAATACATTTTGTACGACAATAACAAATTCAATACGTATTTAATGCGCAGTCGCACACACAAAAGTACTTGTATTCACGAAACGTATTCATAAATCACATGAACGCTATTACTAAGGATGACGATTGTTTAGAATTTGTTCAAAGTCTTTGTCAATGACTTAGCTAGCACAAACTTAAAACCAAACGAAAAACTGCCACACTCAATAAATACGAATATCTTAAAAACAGACAGAACTGAGCAACTTGTTTTACTCCTTTATATAATTACAAATATATTTGTATCTTGTCTAAGTTTCGCACAGAATCAGAACCTGTTAGGCACAGTATATTCCGTGAGCAATTCTATTGAAAGACTACTTTTCGATCCTCACTCTCGAACTACAGACAGAATATTATCGGAAGTCGAAAACACTCTTACTGTGCAATCAATAAAAGCTATTATTCTTCAGATATTTTATTACAGAATAACTTTCTTACACATTATTCTTGATTAAGGTTATTATAACTCCTTATTTAATATAGTTTTCAAAGCCACTAAACAGATAATTGTTCCGAAGAGGGTCTCATGTTTCATGAGTTTGTTTTACTGACTATTAGAGCATAAAATGTATGAAATGATTAGTAGTTTTGCGCATAAGCCCATTGACCGAAATACCGATTCTGCTAATTATAGTTATTTTCCAAACCTAAAGCTTGAGAGCGATTTTTCTAAACACTATAAACCGAAAATCTTGTCAACCATTTGTGGTAAAAATTCTGATTAATTTAGGAAATTAGAACTCACAATAGTCCATCTAATCCCTGAGATGTGATTCGTGGGAGGTCTGCCACAAATCAGATACAAATCTAATTGAATTAAGTCTAGACTTGATTAGAATGATAGCCATAAGTCTAGATAAGTGATGATTCAATGAGATACTGAGACACGCTCTACCACAGAATTGATTTTTTATTCATTAGGAATAATAGAACAAGATATATATCGAACTTTCGTTCAACCAAATGGGAAGCGGTCTTAAGAAAGATCTTACTATTAATCCCAAGTATTAATAGCTTATTTTTAGAGACAATTCTGAGACTTATCTTTCAACTGTTGTGGATCTATAGAATAGGATATTATTTATGTTGTCAATGTATTTGAAGCTTAATTATAAAGGTAAGAAAAAATAACAATTGGCTGAGCATTAAAGAGATTGGAGGAGAAAAGATTTGAAAGTATGTGAAATGGTTATTATTTTGTTAAAAATAAAAAATTAAAGTTCAGCTTTTGTTATGTGATATGAGAGAAAGCTTATAACTGGTGTTGTGTTGGAGCAGAGTAAAGAAAAATCAATACTTTTTTAGTTGTAAAGCATAATAGTGTCATAACAATAAAGCTCTAGAGCTAACATTCAGCAAAAACAATGACCAAAACCACTTCAGCCAAAGTAGTACTAATCAACTGAATGAATAAATTAATTACATGTCAACAGACATCATAGGAGATAATGGGACTAAAGAATTAAACATGTTTGAAAATGATTTTCGTAGTCACATTCCATTAGATATTAACAGAATTAAAATCTTAGTTAATATCAAAGTTGAAAACTAGTGAAAACTTAGAAAAGACTGGACTTTTCAATAGGTTCACACTGTGATCCCATTTGTTGTTTTGAGTACTAGTACTCACAGCACGAAACGGGAAGCTATTATCGCTATTATGAACATTTGATTAAAGCTCTATATTTCATATAGAATCTGTACACAGAAGTACTGAATCTGTTTTATTTAATACTTTTAGTGATCAATAGCAATCGGAGGTAACTCTTATTACATTCAGTCCAATGACAGAAATAGCATAAACATGTCAACAAAAATAATTAGACATTACTTATAGTTGAGAAATCGATATAAAGTTGGTATAAATCGGAAATAATGACATCAACCAATAATTATACAAGAATTACTCGTAAATAATCTCTAAGTCTTATATTTATTCAGAGAATCAATTCTAGAATTTGGATATATTTAGAGACTATATATTTCTGATGACTTATAATACGAGATAAATAGTTAAACAATCAGATTGTTTAATGAAGTTTGTGATAGAGTTATTGATAGCTATGATTATCTCACTCCTGTTTCGATTGGTTCTGTAATTCCAATAATAGACTCTCTTTTTTTCTAATCAATGAATCATATCTTTGTTGAAGTGCTTTTTCGCGTAAATTTTGTCGCTTCACGTCATCACTCAACGACTAGTAAAGAAATAAAAACAAAGTCATTAGATATAAGACATTTGGATAACTGAAAAGCAATTAATAAGAAATTGATAAGGAATTAAGATGTAATCAATACCTCAATCCTCTTATCTATAGCTAAATCTTCGTGATTCTTGAGCATAGTGAAAGTATCTAATTCTAAGTGAGTTTGTTCGACTTGTTCTACTAAATCGTGTATCTGTTTAATCAACTGTTGAGCTCGAGACTGATATCCACCCAACAATATCCTTAACTTTTTCTCTATTTTTGCTGCTTTTTTGGCCTCTTTGGTCATATGTGAACGATTTTGCTCTAATCTATATCATAAATAATAGATTCCACATTAAAAACATTGAAGATTCAAATAAGTATCAATTAATTAGTACCTTTTCTCTAATGACTCGATCCTATCCTTCTTATTCGCTAAGTTGGCTCTGGTATAGCGATTCTGTGACGGAATGTATAAAACTTGAGACAAGCATTCGTCCCATACTTGACAATAACCATCGAAAGTGAGCTCTGAGTGACCCATTCCTTGTCGGACTACTTCGATCTCTTCCTTTAGAATGTTCTTTGCTTTGTCTATATCTTCATCACTGTATTTATTGTATGGATGTTTTTCTAAATAAGCTAGATGCGAAGCGTTTGGGTTCGAACCTTAAACACACAATAATTTAGTTTTAGGCATATTTAAGAAAAAAATATTTCCAATATTTGGATACTTTAGGAAGCATTTCTTAAAGTTATTTGAGGTTAATGTTTAAAAACTCATCAATAAAGGTATTAAAATGTATATCTCAAAGTAAATGGTTGTATAAGATTAATTAATCAAGTCAAAATTTTGTCCGAAACATACTGAAACTACTTGAATTATTAAATTAAAAAATATGTTCATTTTAAGAAAACATTTAAAGAAAAAACAAAATCAATGAGTTAATTGCGAAAGCAAAAAACAAAATGGATCATTGAAAACATACCAGTTTTAGACTTGAAACTACTAGTAATCAATTGTGAATCACTTGGATTATGAACGGCATCGTAGTGCAACATTGTAATCATCTCCTGTTTAATCAATTCTTCAGCTCTTTGAAGGTCAGTCACTTGAGGATCATTAAAAGCTCCCGACCTCAGTATCGAGTGGTTGACATCCGAAGGTCGAGGTAAGTCTCTTTGGACTGCAGTTGATTGACGCTTCCGTTCAGCGATAATCGCTTCTAGTCGCTCGGATTCACGTTTCGCGTCCACATCTGACTGATCCTCGACTAAAGTACTGCTTTCCGCATTATTATCATCAATATCTTCTTCGTTGACAACAATTTCATATTCATTTTTAGGTGTCGGTAACGAAGATAAAGCTTTGCGTAACTGTTCTCGAGACTCTTTCTGCTGCTGTTTAGCAGATCTTTCGTCTTCAAAAATAAGAGCTTAACAAATAAAAACCAAATTCATTAATTGGTTGAAAATAAATGTATTGTTTACTGAGAAAGTGCTGCAAAATTGAGGCAAACTTTGATCAATTGTTCTGATCACAAAATGTTTTTACTCACCTTCCTCTGGATTTATGGCTAATTTATCTCTCAATGGAGTTGTCAGTTGTTGTCCACCGGCTTGAGACATAGAAGCAGGAGTTCTTGGGGTCATTCCAGCGCCGAATTCACTTCCAGCCGGTGTTCGAAAAGGTGTTGCGATCATGTTATTTGGTGTCACTGAAAGTGGTGCTTTTCCGATCCCACCAGGAGTCAAGGAACCAGTTATTGAAGAATCGATTTCGTGTAATGGAGTGTTTAGGCCTCCTGTTAAGTAAGAACATTAATAAAACACTATAATAAACAACGCATGAAGTTCTCTACTGTTGTACTTTTAGTAACAGATTTGATTTGCTAAACATAATAATGAATTAGAATTGACGCACTTATCAATGATTAAATAAGAACTGAAATTAATGTATTTGATGTTTGATAGGTGCGTCGTTTATATTATTATTGAGTAAAAAATGAAATCTTCTGTATAGTATAAAAGTACTATAATTGAAAACTTTATCCGCTGCTTTTCACAGCATCACTTAATAGTTTTTGAAGTCAAATCCGACCTTTGAGAGGAGTGTCAACATTTGTGAGTGCCATCAAGTTCTGCGCTTCCATTAAAATAGTGTCTCGACTGAGCGCTGATGTCTTCGGTGTTCGCATACTTGAAGTCGCGGCTGAAGCAGTGATCGAATAATCGGCTAATAATGCTTCTGATGCCCTATTTCCAGACTCTTCGGCAGCTTCTTTTGCTGTTTCACTTGCTCTTCCTATTGATAAATATTAAGATAAAAATCAGTTCAAATGTTTAGAAAACTAGATAATCAGTAAACTAGTGATTAAAAACTAAATATTGACCTAATTTGACGACTTGCTCCAACTCGACATCAGAAATCTGTGGTTCGGGCAATACTAATTTACTTCTTTTTTTCATTGGTTCGTCTGCATTAGCCATCGCTGAAGGCAACTCATTTTCATTCCTCTTTTTCTTCTGCTTATCTTTTTTCCTCTCCTTCTCCTCCTTCTCAGATCTCAACTCTCCGTCTAATTGTTGTTGTCTCAATTTCTTAAAATTCACATCTTGTGGTTCATAAACTTCCTCCGAAGTGTCGTGAAGTCCAGCCGGAACTGGTTTTTCAAAAGGAATCTCTGAATTGTAATCGATTCCACGCTTTCTCCTAAAAATCAAACAGAAAAATGAACTTCAAGTTCTAAAAACGAATAAATAAATGAATTTTACCTCAGATTTCTTAACCCAATATTAATTCCAGCCATTCGTAACTCTCTTCTCTTCTGAAGCGATGCCAGTCTTCGTGCTTCTTCTAATTGTTTTTCTCTGGCTTTACGCTTGGCTTTCTTCCCTGAGTGTTGGCTAATCGAGCTCTGGCTTCGCTCAACATTTCGAGTTCATCCTCATCCATGTCTTTAGGATCAGGTCGAGCTGGTTTGGTCTCTGGATTCGGATCTATTTCACCGGGCTTTAGTTTGCGCGGATCATCGCCTAATTGGTCGCGATCTTCATCTTTGTGTTGGGCCTGATCTCTGTTTTTGATAAAATTGAAAGATAAAAGAATATCGATTATTTGGTTCGCAATCAAACTTGGAGTATAATATGAAACTATTTCTAGTACAAGCTTCAAAATAAAAAAATTGAGAATTTGTAAAAACAAAACCAAACTAAGTCCATAGAGAAGCTCCGAGAGAGAAATAAGATTCAGAACTCAATCAAAAAGCACGATAAAATTTAGATAGATTGATTCTAAAACTACAGTAAGTGGTTCATAAAATATCTGAAATTTAAGCAAAAACTTAATCAAAAGAGTTGTCCAGAAAGTGAACAGAAAAGAAATAATCAAGAATAGCAGAAAACAAGCAGAAAACAGATAAGAAGTTAAAGAAGAAACGAAAATAAGTAGACCAATAAATAAAATAATTACAGGAGATATTCATAATGTTCAAGACATTGAGAGGCAGTTCTGCCGACAAGACTAGCGATAGTTCGCCACTGCGTAGGCATAAGTCTAACCAAATTGATGAGTTTTTCTTCTTCATCTCTAGACCACTCAGTCTTCTTAATACTAGGATCTAACCATTCGAACCATCGGGCCTTACACTGTTTAGCGGACTTTCGGTGGAGTAGAGAAGCAATTCTAGACCATTGATTTTTGCCATACTTCATAACCGCTGCCTTCAAGATTTCATCTTCAGTGTTCCGCCAAACGCCTCCTTTTATCATAATTCGAGGCATTTTTGATGGCTTTGTTGCTGGCTTTCACTGTCTTATTAATTAATTGTTTGATTTGTTTTTGTTGTTAATATTGATGTCAATTGTTATCAATTGTTGTACTAAGACGTATGTTATGCGTCTTTTCTATGATCAATGCACTAGAGTCGTAGTTTTTGTTGTGCTTTTGAGCGCCATATTTCAAATTTTATTTTTCATTCAAAAGCTTTAGTTTGATTTAATTGATAGGAACAATTGGACTTTTAATTTTAATAATAAAGGATTGAAGGCTTTCTTTAAAATGATTTTTTCTATAGTTTATTGCGTGAATCATAAACTAGTTTTACAATTTTTTATCAAACTAATCAATTGTTTGTTTTGTATTCAAATTGGTATAGTTCAAGAAAAGTTTCGATAAGAAACGTTATCAAACATTTTCTAAAAATAAATTTATTTACATTAAAATAATTTTATTCGCAGTTAAAAAGTAGAAAACTTTGACTTTTGAGTTGAAAATATAACTCAGAATTATATAGAAAAGACAATAAATAAGAAAGACACTCAAACGTGATAAGCATGGTAGTCTCACTATAAAACAATGAGTTTGCTGGATTCACGTCATTTAATTGAGGCAAATTTTCACAACTGTCGACTAAATTTGACTAAATTTTGCCTCATTGTACTTATCTTCAATGGTGTTGAGAGTATCTAATTGCAAAGGAGTGACAGAGAGTTTTGTTTTATTAATAAATGGAATCATATTAATTTTGCGGCTGTATCTTTAATCATTTTCTTACTAATTCATTCCTTCAATCAATTAAAAATAATTAGATCGCTAAAGGCTCAATCTTTCTGCTAAATAGCGAGACTAAATTGAGTTGCGACAAGTCGTTTGTTTCACGTCAAGAGGACATCGACGTCAATCAGCGATATGGTTGTATTGATATTCAAAGCCATGCCTTCAGCCCTAATTAGTCAAACGTAAATTATTATCACTTATTGTTTGAACAAAATTCACCCATTGTAGAACAGTTTGACTTGTATCAGAATAACTTTATATTAATTAGAAATTCTTATTTCCGTAGAAAAAAACTTCATTCTTTTGCCTTCAATAACGTATATCTCCAAGTATTTCAAAAGTACATTGTCGTTAAATTCGATAAAATTACAAAATTTTTGGCCTCACTAATCAATAGATTCAATCATCTGGTCTTCAACTTTTTTAAGATAGGTTTTGGTGCGCTTTCATTATTCTGTTCATAAAACAGTTGCAATAACTTAATAGATCTCTCACTGTCCAAAACTTGATGACATTCGAGTGGGGGATCACTAATGGCTTCGTGAGTACTGACATCATAAACAGAACCAGATCCGCCAAACCTCTCATTCTTGGCCCCAAACAACACTTGTTTGACCCTCAAAGCCCTTAAAGCTCTGGCACACATTAGACATGGCTCTAAAGTCAATAAAACCGTTGTCTTCGACATAACTTCCCGTAACTCTTGAGTATTGGCACCAAACTTATCAACTATCACATCAATACATTCAATCTCTGCATGTCTTGTGGCGTTTCGGCTGACATTAGTTCGATTATGACCAGTGGCTAGAACTGTACCCGAATTATTAGCATTGACATCGTGAACAAGAACACAACCGACTGGGACTTCACCAGAATTGAGGGCATTTTCGGCTAATTTATAGCATAAATCAATCAATTCATCACTTACTTTAAGCGACATTTGATTGAATTGCAAAAATTTATTGATTTTAAATACTTATTTATGTTTAAATATTGTTGAAGTTGATTACTTAAAAAGCATGAGCTAAATCATAAATAACGGCAAATAATTATTAATTAATTTTGAACCGTATCCAATTTAATATAAAAAGTTTTCAATTGATGTCGTTAAACATTAAAAACTTTATTTATTACAATAACTTTGAAATTGAAAAGTATTTTTAAAAATGTTTAGATGAGAAAAGCATGACTTAAGGCAAAAAGTCATCCATAAACAACATAAAATGATTGCATCAGAAATGGCATCAACTCGTTTGCTAAGATGTGGTTCAAAATTAGTTAAAAATAAACTGGATTTAATTAAACCTAAATATTATAATAATTCAATTAAAAGATTATCACATGGATTATCAGTAAAAACTGATGTGCCAGTCATCAATATCCCAGAAACTAAGGTATCGGTTCTTAAAAATGGTATAAGAGTTGCAACCGAAGACTCTGGAATCCCGACTTGTACAGTTGGGCTATGGATAGACGCTGGCAGTCGGTATGGAATTGTATTTACCGATATTTAGACTTTATATTCTGGATCTACATTTTGTATTGATTCGTGACATATGAGTCAATTTCTTAGAACTTGTTCCACAGTTGAGAAGTTGATATTATCTATATTGAAGTCAATGAAAATTTAAATGATTTCTGTTTTAAATTTTAATTAGCCAATTAGTTAATTAGTTATAAATAATTTATAGGAGTTGTAGAAAAAGTGGATTTTTCTCATTGACTAAATTTCTAGTCACGGATTGATGTGTTTGTAGTTTTGATGCTCTCAAAGAGGTACTAAATAATTTGACTCATTTTTGGGTACTTTAGGTATGAAACGGTTGAGACCAATGGTGTGGCGCACTTTTTGGAGCACATGGCCTTCAAGGGAACGACTAAAAGATCACAAACACAATTAGAGCTAGAGATCGAGAACATGGGATCACATCTGAACGCATACACATCTAGAGAACAGACTGTATATTACTCTAAATGTTTGTCAAAAGACATACCGAATGCTATGGAAATATTAGCGGATATTTTGCAAAATTCAAAGTTTGGCGAACAAGAGATCGAAAAAGAAAGAGGTGTTATCTTAAGAGAGATGCAAGAAGTAGAAACTAATCTACAAGAAGTAGTTTTCGATCACTTGCATTCAGTGGCCTATCAGTCGACGCCTCTTGGAATGACTATTTTGGGACCGACGGAAAATATTAAGAAAATAAATCGAAACGATTTAATCAATTATATTAGTACTCACTACAGAGGCCCGCGAATAGTGTTGGCCTCTGCGGGAGGTGTCAATCACGAAGAATTAGTTGAATTATGTAATAAATATTTAGGGAATATTAATGAATCGAATGATGAATCGGCTTTAGTTCCTGGTCGATTTACGGGAAGTGATATTCGAGTTAGAGATGATTCGATGCCATTGGCTCACATTGCGGTTGCTGTAGAGGCCGCTGGTTTGGCAAATGCTGATAATATAGCTCTGATGATTGCCAATACCTTGATTGGTTCCTGGGATCGATCACAAGGCAGTGGATCTAACTGTTCGAGTTATATGGCTATGGCTTCAGCAGATAATAATCTTTGCCATAGTTTTCAATCGTTTAATACCTGTTATAAAGACACTGGTCTTTGGGGCATTTATTTTGTAGCCGAAAAGTCGAAATTGGAAGACTTTGTTTGGCACTTGCAGAACCAATGGATGAAACTTTGCACTGAAGTGACTGATAGTGAGGTCGATCGGGCTAAGAATCTGCTTAAGACTAATATGCTTTTGCAATTGGATGGCTCGACACCTATATGTGAAGATATTGGGCGACAGATGTTGTGCTACGGCAGACGTATTCCGTTACCTGAGTTTGAGACCCGAATTGATGCTGTCAATGCGGAGATTCTAAGGAAAGTTTGTACGAAATATATTTGGGATCGAAGTCCTGCTATTGCGGCCGTTGGCCCCGTCGAAAGCTTACCCAGTTATGATAGAATTAGATCAAAAATGTCTTGGTAGTCAATGTTTAATTAATTTAAGACAATTTAGTTATCAATGATGTATGAATTGATTAGCTTAAGACCTATTTTGTAATGTAATTAAAATTTCACTTTTCTAATTCATTTGCTCTCTTTATGCAATAAATTTCTACTCAATTATCAATTGCTTGTAACCGTTTTGAAATTGAATGGACTCTGGCTTTAATGAAATCAGTTTCTTCAACTAAAGACTAAATAATAGGGAAGATATTCAGCAGATTTTTAGATCCAAAAAATGTTTATTTCTCGCTTTTGTATTACAGAAACTCGTTTTAATTAATTAAAATTAGAGACAATTTAACGTTTTCTTCTCAACTGCAAAGTATTTCTTCTGCGCCAATTGGCACGTCGGGAACCACCGATAACTTTAGCATATCCGTGACCGCGTCCTCTTAGACCACGATGTTTCTTGCCAGCGCTAGTCAAACCTCTCAACTCTCTGTGTTTGTGAACTGGATTACAAATCCAGTTGACTTTAGGGTCTCTTCGGATCGCTTTGTGGAAGGGATCGATACAAATAACCTAAAAACAAACAGTGATTAAATTAAGAGAAAACGAAGGAATCAATACAATGAAGCCAAAATAAAAATCAATTGACAAATATATAAATGTATAACTAATAGACAATTACTTCATAATATTTGAAAGTCGAGTCTTGTGCCACCCAATAAGAGCCTAAAACTCTGAGAGCTTTAGCCACACGTTTACCAATTCTTCCCTCAGCAATTGCCTGATGGTTACGTCTGGGCTTGAGTTCGTTCACACCATGATTCTTAGGTTTACCATAAGTGGCACCTAATCAAAAAAAGAAAGAGAATAAATAAATACGGAGAATAAGATATGGGAAAATAAATGGCAACATCAAGTTGAGAGTAGACTCAGACCTTTGGGCACTTGCTTCTTACGACCTCCACGTCTGATACGGACTCTATAGATAACGAACCCTTGTTTTGCTCGATAACCGAGACGTCTGGCCTTTTCTGGCCTAGTTGGTCGCGGGCATCGATGAACAACATTAAGTTGTCTGTATTGCCAACATCTGAGTCTTATGAGAAATCGCATCACATCTGACTGTTTGTGACGCCATATTTCTTGCATATACTTATAGGCGCCCATTCTTCGAGCTGGTCTTCGGCTTGATCTTTAGTTAATTTTATTTAAGGTTTGAGACAACGTTTACATGCGCTTATGTCTCAGAAAGGAAAGGAAACGTATTTGCTTCAGCACTGTTACTATTGGTTACGGTTTCACTGTTTTGTTCAACAACCGCATAAGTCATTGGTTTTGTACTGTACAGTTAGCTTGTTCTTTCGTCAAAATATTTGGTCAGTTTTTGTGTTACAACTCAAATTCTATTGAGTGTTCAGGTTATTTGTACCTTTTTATTATCTAGTTTATGCTCAAATTACGTCCAAATGCGTATCAAATAGTTTTGTGAGTATTTGTTGTAATAACACTTTTTTGATTGAAATACTATTAAATAACGTGGCATTCATACAGTAGAAACATTTCATAGGTTTCTTGAATTCAAAATTGATTTTCTAAATAAAATTGATTCTTATCAATAAAGTTAGTTAGTATAAGATTTGAATTTATT
This sequence comes from Archegozetes longisetosus, assembly GCA_018873245.2. Taxonomy (NCBI): domain Eukaryota; kingdom Metazoa; phylum Arthropoda; class Arachnida; order Sarcoptiformes; family Trhypochthoniidae; genus Archegozetes; species Archegozetes longisetosus. The sequence goes on along the minus strand of JAEMBT020000008.1, from coordinate 10,108,539 downwards.
ACTTATTAAAAGCAGAAAAACTTACGGAAAAAATTGTAGATGACATAATATAAAACTATTAATTGAAAGTTTCTTAAATTTTTAATCAAAATGAAACTACATACAAAACTCGTAATGAACTTTCAAATGTATTAACAAAGTCTAGTTAGGAAAACTCTGATACAATTAGTTTCAATTGTTTTCTTGATAATGCTATGAAATTTTGACAGCAAAAACAGTTCTCAATAATAGGGCTCAATAGAGTTAGAAAAGTTTAGAAGCTATAAAACTCTTCATTAACGATTAGGAGAGTTAACTATATCTAAGGTTAGAATAATTAAAGTAAAAGCAACGAAAATCTGATGCAAAAATCAAAATTTATTTGAAAGTCTTAAAGATTTTAAATACTAGGCAAAATTTTGATAATTTGTATATCAAATCTTTCTCATTCGTGTGAAGCGCGATTGTTTCAAGAAGTGAACCAGTTAAAAAGTGGTAAGACCTGAGACGCTTTTGAATATAGAACTCGATGAATTGAAAACTTTACAAAATGAGAATAAAGTCCCAACAGATAGATGTCTAGTACTAAAGAAAAAGCTCAATAATGACTGAAAACTAGCTTAAAATGAGATCAAAAGTATAAAATTTGATTTAAATTTGAGAAAAATTGACCAAAAACAGGATGAGAAGACTATCATACACAAAGAAAATCATGAAATCAGTGAAAAGCAGCGTTATGACAAAATAAGCAGTTCTAGAAAGTAATTGTACATCAATCATAGACTAATAAGATCGAAACTACTGTAATGTTTGCTGATCCTGATCAAAATTTTATCATTTCGAGTAAGTTCTGATGATTCTGATGGCAATTCGAGAAGAAAATAACATGAAAGAGTCTGCACAAAAGATGCTATTCATGCAGGTACCACAAATTATTTTCTGGTTGTCAACAACTAGAAAATAGTTCGCGATTATCTGATTCTGGTATTAGTAATGAACGCAGTTAGGAAAATGTAACTATTTTTATAGATAAATGAGACATACCCCGTCTTATATCGTTACGAATAAAGGTAAATCTTGATTGATCATATCGTTATTTCATCAATCAATGAGAAAGGTATCGATATATCTCAAAACTTAAGAAGAAGATCTTATATTTTTCTAGCTATAGTGTCCAGTCATTTACTCTATATGTTTTACGAGAGGTTGTAAGGCAAAGGCTAATTTTAACTTTTGAAGGATTTTGAAGCATTACTGGCAATTTTCTGTCCTTAAGCTAAAGATTAATGGTATTTATTTATTTCTTTTTGATCATAATGAAACCTTCTTGAGACATTTATGTTTCTTGATAGGTTTTATTGAATGACATTCTGTCAATTAGTGAGTAAAAAGCTGTAAATCCATAAAAACTTGACAGGTTCTTTCTCATTAGATAGATATCACTAGTGTTGCTGATATCTGGTTGAAAAGATAAGACGATATCTGTGGAATTAGTTTTAAGATGAAGCTGCTTAGTCTGGCACAATAGATATCACAACGAAAATTGATATCTTACTAAACGGGCACCCACATAGTTTAAACAACTCATTACACGTTCCAACAATATTAGTTAATTAAGGTTAGCTAATAATGATTCTTCTCTACAAACAATTTAGCTAAATCGACTCAAATACTAGTAAAACTAATATTGGAAACGTGCTGTAACTATAGTAAACTGACAATTCAGTAGGGCTTATCTCTATTGAGTACTATTTTCATTAATGCGTTCACAGAATATTTTGTCAATTATATTGAAAGTGTACTTCTTATGTAGCGGTTAATGAACGATTTGAGACAAATCTAAAACCTTGATCTAATTTAAATATTGTTTTAACAGGTGGAGCATTCTGGAAGTGTTACGACAAGTTATACCGCAGGACCAAAAAGCGCAAAAGCATTGCTTTACTCAATGAATGACATGCTATATCATTGATGTGCGGGGGTGTTATCGGATACACTTATCCAACGAAAAAATCGATTTCACCGAATGGAAAATGCTTTTGATAATTTCTTTTTTATGTCTATATCTAATTGTTTGGCGCCATTCATACTTGAATTGTCTCTAAACTATACCATTATCCTTTCAATTGTTATGACAGTAGTTATGACTTATTTAATCTGTAATACACGTCCTGTCATCAGATCCAATGAGTGAGCAATTGAACTAAAAGAATATTTTATTGCATCAGAACAACTATGCTTTAATGCATAAAAGACTTTAAAAAGTTTTGCCGATGTTTCAGTTTCGATCATGAATAGAGAGATAGGAATATGATTAAATACTCTTACAAATTCTATAAAATTTGAATATACAGTATCTTAGAAAGAAGTTATTTATTTTATTTTAGGCTTAAATTTCAGGTTTACATTCAAGCGAATATCTACTAGAATAACAACAGTATTAAAGATCTGAAGAAATGAATGAAATGAATGAAATTTATTACAATTTTGTCCCAAATGGACAATATTTTCTGTGGCGACCGGAACAAAATGTCAGCAACTATTCATAGATTGAAAATTGAGGCTCGCATTAAGTAGTCTATTGATTCTTACATAACACAATTTGCCATGAAATGATTGTTAGATTCGAATCGTTCTTGTCACTTAATGATGTATCGAGAGAATCTCAATTGTTATCATTGACAAAGTGGTCGTTAAACTAACTGAAAGCAACTTTTATGTTATTTAGTTATACAACTTAACAGGTATTTAATTCAGAATTGAGTCAGAAATAGGAATAACTGAAACTCTATTCGCTAGATAGCCATAAAACGCGTTACTATTTTAGTAAAACTTTGATTTTTTGCTGTCCATTAAGCTGATTCTTTTTGAATGAAGACGTGATTACAAGCGGCGCCACAAAGACTACGCTAAACACGATATGATTTACGCAATAGTATGTAAAACAAGAATAAAACTTCAGAAAAATACAACTTCTAGTACTAAAACCGTAAGAAAGAAGTTTCGATCCGTTGCTATCTTAAGCATCAATGAAATAGAAAAATAAGAAGAAAGAGAAGAAAAAAGATAAAAAGAAGTATTTTATAATTGCAAAAACACTACAACTTATTATTTATCTTAATACTAAACACAATTTATCACTTGAATTGAGAAAGCCTAATGACAGATTACTTTGAATAACAACCAGTTTTCTATCTATTCTTTAATTCATAGACCGATTCCTAATCGTTTTGATTGATTTTCAAATCATTTTGAGAATGAGAGAGAGAGAGAGAGAGAGAGAGAGAGAGCCGCTGGTTGACGTCAGAGACTATGCGTTTGTATTTTGGCACAACTAAAGACTAAATTTGATTAAAGACGTAACTGTTTAGTGTTCTCACAGTTATAGCTTGGAGACTATGTATGTTTTTTTGTTTGTTTTCCGACTCATTCTCGTAAGCATTACTTTTGGTACAACTTATTTACTATAAAAGCTCTAACTAAGAAAATCGATTCCCTATCTTGATGAGAAGTTCATCCAATTTATTTCCAATGTTTACGCTATTTATTCTTTCGATACTCATTAAGTTTCTAGAAATAAAGGGGTTTTCACTTGAAAATCATTTCAGATATCGATCAGATTATATAAGCGGTTTATTTTCGATAAAATACCGCTGAAATGCACATTAATTTTGAGAAAATAAACTTTTTTTGTTTATTTTTCAATTCATCACTAGCTGTTAGGAAAAAAAGATTTTACTCTATTCATAAATTTGATAAAATATGCAAATATCGAGCTTATTTTGAAAAAACATTTCCCAAATGTTTTTTACTTCGTAACTAGTCATAAAAAATTGTTCATAGCATTTATTAATGTATCAGAAGCTTGACTAGAATTACTTTTAAAGCTCGAAATGTTTCACAACCGATGACCTAAATGTCGATCAAAAAAGAAATAAATGCTTCATGGATTCGGATTCTATGAAATGGGCAGGGGATTCAAAGAAATAGGCACAAATATTCTAAAACTATTGGGACACTTTCTCAGAGCCTAATGTAAAAGCAATTTATATAAGGGATGAACATAAAAAATAGATAAATACTTAAATAATATTTGGAAATTTATATTCGATTTATTACTTGTTTCCAAGAATCATAGCTGTGGGATAGTAAGGGATTTTCTGGATTTACTTATACACCTCTTCTCATATTCTTTTCCCAGAACTAATGCAATTTTTATACCATATAGTAGTATAATAAACACTTGGCAACTTATTCCGAGTTTTATTTCTTCAATGTTCTTTCAGCGGTATCCAGTTTGTCCTCATTTCTGGCTATTCTAGAACTTCTACAAACTCATAATTTTTCAGCTCAAGTTTCAAACTGGAAATTGCTCAAAAAATTTAGATTTTTTAAAAAGTTCTCTTATTCTAAGAAACAGAAAGTTAGAAAGTTGAAAATTTTTTTTTACAAACCTACGATTAATTGATCGTTAAGTTATTGAAAATTAAATTATCTTTTACAATAACTTTTAACTTATCAATAGGAATTGTTTTGATTTAAAAAAATTGGAGACTTAAGTTAAGAATATGCTCAAAATGCTATTTTCTATTCAAAGTACTATAAAATCGTTACAAATAATCTCGAAAACATTTGAAAAATATACAGTCTGACCCGGTTATAGACAACTGGTCAGTGCGTAAAACATAAGTTGCCTATAACTGGGTTTGCCTATAACCGAACTCTTTAACATATGATTGGATTAGTTGGTACCGAATAAATTACTTGCTAACAACCGGGGTTGCCTTTAACCGAATTGCCAATAGCCGGGTCAGACTGTATTTAAATTGATAAGAGATAATTGACTTTTGGCAGTGATAGGACTTTTGTAAAATCTGTAAAATTTTTTAAATGAACCCATGATTTTTCGAGCGCATCGAAACCTCCTCCAAAGCAATCCTTCGCATAAGAAATGCACAAGGTTATATTTATTCCGTCCTTTCAATAGTTTCATATAATATACAACGTGCTACAAGAATTAGATTCATTTAGAAAAATGCATTCACAGAGTTTTTTTTATAGATTTTCGAGATTATTCAAGAATACTCTATATTACTTTGGTATTCACTAAGAGCTTCGTCTATCGAATTCTGAATTTTCATTAGTTTCAACTTTGCATCAATCCGTAAACATTTTCCTGTTTTGTAATAAGTGACTCCTGAATTTGAGTGTATAGTTGCTATTTTTTATTGAAAGCCGAATACATGTCGTAAATAAGATTTATACTCAAGGCTTAAGTGAATTTCAGATAATTTAGTGAAACAAATTGAGTTACAAGTTAAATGAAAAGCTTTAAAAGCGATGAAAATTGATTGGACTTTAAATTTCAGTCAGTTGCTGACTTAACATAGCTTCAGTTTTAATGAACATTCTGTTTACATAAAGTAACTTTAAATAAATATTCAACTAAACAATAATTTATCAGTAAAGCAGTAATAAAAACTGTCAAAAAATTCAATTTTCGCTTAGCATTAGAGTTTGAGCTTGTCAACGGAGCATTTACCAGGGATCGAGAACTAGTAGCTCTGATAGTCTTTCAAGAAATGTTTGATTTATGTTTCGTCAATTCTGCTGAGAAAATTCCATTCAACGTCCTACAAATGACAGAAAACACTATTATTCCGCATTCAATAACTAATACATTAATGGACTTAATTTTGTGAGCATTTTGTGCGGAAATTTAGTTTCGAGCACAATACCGTTTCATGTGTTCCTCGTTGGATAACATGTTTTTACTAATCAATGGAGATAGTTTGTTATAAACTTAAGATAAACAGAACTATTTAAGTATCAGCTTTGATTTCCGGTCAAGTGGCTAAGCGTTTTGAGTTTAATATAGCGTAGAATTTCCGATAAACTCGAAAGATAGTCAATTCAGATAAGTGAAAAAGTTGATTTCCTTATTTCAATCATTTTTGATGATCAAATTTTATTTCTAACTGTTTATAGTCTTCTTTAATGATGAACTATCGCTTCAGTTAACAATTTCTGATATGTCGTTTTTTTCAATTCGTTCATATTGTTAATGAATACGACTAGATATATGAAATCTTTCATTACTAAAAATATTTTTTTCTATAATTGAATTTTAGGCCTAAATCAATGGTTATTTAATTTTAACTGAAGTTTATTTTAGGCTAAACTTTAGATTTTATCTAAAAATCTATGCTTTTAGATAGATAAACACAAGAATTTGAATACCATTACCATTGGATGACTATCGAAATACTTTTTATTTCGAAGAACCTGTAGTGAAACAGTCATCATTTCCGTTACCTTAACTTTAAAGCTTATAAGTTTAATTACTAGTAGTGATAGGTTCTGAACAGTTCCTAACAAATCTTATAATCATTCGAACTTTGCCTGCACGCAATCTAATGTAAAAAAGCATTTAGAAGTCTAACAATAAGCTAGAGTTAGAGAGTCTTAGTCTTGCCAGCTCTGAACGCAGTTCTCATTTATGTTCATTACTCGCTTAATATTTGCTAATAATAATAAATGGGTTGTTTTGTTGTGTTCAGTTAAGTGTGTTGAGCATTCTGGTTAAACTGAATCGAATTAATGCAATTGTTGTATGTCTCAATAGAGTTCACAAATGACATACATATGTAATTATGATTGGAAATAACATTATTGACATCTTCTCAATCTAATTCATATTAAAGAATTAGAGCATTAGTTGAATGCAATTTGCGCTGTAATGCTGACAGGATTTGTTAAACAAAGACTTTGATGATTGTACTAGTAGTAAAGTATAATATTACAAATAAATTAGATAATTAATTGTCTAATTAATTAGAGGAATTAATAGATAATTAGAATGTTCATGCGTGGGAATTTAAATTATAATAAATCATGGATTACCTATCATTTTATCGTTGCATCATGTTGTATTATATTCTAATTAATATAAATTTAATATCAATTTAATATAAATTTAATATCAATTTAATATCATATATTAAATATTGATTTAACATTATGTAACTTATAAGTTAGACAAATGATCAGATCTATCTCAAACTCAAACATCTATAATTAGAAAACTATATGAACAACTAAAATAAGAATAATTTGACATGTTTCCAAAAACTAGTCAATTGTTTCAGTCAATAGAATACTTAATATCTATGTTACTGAAAATGAAACATTTTTCTGCTTTTTGTTTTTTAGCTCCTTTTATTGTAGAATAAACTTTAAAGTGTGGGCAGTGATGATTGATAGATGAGATTATATCGATATTACAGGATATAAATAACGATTTATGTCATTGTATAGATTTTATCTCTTTGTAAGATTTCATTTTTCATGTCTCACTACAAAATGCCTTACTTAAAGTAAATTCCTGTTTTCATTTTCTTTTATTCTACGACTTATTCAGCTTATATTTGAAAATATAAATTTATATAAGTTACCATTTCTATTCACATAATTCACAGATGAACATTTAAGACCTCTTTCAATGTTTGCATTAATCGTGACCAAAAAAAATTTTAAATCACAATTTTTGAAATGGGATTATATTTTGAAAATTCGATATCTAGTTCAAAGTTGAAATATAATGCGCTTAGAATAGAGTCGAGTAGAGACTCGAGAGTTAAATTTTAGATTTGGATTGCTAGGTAGAACCATACAAGTGTATTGAATAGTGAAACTGTGCTAGTGCTTCGCACAAATCGAGTTCGAGTCAAATCGGAGAGAATTAAATTCGACTTGAAAATATCGATTCGAGTCTCCTTTCGAGTCGTGTCTGTTCAAACCGCAATTAGATTTGGACTCGTCTCGAGCTTACCCAAAGACTCGAATTCATTGCATTTAATGAATATAGTAAATTTTCAAGTGGTTCTTAAATTCTGTAGAGTAGGCGCTCTTTTATACAAAAATATATTTTGCAGGTAGTTCCTGAATTTAATGTGAGATTGCAAAGTATTCTAGAATGCTCCAGAAGAATGTTCTAATATACTTCATAGATTTCTAAAACGTTATGAGATTTTCTAGAATTTTCCATGAGTTCTTAGAAAATTTCAGAATATCTTTTTGGCTTAATATGAATCCAAATCTTTCAAATCTATTCAAGTACTACCCGAACTCGATTTGGAACTAGTTGGCTCGACTCGTGTGTCGCACTAAGAAATGCTAGATATAAATTTTGGTATAACCCTAAAACTCATGTAAAACCACAATTATTTTATAATACACTAATAATTCTGTAATACCATAATACAGTGTTTTGCTGAGGATTGATATTTCTCAATTATTCTAATAGAGGTACATTGTAAAAAGGTTGATTATATCGAGGTATTATTGTATATAACTTTGCCTCTGATCCCAGGCATCGACTGATTCTAAATTTGGAATATATTCTCATCTGAATTTATCACAACATATGCTGTTTGTATACTACTTTATTCTTTGAAAGTATTGACAGAATAAACATTCTTATTTAGATTCACCTTGCGGGTACTGCGAACTTGAAAAATAAATCACTCAATACATAACATGTGACATTTAAAGCGTTTTCAAAGGTATTTCGAAAAATTTCTTTACTCTGAAATTGAAGAAAATATTTACATTTGAATAAGTCAATCAACTTTGGATTTTATGCTTACTTCTAAACTCATATTTGATTACAAGTAATATAAGTTTGAAAATATATATATCCTATCAAACTTTAGATAACGTTTTTGTTATTAAATTTTTTTTTCGTAAAAATGAAAGCTTGGAAAACAATTTGTTTTTGTTTCTGTTTCGTGCCTTCAATCTTAGTAAACCAAAACTATTACTGAAAACAGATATCTACAAAGAACTTTGGCAGCAAATCGTTGTTAGGTAGAGATTTATATAAAGATATAAACAGTAAAACATTGATTTTATAGTATTTGATTTTAGAGAAGAATCAGGTATGAAATTGTTTTTCATATTATACTATGAGTGAAGTACTAAATGAGGATTTATAGAATATGACATGGAACAAAGTTCTTATTTAATAAAAATGTAACTTTATTAAATTTAATATGATCTTAAAATAATTCTCACTTAAGAATTTTATTAGTATTTCTGCCAAATATATTATTTTAAATCTCTTTTTTATCTTCAACGTTTCTCTTGATTTCAACTCAGAATATTCTATAGGAGTTAGAAATTTGTCAAATAATTTTGATAATTAATCTTTTTTCTTATTATTTCTCTATTTCTGTTATTGTTTGACCCGACTTGGAATCTGATAATTTAAGCTAATTGTAATTAAATCCCATTAATTAAAATATTATAATGTAATGGAGACGTGAATGCATTTTGCAGGGAGACAATTGTAACCGTATACTCTATCATAGCAAGTGTTTAAGTAATATTTAATTTGATAAATAGTTTGCATATGAGAGTAAGAGTAAAAGTATAGAATTTGAGAAATAGTACAATAGTCAGAACTTGATATCATAGTTGTTTGGCCTTACTTTAATGAAAAAACCTAAAACAATATTCGCATTTGTCTTGTTCAACTATATAATTAGAGTATAAAGGGAAGAATTTTCTGGACAAAAGGTGATTGTTATATGTGATAAATCTGATAAGTAAATAAGGAGATGGAGTCATATAGACATGAGATGACAATTTAATGCAATAAACAACAGAACAAAATAAAAGAATGCTTCAACATAAATAGTCGTGTTTGGTATCTATCAAACCAATAGAGTGAATGTGCTTTTAAGAAATCGATGCAAAAAGCTTTATTTCAAGTAGAAAGTATTTGTATATATCTCTAGATTGTTTAGATCCAATATAAGCTTAACTGTTGAGAAGTGAGAATCACTAAAACAAGATAGAAAGAATGAAAGGCATTCAAATTAATGGGATTGTAGAAGATTAGGATTTTGTTAAGATAGTAAAACAAGTTCAGGCAATCAGAGTCGTCGATTGGTAAATTCGGGATATATGTTGTAAATGTTGTAAGAAAACAAATGCATTTTTAGTGAATATCTTGTATAAACTTATAACAAATGCATTTTAATCATCAAGTAAGTTTGCAACCATTTTTGCAACTATTTTTGCAACCATTTTTGCAACCATTTTTGCAACCATTTTTCAAGAATTACCAAATTGATTTTCAAATTTTGTGGCCACTAGAGACAAAGTATAGATCCAATTTCTAGTAGAATAACAAATATATGACCATTTGTTGCCTTATTTTGCTTAGCAATCAAACGTTATATCGAATGATCGATAGCAGAAGAGATTGTTTGTAGAGAGTATAAGAAGGATAGAAGTTAGACGTTTGACATTTGACGTCAGGTTTAGGTATTGTATTAATGCAAGCATTTGTTGATTGTATACTTTCTGTTCTGCCTATGATTATATAAATCGGTCATTCAATCAAAGTATTCAATTGTTTACTACTAGTAGAGTATGAATCAATTCAATAGATAAATACCTAACTGAGTATGGTCATTTTCTCAACAAAATCTATTTTTTATATTCACTCAACCATAAGCTCAACAATTGAACACAATTTAATCAATCAAAAACTTATTGTAAATCTATTTCAGAGTAAACTATTCAAAAATGAAGTAAACATTTAAAACACTATAGCCTTAATAAACTAATAACTAATGTTCATAATAGGTCTGGAATTACTTGAAACTCAATTGAGACTATATACTAATTATTAGCAAAGGAGAAGAACTATCGATTGATTTATTCCCAAATGAAGAACTAAGATAACAGGAGCTAAAACTACACATTCTGATTATGATTACTAACTCAATAAGTTTTGGCAACTTGATCTTCAGTTCTCATTACTACTGATATCTCATAATAAAACATCAAACTTAAGACAAGATACTTATTATAATTAATTTAGGATACATTCTACAAGATAGTTATCGATAGTTTTATTGATTGGATACTTGGATTGAATTTCAATTTCAGTCAACAATTATATTGGAGTCACAATGAAATTAGAATAGAGTAGAGAGTGAGGGCGAAAATCAAATTTTCTCAAGGATAGTTTATTTTTAGATACCATGCTTAGATACCATGATACTATTTTAGATACCATGATACTATTTTAGATACAATTTTCTCCACACATCTTCAAACCTTTCACAAATCTTTTCAACTTAGAATCAATCATATTTTTAGAGTTCTTTTCATATACAGTTAACAATCAATTAATCGTGGATAGCAACTAGACTAAAGTGGTGGATGAGCAGGTATATGACCTTCAAAAGCGTTTGTTAAACTCTGCCCAACAACTAAGGAGAAGAGATATGTTTGAAATAAAACTTGAAATTTTAAGTTTAAAAAGTTTTATAGTAATGATAGCATGCATTCATGAAATAGTATTTAGTGATAGAGTTACATGAAGTTTATTACATGTTTATAAATATTTTTATCGATCATAAATGAAAATAATATTATTGAAAATCAATTGTTTATTAGTTTTGAAATGTTTTCTATAAAATCAAATCAAATCAAATTATAATAAAATTAAGTTAATTATTGATTACAGATAATTATCAATTAAGTAAATTACATAATTATTAAATTTTATAACATTGCCTCAAAATTTTGGCCAAAATTTGCATGAAATTAGAGTCTTTACAAATACTTTTGGAGGTCATAACACCTTAATTAGAAACTGAAATTTGCAGATAAAGTAACCTTTCCTGTAGAACACATTTGATTAGTCAACTGTATATCAAAATGAATCAATTATTAAAGTTAGACATTGTTGATTAAAAATAGTCAATCATTACTTAAGTGATCAAATATTAAGATTTACTAAAATAAGAAGGTTTGAGGAACTATAAATGAAAGGATATATTTGTAAACTGTGAGTCTAATTATAGTAATAGTGTCGAAGGGGTAATTTATATATTTATAAAATGACATCTCATGATATAAAGCACATTATGTACATGCATCAGTAGCTGAGAGTGTGTGTGAAACGTGCCCTAAAGGCATAGGAAGCAGCTCTTCATCAGACACTACCCATATCTATCAGATTATTAAGCTTTAGGGTGTAAATCAAATCATTTTTATGTAATGTGCAAAAGTAGCAAAATAAATATTAATCGAAAACTTGATTACTAGCATTCTAAACTGGGCTGTTATTTAATTTTTTGGTACGGACTCAAGTTAGGTAAATGTTTTCGCAGAATGTTTTCAACTTAAACTTGTTGGATGAATAATATTTGTATTATTGAACAAATGATATTAGTGTTGTTTTTAAAGCTTGACAAGTATGCAAATATGAAATATTTGTTCAGCTCATACCGCAGCAGATTTGATGAATAGTAAAGAGTCTCTTGAAAAGACATTTAAACGAATTAATCAAATTATAGCTTGAATAACAGAATTGTGCCTTATTTCTAAATTATTGCAGTTTCAAAACAGATATTAATCAAATATACTTTATTTGGTGTTGACCAAAAATAGAATCATCAAATTGTTCACAGTATTTCAGTGTCGTACTAACAAATTGTATTGTGACCTAAACTTGTTTGACATGAACCACAAACAAACTTTCTAATAAAGTTGAGCAGTTCTTATTTTCTATTCAATCCTAACAATCAGTCTAAACAAAGCAATTACTTGCTGCTTCTTTATCCAAACTTCACACTAAACTTGATCCTATTTTAACGCCTAAACTCAACTCTGAAGGCTTAAAACAAATCTAATGAAAACAGTATAGCTAGAACTACGATTGACCATTATTAAACTCTAATATCTTATTTTACCAGTTACTCATCCATTTGTTTTATTTTAATATCTTATCAATAATACGTTTACTTATCGAAAATTGTGCAAAAGCTTAGTTTAAAATTGAGAAAAGATGGTAAGTATAAATAATTGAAAAGTACAATCGGATATGTGTACCGAAAATCGAACGACGATCGCATTCACAATTGATCAACTATTTATGAGTGTAAAATGGAGTAGAATAGGTGATGAGTTACTTTTTTAGTAGACTAACGGCTTTCTTTCTCAAAGTACTTCTATAGAGGGGTAAGGGTGAGGTATTTTTTATTTTGTTTAGTAAAGTTTAGATAATGCTATATCTGCTAATAATATACTGTAATAATGATTGTTATATTTATATCTACTTCAATTATGGCTATTTGCAGAACTTGATCATTAGTGAACAAAAATTAGTCGATTAGTTGAACTTTTGGTTAATAAATACTATAATTTAGTTTGTATATCGTATATGCTGTTAACTTGTAAACTCAAATATTGAGTGTAACTTTAATATTATGCATTGATCGGATCTAACTTATGGACAAAGTTTGAAACTTATCAAGGAATAGACCGTCTCTTGATCATAAATTGTGAATAAAAACCAAACGCAGCTCAAAAATAGCGCCTAAAACGTAAAAACTTGTTCGTTAGTCAACCTATACTCTTGAACTGAATTATATAAAAGGAATAAGTTCTCAAACTCTTTAGAATGCGTTTCAGGTGGTTAGGTAAAAAGAACTAAACTTTACTTAGAAAATAATGGACATTTTCAGTATATCTTATAAAGTATTTGATTACTATTTCTAAACAACATGTGTGACAATAAATTTGATTAATAAAAGTTAGTTTGAAAATAGGTTAGGTTAGATCAAATTTTGAATCGATAAGTAATTTATTTGATATCTGAAACAAAATATTTTAATATAAAAATGCTCAACTGTTTTATCTAAGTTTAGAAGTTAACAGGACATACGATACAATTACATTACTTTGTATGCCTTGTTCGCTATTGCTCACTCAATTGACTTAATTTAGTTTGTAATCACGAAAGCTTGTCATTAGTGATGAGTATCTGATATATTTTAATCTACTTGCGTTTGTACCTGTGATCAGGTTTGCGATCTGATTTCATATTAGATGTTTGATATTTGTATTTAAAGGGTTAGGTTAGATAGAAAGGAACAGATTAATCATGAAATAGTCTCTCAAAAATTCATTAAATACCGAAATAAATAATAGATTTTGACTAAATTAAAACACAGTATATCTGATTGCATTGGCTCTAAGCTTATAATTTACTCTTAAACTAAACTGACTTTTATGTTGAACAAATGACAAAATGCACTAAGACATTGATGAAATTGAGCTATCCCCAATAAATGGGATGTAGAAAAGTTGATATATTTCTCACTTCTACCTGATTATGAATAATGCATAAGACTTGATCTTGACTAAGATTTTATTTTGTTAAGTCTTTATAAAATAGACTTAAGCGCAATGGTAGTAAATAGTTGAATCTTTGAAAATAGACTAATTAGCCTAATTAGTCTAATTAATGAATCTTATCAAAGCAAGCTCTTGTAAGAGAAAACCTATTCACTTGAAGGTAATCTAATTTAGAAATAAATTTATTCATGTCTTCTTTATTTAGATTTGAAGACAAAATCGATATTAAATATATCTTACTATGATAAATTTCAAACTTAGTATCTCCAAACCTTACAAGTTATGATTAATTACTTATAATTGATATCACTGAATGTTAGTGGTGAGTAATCTACCCGATCTTGCTTGCTAGATCAATTTAGCTAGACGCTTATTTGGTCAATAGTTAGAAAATTGACATAAAGTAAATGGGATCCATGCAAAATATTTAAATAGTAGTGAGATTATCCTGTAATTTATATTGCAAAATGAATTCTCTAAACAAATACACAACTGCAATATTTTGTCTGCAGAAATGCTTATTAATAAAACACTGCCAAATATGTATTTATCCACATGCAGTATTCCCTTTGGATAATACCGCGTAATACTGAGCAATACCTATAGAAACTCTCTCATTGGCTTTTTTCATTCAATTTAAGGTTAATTCCAATGGGAAACAAATGTACTTCCAATAATTATAATTAAGCCCAATCAATTTTTAATTTTTAATCAATTGTTAGATGTTTCATGTAGTTTGTCGGTACTTTAGACAAACTTTTCACTAATTCGATCAAATTTTAGCTGAAATCGACTTCTCGCATTATATCAATAAATCTGAGTGTTTTCATTGGCCTTATAAGTACTCAATTATGGGGAATACTATACACTCGATGAAACTAAGATGATCCATAGCAACAAGAAATGGTGCCTTTTCATAAGAACATCTTTATACTTTCACAGTGATTCATTCAATATAGAGTTGAAAATTTTAGGTAGCCTAACCTTGGGTTTAATCTCAGCTTAAAGCCTAAACTTTTATTAATTCTGCAGCCCAAAGTCTAAGTCTAAGACTATGAAGTTATGAGGAAGTTAAGCCTACAGTGTAAGTCTTAGGCTGGTCTAGTTAATCCCTTGGTCTCCAAATAAAACATTTGAAATAATAAAATTTTCCAAAGTGAAATGCCAACTACGAGTGTTTTTAGAGAGTGGATATTCTCGAAATTTGGAGATTTGATGATTCAAAAGCGCAACCGTTTAACTAAACGTAAGAATATTATTAAAACATTAATGCTTTAGAATGCTAGCTAATGTATTTTTTAATGATTAATGTGAATATCACTTTCGTGCTTTAACTATCTAATCAACAATGTATAATAAATCGCTTGTCATTTACCAAATGGCTAGTTTAATTAAAAACGTATAATAAAAGTTCCTCACACTAGAGACTAAGAGGTTAGACTGAGATTAAGTTTAAAGTCTAAAAGGCTGAGAGTAGTCTAAGACTGCGGACCACGCAATCCTATATTCTCTCAGTCTAAAGACTACGACGTGGGCTCTAATTCAACATGAGATTTAAATCTCAGTCGTTTTAGACAAAAAATGGGGATCAAAATTAAAAATCAAGTTGAAAACTACATTCATCATAAGACGACATAACAATGGTGTTTTTGTAGTAGCTACGCGTCATTTTAATGTCTCGAACTTTACTACTTGTTGGATGCTTAAAATTGAGCTCCACTTCAAACTTGTTTTTTATATCGTAGCTCTATTAAGTCCATCGATGTCTTAACGCGTGATTATTAATTGGCACTATATTGCGGATCATTTGATGAATTATGCTTTTATTAACTGCATTTTATAACCAAATTACATGGAAAAGGCAACAAAGTCGTCTAATATGTCACACATAAATTGCGCATAAATGAGCATCTAGCAATGTCCTACTTATTGATTATATTTTCAGGAACCTTATCGGGTTGAACAAAATAAATGACTGGGCTGGATCCGATCCGCGGACTGCCATGTGTCGATTGTTGCTCTATGTTACTAGGTAAACAACAAATAATAGGAATCCGTCATTTGGGATAATAACTTTCTATCTTCTTACTTAATGAGACACAAAGCGTTACTAAAGTTTCAGGACTTTTGTTGCAAAATTTCAACTGTTTAGCATATTTGCACCGAGTTTTTTTCATGTTCGAAGTACTCTCCATTTGGCTTAATAACCAAATCCCATCTTTTTACGAGACTGTTAAATCGTTTTACAAGATCATCTCTGACATCAGTCTCAGAGCCGCGTCACATGCATTACGTAGAGCTTTTTCATTTTCAAAACGATGTCTTCTTAATTGCTGTTTTAAACTTGGGAACATATAGAAGTTACTGGGAGCTACGTCAGGACTATAGAGTGGGCGAGGTAAAATTTCGATGTTGTGTTTTTATTAACTTAAATAAAATATTAAAATAGCACATCTCTGTTTGAAATTTGTTTATAAACTCATTTTTGTGATGCCTGACCGATAGTGACTTAAACAAACATTCATAAATTTTTAATTATGACTACTAAGTGAATGAAATTTGTGTACCTAACGAGCAATATACTGTATAATATAATTATGAAATATCGTAAAATAAGTACGCCTTATTTGCAACCAAAATCTCGAAACTTTAGTAACGCTTTGTAGATTAACTACTTTTATGTGTAGATAAAATCATTTAACTCAAATTTACGTGTAATTGATGATTCAATCCAAGTAGAAAGTTAAAGAAGTTACGTATTTTTACATATTAATCAACTCTCACCACGAAATCTGAGTACAATAACTCAAACACAACGCTCACACAGTGTGAATGGAAATTCAAAAATGTGTTCAACTTTCGTATGGACTATTCTAATTGTTTGAATTTATTATCTTGCATTTTCGTTAAATAGGAGTTAATTTAATTTTTAAAATAATAGCTAAATTTGATTGAAATTAACATTGTCAGTTTAGTAAAGAACCACGAATCATACGCAGATTCGCTTTGCATTAAATAATGCATTAAGTTTTATATAGTTAACATAAATTAATTGTCAATTCAGTAATCAAATTAGGCGAACTAGTTCAAATAAGTGGCAAATTGTTATTTTTATTTTCAACTTACCTCGGAATAAGCATTCAATTGCCAAATGATCATTTTTCTGCTAGCTTGCTAACTCTAAACTTTTCAGCCTTTTTCTCAGTTAAGCAGTTTATATTGTTTTCCAGCAAATCATCCGATTACTAGTTAGTATAAAAGAAGAATTCCTTCTTTATTCAAAACGAATCTAAAATTTAATGGCGAGATGACAGAACGGTTTAAGAGACAGATATTATAGCATTGATTGTGCCGTTTGTCATCATTCATTTGAAAGATAGGATTATCAATGATGTGTCTGAGTTTTTAAACACGTTTTTATTCATAAGGGAATCATATTGTGATTAAATAAATTGGAGCAAGTACGAAAAAATTGATAATAGATTATTGAAACTTCATATGATAGAAATTGATTTTTGCGATTATTATTATATTTATAGTT
Organism: Archegozetes longisetosus; assembly: GCA_018873245.2. Taxonomy (NCBI): domain Eukaryota; kingdom Metazoa; phylum Arthropoda; class Arachnida; order Sarcoptiformes; family Trhypochthoniidae; genus Archegozetes; species Archegozetes longisetosus. The sequence goes on along the minus strand of JAEMBT020000008.1, from coordinate 10,090,796 downwards.
ATCTTCAATATACAAACGTTTAATCTTTTTCAATAAATTAATACTTATTAATTGGATGAAAAGAAAAATGATTTCTCAGTCAAATATATTGATTTAATGTTTATTCTGATTGAAAGTTTTATCTTATCGAGTGAGTGTTTTTATATTAACATTTACCTTACGATAGAGTATGCGCTAATCTATAGTGAGAAAAGTTGACTTTTATGTAAACAATGTCTGGTATATCAATGATAATCCAATGAACGATTTACTGATTAATGAATTGATAATTAAAAAGAAGAAATAAATTAGACATGATTTGGGTATTTTCAAAACAAAACGTTTTATATACGTTGTTTGAGAATTGAGAAAAACAATCGATTTTGTCAGCAAAACAGTTTATAATTAAGGACATTGTCGATATTATTATACATTGAATTAATTCAATTTTACAATTAATCCAATTTTACAATTAATTCTTGTCTTTACATAACAACTCATTTTCAATCATTAAGTTTTATTAAGTCATTGTTTGTGTGCTTTGTTGTTTTTCAATCGATTCTGTCTCTCCAGATATATGTCTATGTCTTAAGAGACACTTTTGTAACAACTTTTCTATTAAATGTGATCATTTTCATAATCATTTATATCTATATAATTTATTATGATATTTATTGATTTAATCAAACATTAGATAAGAATTTACTTCTCATTCAATCCAAACCCATAATAACCCGGAATATGTAACAGTTTTCAAGCTGGATTCTTCACACAATTCTCAGAATCATAACTATTACAACAAGAACTGAAAACTAAAAGTAATCAATAGTTTGACCAAATATTGGATACGAAAGTTTCAATTTCGGAAATTATTACGGGTTTTGATTCGATAACACCTGAAGAATAATACAAAAAGCGGATAAAAATGGATGAAAATTCTTAAATAATGTTTGTGACATTTTAGTTAATTCTGAGCCCCTAACAAATAAAATAGATATAAAGTAATTATGAGCCTAAGCACAGATGTTTTTTTGTAACAATCCATTTAAGTGATCAATCGATAAATAGCTGCATAATTCGGGCTGCTATGAGATAATTAGCTTTATTATAGTTTTATTGTTTGTCTAAAACTTTGTTAACTCGATTTATTTTTAGAGACAATCAATTTATTTAGTTTTAATCTCCTTAAACTTATTATCTGGTATAAATTTTGATTGGTTTTCATTAAAAATCTATGATTGTCTTCAAGGTAGTTGCAATGTTTACTTTATAGCTTGGATTCTATGGCGTTTGCGATAGTTTTAGTAATTTTTCGCTCAATTAGCGTTCTTGTAAAACATTGAAATAACAATAGTATTTCACTTTTCTTTCTTATAATATAGTGTTTTGAGAGTTTTCATACACGAACAAATATTTTTATTCATCATTAACACATTCATAGTTATTTTAGCAGTAGTCTACTCGGTCAACAGTTTCTGATAATCTTTATTCATGAACAGTTACTCGCAAAAACCTCTTGTCTAAAGTTGAACGTCTTCTATCAAATCAATTGGATTTGTCTTTTTTCCTCTAGAATAACTTCATTTTCAATTGACAGACTTGACAGCATTCAACTCGATAAACCCTTTCACAAGTTAGGAATTAGAAAAAAGGTTTTTTTTAACTAAAAACTAAGAAAAAGTATTGAGTAAACTTGCGGTTGAAGTTTGGGCTTTGAAAAAGTTCTATATTGACTTTTAATAAAATAATATGACGTAAAGAAAGAGTAAAAGTGTATGGTGCTCAGGTTGAAATAGTCTGAATTGAGGAGAAACTATTTAGGAATGATAGACACTTCTATGGCATAAGTTAAACAGAAAATGTCTTATTTATTGTATAAATAAGACATAAAATCGCTTATTATGCTTAAACAGTGTAACAATTTGCATTAGAAACTCTTACACGCTTGACATTGATATATATTTTACTGCACATAAAATGTGTGAATTATCACTATGTCTGTAATGGTAGTGTGTTTGCTTGACTCTCATGAACACAGTTGCAAACTACAGAATATGATAGCATTCTCAATTCTCCCAATTCTCAGTTAGCAATAGCATTATTACAATAAAATGGTTAGATAAAACCACTTTGTGCACAAGTTAGCAATATATATCGTAACGCATCTAACACAAGCTAAAGTTTATTCTTTACTCCATATTCTGTAGTCCATATTCTGTACTCTATATTCTGCACTCCATATTGTCTATTGTTTTATTACTTTGGACACTCTATGAAGAAGAAATGGGCATAAATACTATTATTATTTCACTTGTATTTACAGTTGTTTATATTAGACGTTTTCTCTCTATCTCATTGTTATAGCAAACTTTGTCTTCATCTTACTTATAAATATTGTTCTATTTTAGGCTTGATTTTGTGCTCAAAGCCAAATCAAGTTTAGTCTTATTTTACTTTATTCTCGATCTGCATTTTGGGATCACTTTTTCACTGAATCACTATTTTCTTATTTTTTAATGACTACAATATGATATTATATTCCGATATTGATAGTTTGAAAGTTTTTTGTGATATTTTATTCGATTTCATAATGAATAACATAAAAGCATTTTTTCATCTAATTTATTATGAATTATATTAATTTTCAAACCACAATAAAATCTTCTAATTCGCAAAATATTAGACATTTTTCAGTCAAAATTAATAGAAAAAAACCTTTTTTCACATTAAATTTTTGATTCATAAACAAAATATTTTTGATTAGATTATTGTGAACGATTATTGAAAATTGTGCTGAAATGAGCCGAAAATTTGAAAATGTCAACATTGGACTAAATAAATGACAACTACTATAAGAACTACTAGAAAAACGTGTATATGACAGAAACAATTAGAATAAATGATTGAAAAGTAGTGAAAAAAAGGGCAAAATAAATTGAAAATGAGGTAAAGCTAAGAAGAAAAAAGGAGTACTTCATACTAAAAGACAACTGAATAATAAACGTTTTGTGTTGGTAATCGTTTTTCAATTATGAGATTTATTATTACATTTGTGTTTAATTATCACAATCCGAATATACCAGTCGTTTAAGTATTTTGTTTCCACAAATTTTACTAAATTTTAGTTTTATAACTTTTTTGTTTTGTCCTTATGAAATCATAATTAATATCGACCTCTGGCCCATCGCAGTAATGCGTCCGCCAATACGTCCAAATGTGCTTTTGTCTGAAAAGTAATAAGACTAAAGTTAGAATTTATTTTTGCAAATTTCTAACGTGTAAAATATTAGATTTTAGACAATTTTCATTAACCTAATGGATAACTTAAGATTGAATGCACAATTTTTATAATTAAAGTTATATACTTTAGATTATCTGATCGAACATTTATAATATCCTGTAAAGAATTTAAATATTCTTTAAGAATCACAAACTTCTATGAATATTAAGATATGTGAAGATGTTTTAGATTTCTAAATCAAATTTCTAAATCAATTATCGAGTCAAATGAAAAAGTTTTAGAAATTAGTTTACTTGCACAAAAATGGTTTAATTTGATAGACATAAGTATGAAATGATATATGAATTTGTAAAAAGATTTTCAATAATTTTCAATGCATACAAATGAAAGTTAGAAAATTTCACTTTAATTTGCAATTTTATTATAGTTAGTAACTAACTATAATTATATGCAAAGTATATATGATTAACCGAACTTCTAACCCAATTTACTCAAAGGTTTAGAATAAATTGAAATCGATGTAATTGTTGGAAAGCTATTCTAAAGTTTGTGATATAACAGTAGATATTTTTTAAGTACAATAGATTTTCTGCTTCAGCTGTGTAAATAGTCGTATAGCTGTTTGAGTGTCAACAAAAAAGTTTATTTAAGATTTATTTAAAGCATTTAGTGCTAGAAAAAATCTTTCAATATCTAAGTAAACAAGAATTGGGTGAAAATGATTCTGAAAATTTTTCACCAACAATCTATTTGTATTTGAGTTGAACAACAAGAGATATTTATAGAGCAGCTATCAAATGATATGGTCTAAAAATGCAGACTTTTCATATTATTCAAACTTAGAATGTGACTAAATCTCGATGTTATTGATCAAGATTAGAAACAATTTTGTAACAGAAAGCACCTCTGACTTTTCAAGTCTTTGTTTTAAAAGTATTAAGTTCTAACATAAGAGTTGAATAAGTCCCTAGTAATAACTTATCAAAATAATACTCATGTCAAAAAGAAAGAAAACAGATATGCCTTAAGGGCTCAACAATAGTTTTTAATTCCGTATAAACTATACTTGTCAAGTTTTGTAAGCTCGAAAGTAGTATACAATCTTTGTGGCAGTATCACAACGCATTCAACTATTCCTAATCAATTGATTTGAAAGATTCTGAGTAATTCGGTGTAGAATTTCAAGTGTATTAGTTAAGATTCGAAGATTTGGGTGAGGTGTCAAGATCATAAACTTATCTCATTGATGGGCTTGACTTTATTAAAAAAAAGAAAATCGCAAAATGCCTCTGGCTATAGTGATTGTTATCATTAAAATTGCAAATTAGAATTTTGTCAAAAGGATTCTTAAACATTTTCACAAGTTACTTAGGAATCAATTTAAAACTACTTTTTTTATACAAGAAATCTATTGATAAGCCTACACAATCACATGCGAAATCTTTTTCAAAGATCCACAGCAAAATTACAAACCCTATAAAAATAAGATTTTTTGGAGATTTCAATTTAAACGAGATTAATTAATTATATTGGATTCTAAGTTTAACTATGATTTGCATGACGTAAAGCTAGAATTAGATTTAGGTAAAATACAGGAAACAGATCAAATAAACGTAATTTTGTGTGTTAATATTTTTGAGCGTAGGATGCGCTCAAATGGGGTATTTTTTGACGTCTTAAGTTAATTTGCTTCGTAGAATATTCCAGGGAGAACTCCATTTCTACTCTTTAAGTTAAGCTAGTAACTTCAGATAGATTCAATATCACAACAAAGCTATACGCGATTCAAATAATGGTCAATCTGTGAATCGAATGTAGCCGATCAACTTGATTTAAAGTGAAGTCTCTTTAAAAATCTGATCTTTGCCATTTGTGGCTTTCACATACAATATCATAAGATATAAGATATATAGGGGTATATAAGATTATAATATTTATACCCAAAATTGAATGCTTGCTATTTCCAAAAAGTAATTTTAAACTCAATTTATTACTAATGATGATAAATTTTACAGAATAACATTTGAGTTATTGAGATGAGAATGCGAGAATCTGATTCGAGAGAGTCTTTGGATTGCGTGTGTGATATTATGTAATAAACTTGCAACTCATATAAGTTTTAAGAGTTGGACATTTATTTAGCTGCTCTTAATATAAGAGCATTAGATGCTAAAAGCGAATACATATCCTTAAACTTATATATCTTATAAGCTTATTATATACTATGATGAAAAAATAATAGATCCAAAAAGTATCGTATGTTTATCCAGGAGAGAAATATACCTTTGTTCCCATGTAATACTACTTTTAAATACGTCCCTATTTAATAACTTATTTCATCAATTATGAGTTTGTTTTATAGATTCTTAATTTCATAGAATCAGTTGTATTTTGTTGTTGTTGAAATAGTTGAACTTTTAATTTTCTATTATAGAATTTTCCGTAATTTCAAGTTTAGCTCATTTTACAGATTTTAACGTACTATAAATTTGGATTTTCTAAAAATAGGTGCCACCTAAACTTTCTGGAATATTAAGCATAGAATCTCTTAAGCTTTAAGCATAGCAATAGCAAATCGCATTTTCAATCTGATATTAGTCTTATTTTTTGAGATAAACTCTTGTTCAATGCTTTCAGTTTAATAACAGGCAAAAAGTTCAGTCAAACCAATATATCTTTTGACATAAAATCCTCACTAAAAGATGTTTTCGCAATACTATAAAGCAGCCAATTATTTGCTATCGGCTTATTTTAAGCTTAAATTTTCAGAAAATATTGAATAACTGGAAATATTTTCAACTTGTATTTATATGAGAAACAGAAGTAAAGTTGATTCGTAAATAAGAACAATTGTTAATTGAAAAAAGTGATGTTACTGAAAAATAGGTCAAACTTGTCAATATAATATTTTAACCAAATGTAAGTGTGACACCAGAGGAGAGAATGCTTTCATCTATGATTGCTATAGGTTTGAAATATAGTTGTTATTTTCTAGCTTCAGGCACCAGAACAAACTGAAAAACTTATTCAGTAGACAATTCTAACAAAAACGTTGAGAAACTGGTTCGTTACACAATCAACAAAATGAAAGGTCAATATATAAACTGAATTTATATGGTTCGCATTAATTTATATTGTTCACATTGTTTTATCTAATGACCAAATATTTGACTCAAACGTAAACGTTTAGGTATTTAGAGAGTAGGGTTGGCGTCAATTAGAAAGTGAGAAGGTGGTAAATGATATTCGATGCGGACAATGATTAGGGATAATATTGAAAGGCGATATAGTGAAAACATTCCATTGTTGACATTCGTTCTACATCAAAGTTATATAAGTTTTATGTGCAAATGTCATACCGAACAACAATTGTCAATACAGGCAAACCCTTAATTGAGAGCTAGCTCTTAACTAACTAGAAAGTCAAATATTATAGGCTTACAAACTTTTATCCTATACCAGTATCTGTTCTGACAAATTCTTATTTCTACCTTTAATATCGATCATCGATAACAACAATCATTTGTTCTCAATAATAAGCTTTAATTTGAAAACAAATACGACAAAAAGAAAAATAAAATATCGTCAACAAGTAATGTATAGAAGAGTTTACTTATAAGTTGGTTAAACTGTATATTTTGTCGAGTATTATTCAAAGCACTTGTAGTGACATTTAATATTAGTCAATAAAAGTTAACATAAATATTATTGCTGTTCCAGTGATCTGCCAGAATACTGTTGAACTGGAATCAGATAAGAATTGAACAAATTGTCCTCAATTTTCAGATGTGACACTTTGACACGAAACCACTTAACTCATGGTTGACATTGAGTCCTCAAGCATTAGACTTAAACCATTTAAAGTAGACTTATATAAAGAAAACAAATGTCATTTGTAGTAAACTTGATTAGCTTTAACCATATATCCATAAAAAGATAACTAAATTATGAATTATTTCATTTCTTTTAGAGTCTCTTAATGACTGGAATAAGTGATACAAATGCTGTTTCTTAAGTAATTAACTCTTTCCAGTCATATGCTTAATATGAAGTAAGACAAAACTTAAATTATCACAATTAAGTGAGTTGTAGCATAAAAGAGATAATTGGCTTGTTTTACGACATTCACTTGTTTTACGACATTGACATATCCCACATTTGGGCAAAATATTGAACTGCTAAATTAAGATGAATATTAAATACTTAATTACAATAATAAATGCTTAAAATGCATGCGAATAAAAACAAGTTTCATTACTTTTTACTAAAGATAAAAATAACGATTAAGTATGCATTAAAGTACTGAAAAAAATGTCATCTAATTGAACTCCACATGGAAAATATGCATAATATTAATGTTAATTTAGAGGTTTTATCGAGATTTGCAAAAATGCTCATATAATAGAAACTCATTTAGTGTTATGAATACATATTTCTATTATGAATAAACGTTAATTTTCGTGCTCAAACTTACAGTTTTATAGAACATGCACGACATCCGATCTTCATCTTCACCGTTGGGACAATCTACGAATCCATCGCAGAGCACGTGATCATCAATACATCGATATCTTCCCATATGATCAGGCGATGGACACGCGAATCGTTCCATTCCGTCTTCAGCCGGAGGACATTCTGCGATAGAGTTTTATTAAATTTTATTAACAGTTGAATAAGAATTAGTTTATGCGAAAGTCAATTAAATAGTCAAATGTAATAAAAGCTAAGCGTAGAAGTCGTAAAATTATTCCTAAAGGCTTTTATATAGTGAGCGTTCGGTTCGAGCTCTCTATGGGTTCAACAATATTGAGCCAAAGTTTTAGCTTAAGCTCATTATTCGTTTTGTACATAGTTTTACTTTACGTGATTCAAAATGTAAATTTTGATAATCTGGATATACTTTTCGCTGATTTGAACATATTTTTCAACTAATCTATTCATTCTTATAGCATAAAACTGGGAATAATAAGTCATATACTGAATAATACTTCAAAATGATCTCAGAATAATAAGAAAACCTGAAAGGATCGCAATAATTAACACAATCCAAATGTGACGAAACTAATGTAGAGCAAAAGATAATTAAAATTTAAAATCTAATTAAGAGTAGGTGTTTTTCATGAGATCACTGTTTCAAGTCTAGCAGCAATTGAAGAAAGTCTATAAGAAATGTGAAGTTTTCTCTTAATCCCTCCAATGATTGAGCAAAACAAACCAACAAACAGTAACTTAAATTGAACAAATAGAGACTAAAACTTGAAAAGTGACGCCAAATTAGCTGAAAAGAAAGCTACAGATGTAAAGGTCAGATGCATTAAGACAATTGATCGGATGCTAACATAATCCTTGCACACGCATGAGATAATCTAATAGAAGATTATTGATCCAAAATTGCTATGCTATGCATATAGAGTGCGTCAATCGAATGTTAACTCACCTTTCTGCTCATCTTAAATTCAAACTAAATCATCAGTTTAAGTTCCAACACAACTCGTTTTGCCCTACGTTTAAGATTAACTTAATTGTCGTAATTATTTCTAATTTTCTATCTTATATGCATTTTCAGTATTACAGAGATTAGTTGGTGAAAACAAATATAATTTTATGATTTTTGCATAATTCTGATATACAGAACAGTATTTGGTTTTGATTACATAATTTCTAAGTTAAAGAAATTTAATTTAATTTTGTGCTATAAAACTAAATGATTAGTTGAAAATACGATAATGCATAGGATTATAAACTTTGTAAAAAGTATAAAGAAAAGTTTGCAAAGTTCTATCGAGTCTCAAAAAAGCTCAAAACATTGATAGGTAGCATAAGAACTTAATGGAATTGATTTACAAAACTTAACATTGATTAGATTAAAATCAATTTAATACAAAATATTTCTCATTTGTTTGATGTACAAATGCGAACGCAAGTAATTAATTAACTGAAGTGATTATTGCGCTAAACCTGAACAGTAGTCGACTGTTTAAGGGTAGGGCCGGCAAAAACGTGCGTTTCATTAATATCTATTTTGAGTGCTTGTAATTCGGTAATTCTCATTGTTTAGGCAAACACATGAAATGATCTGTCTGACAAAATGAACTTAAATTGTGATGAAATATTTAGTTTAGCTCTAAACAATATAATTGAAAATTACTTTGAAAGTAAGACTAAGAGTGTATACCTTGCTAACTTTCGATATGATGAGTAAATATTTACTTCATTTCATGATAGCTTCAAAAATTTACATTTAAATTAAACACTGACAAAGATTCTATCTTAACAATCTATTATAATGAATGAAAAACAATTGAAAAGTTAGAATAGTTTAGAAGAAAGATAATTTCAAAATAAAATAGTTATAACTAGTTTAATAGAAGTAACCGAAAATAAAAGAGATGAAACAGTTATAAGAGATAAGAAATAGAGTGGCAAATATGTTACTCAAATAAGGTTTAATTGTAGAGATAATATTAATATTGGCTCTAAATATAGCTATGAGGTATTAATATTGATTTTGTTGCATGAGTTTTCTCATTAATAAAAATAGTCACATAGTCTCAATTGCCGACTACCATATCATATATATTCTCAGTGTGAAGTTAACTATTTTTTCTTATTATCTAGTCATCAATATCTATCTTTATTGTTTTGACCGATAAAATAGCTCAAATTTATTTCGTTTCTCATAATTATTGCCAAATCTATTCTTTAGTACCTTTTTAGAAAGTAATATCACTATTTTATGAAACAATTCTATTCAGTAAATATATTGAATTTTTCAAGCATTAATTGCATAGTTCTTTAGAGATCACTGACTCTTCCATTCTTTGATATATTGAAAATCAAAATATCTCGACTTAATTAAATCTATTTACTTGTTGAATACATTGAATTTTTCTCATATTTGTTGTGCTTTTATTCAAAGATGAGTAAATTTTCTCTAACCCTTAAAGCATGAGAAACGCAATCTGAATTTTTTCAAAGCAAACGTTTAAGTTTGAATAAAAATTTGTCTTCTCCCTGGGGTGAAAATGTTCAAAGTTCAGCCAAATATATCTGAAATTCCATTGGTAAATTGAAGAGAAAATAGCGAGCGAGTAAATTCTGAATCAATAATGACAAGAATCTGATGAAATTTTTAGCCGGACTTTCACTCCTGTACGCCTTTTAATGTTGTATCGCCTCCATATTGTCAATACACATCAAAAAATATAGTCATTAAGGCTAAAATCATAATCTACAGCAAGCCCTCTCATATAATAATGTTATTTTGACGTCTGTTTTCTCTGCTCTAGCTCACAGAATCTTATCAGAAGTGATGACATAAGAAATTGCTTCGAAAATAACCATCATTAGTGAAATCTGATTTACCTATCAAGCCTAAGTGGTAGGAAGATTTTTGCTCAATCTTTTCTATTGATATTACGCCAAGTGCTCAACATAACAATTGAATTAATAATCTAACTTTTCTCTAAACATTTAACTCATATTTGATTATTATATGAATTTTATATGAATTTTCTATGTTTAGAATCAAGTCATAGCAATTTGAGATAAAAATTAAAAATCTATTGATCTAAAGAACAATTTCGATAAAGTGTCTCTCTAACTGAAAGTGGTAGTTAATCCCTTTATAACAAAGTACATATAAACCCATAGGAAAACAAAGCTTATTTTAAAGCTATGTTTTAAAAGGGGTTAGCTACAGCTTTAAGTTAGACAAGTTTAACTCTACTTAATGTGCGAATAAATTCAGTTTGAGTTTCAGTTTCAAAATCTATTTATAAAATGCTTCATAAATCATATTGACGATTTACTTATGTAAATAATATTCTTTATTACTTTATGTACTAATTCTCCAAATAAAGACAACTCATTTTCAACTTCAGAGTCTATCCATTCAACGATAAAATAGTTCTCAAGTGAATAAATATATATAAAGCAAGTGATGATTTAACATAACTTAAATATTGATCAAATCTAATGATTGAAACTCTTCTGTTGTTAACCATCAGCTATTTTTGTAGCATTCAATTACTTATAACGATTAAATTGAACAGTTTTATAAATAGAAGTGATATTAAATATAATGTACTTATATAAAATCTATTCGCTTATTAAAAATACAAACAATCATTAACATTTGATATCTAATGGTTTTGTTGTTGTACAAGAGATTGTCTTTCAATCACTTTATATAAGACTAGTTCAATAAGAGATTTAATGCTTTCATATTGAGAACATGTATTTCAGCTAGCAACACTTTCAGCCAAGTTTTGCAAACAAATTATATAATTTTAATTTTTAATCCTCAAAATAGTATCCAATGATTGGATTATAAATAAAATAAAATCTAACATAAATTGAGTTTTGTTTAAGAAAGAAATTGAATGGAAAAGAAAGAAAAAACTAGATTGGAGTTTTGCTTGAGCGCAAAAATCTAATGCAATAAGCTTCCATTGAATTGCTTGCAATAAATTTTTTAACAATAAGATTAAAGCTTCTCAAATTTTCTTCTTCAGTTAGAGAGTAATACAAGAGAAAAACCTAAAAAATAACTCCTATTATTAGTTTTTCAGTTATTTTTCGTGATTAGAGTCGTAGGTGTAAAACTTTTTCGCCTATTTATTCACTTTGAATCTGAGTTTATAACCTTGAAGTTGCCAGAATTTTCATCCATGATACCAACAAATTCAAGAATATCTCGGCAATTGTTGGTATATTTGAAGCTCGTTTGTTGGGCCTTCAAGCGGTATATGAATTTAGAATTTTCAAAATGATCTGGATTCCAGTTTACATTTGGGATGGAGCCTAACTTTGGAGAAACATAGAAGTAAGGTTATATATTTGAAGGAAACATTAGTATGAGGCCTAAATCAATGCTTGCTATTGGTTCTGCAAACAGAACAACTAAACAGTTGGATTGTACGCCAAATGTTAAAGTGCAAAGAAGTACTAGTTTTGAAGAAAGATATTTCTGTAGAATAAACAAATCCCAGTAGACATTGTTTTAGTGCAAACATAGAGACAAAATTGAAAAAATAAGGAATAATATCTATAAAGAAATGAATAGAAGTCTTCTTTTCAAATGAGAGTATAGAAAACCTCAAAATAGTAGTGAGGTACAAGTGAAGTGCCAATCATTCTTTTGAAATTTCAATCGAAAATGATTGCAAAATCAATTGAAAAACGTTTCAAGCGTTTAATGTAGATTTTGTTGTATTCGTTGAGAATGAGCTAGACTTTTGAATGTTTATTTTTGCAATTTTCTATTAGAAATTCAATAGAAATAATAGTTTTTCAAGTAGAAAATCAATTTGCCACGATAAATAGAGTCATACGTTATCACTTTTCAACTATCAACTATGTAGTAAATGAAACTAGTTTATTGTAGTAATTATTTCTAATATTTATGTCATCCATAAACATTAGAGAAAATAAGCAAATCATAGGATAGTTATAAAGCAAATACTTCACTAATACAACACAATTTAGGACTTATCAGTGAAATAATATTTGAAACAATGAAAACTAACTGGTATCTGACTGGTATCTGACTGGTATCCAGCTTTCGATACAATTCATTCATAGTAGAAGCAAAAGAACATTTTCAGTTGCATTACTGTCAACTATACAAAGCTATTGTTAGTGAATGCATGGCTTGCACTGCAATGAATTATCGCAATTCCTTTTCTATTCTTGTAAAAGTCTATTCACTTTTATAGTATTTTTCCCTCTCTGTCTCTTGTCGACAATTTTACTATAATATAAATGTAGAAATGGCACGAAATCATTACGATCTCTCTCTCTCTCTCTCTCTCTCTCTCTCTCTCTCTCCCATTCTGTTCCTGTATGACGCAAAAAGAAATCTAATCGCGAACTCTTACGAATGATTCTCTAAATAATTACTCGTGATTAAGATACTAGAAATTTAGTTAAAGTTGACTTTTTCATAATTAAGGCTAAACAAGAAAAGGAATTGAGTAAATGAACTAGAAGTTTGCAGAAAATTAAGGATAGTGGTCAAGTTTTAAGCTATATGCGCACACTTATATTTGGCGCTAGTAGTCATAAACCGAATGATAAAATTGAAAAACGTTGAGCAAAATTTTATTGATTTGTTTAATACGAATTCATATGCGTTAGTGAAATATATGACGTGAACGGTTATGTAAACACATCAAACACATTTATTTGAGGGTATCTCTCTCTCTCTCTCTCTCTCTCTCTCTCTCTCTCTCTTTCCATCTGATAGAATAACTCATAGTTTTGTCAATACTATCTCTAGTATTATATCTCAATTGAAGTCTATTTCTAACAAAAATATCACAACTCAATTCAATCATAATCGAGAGAATCTAACTTTAACAGCATTTACCTAAACCGGTAACCAATTTTAAGCCTGCAGTTACAACAGTAACTAAAAGAGCAAGCACAAATATACAAAATATATACTAAATTGACAAATAATTTAGAATAAAACTTAATTTATTGAGAAATGAATTGGTGTTATTGTTCGAATGTATTATGATTAAGTTGATCAATATACAATTATTGATCAAATTTTGGTCTCCTCTCTGTTGGCGTACATGTTACGAACATTTTTACGCGTACATATACATAAGTTTAGTGCCAATAAAAACAACTGTTTCATTATTATCATTACTATTATTATTATTCTTATTGATGAGCTTGAGTTCAACGAACAAAGAACTTTATGAGTACATAATAAAAAGTGATATTAGGGCTCTATTGGATTTAATTTGATAATTTTTAATTCTACGATATTTGCAAAATAATGAAAGTAGTTTAGTTAATTTCAAAGTGATAAGTTTTATTTTGTATAACACTAAAGTTACATTATTTTTGTTAATTTCAATCAATTATGGCAAAATTTGTACAAAAATTGATCAATTGAAAACTTTCAAAATATTTGAGAAAACTTCAAACTTATTTAACTATGGGAACATGTCAAGAGATACATAATAAAAAGTGATATTAGGGCTCTATTGGATTTAATTTGATAATTTTTTCGTTTCTACCGATATTTGCATAACTAATGAAAGTAGAAGAAATTTGTGTGATAAGTTACGAATTGTTAATATCGTTCCACATCTAGTAAAAGCTATGCATTGAACAAATAATAAAATTTAAACGTGCGTCAATGGTTGATTATAAACATCAATTATTTAATAGAGGAAATGTATATGAAATACAAAAATGTATACCCGAACTTATTAGGCACATTGGTAACTCGACAGTGACGATGGAGAAGAAAGATGAAATAAAAACAATAGTATATCATTGTTAATAACTCCACATCTATTAAAAGCGATGCATTGAGACAAATAATAAAAAGTAAAAGTGACACAATCGCTGTTACCAATTATAATACAACTAAAATCGCATAAATATGATACATAAATCAAATTTTTCTTTAGTGTATGTCATATCTATATTTAGGCTATCGAATTGCGCGCTATAATTAATCATCTATTTGTCTATTAAACAATTATCTAAACAATTATTTTTACCTTTTTTTCCACAAATTCACAACTGCTCAAATTAATTAGATATCGACCACTTTTTCATTCATTCATCAATTGAGATCAGAGCAAATGGACATTAAAATGGTTTTCATTTTTATAATTGATGAAAACTGAATTACGAATTGATTGCATGCAATATGATAACTAAAAGCTTTTATGTTCAACTTTTAACTTCAAAAGTGATTTTCCTATTTTCCGATTGATAGGCATTTTGTACGAAACATAACTGATCTAAGATTTAAATCAAGTCTAGACAGAAGTTCTGGTTTTAATATTAATGAGATGGAAATTAAGTTCAAAATTAAGATTTGCCATAAATCTAAGAAATGAAACAAAAGTTGATGTGACAAAATGAGATAATAAAATAGCTATTTAGACATTTAGTGCTTTAATCTTAAGGAAAGAAAGTGGTGTTTTTATAAGAAACAAAGTATTGTTATACTTGAACGTAAATACACAAAATAAGTAATTCTTGTTTTCGTTCATTAGGAATAAAGAGTGGTTTAATTAGCTTTATTTATTTGTTGTAAACATAGTATAACATCTAGTCTTTTAATTCACTATCATTTGATGAACGGTTAGATAAATTGATGGACTGATCGGCTGATAAAAAGGATAGTTCTGTTCACTTTGTTCGTGTTTAATCTTTAAAGAGATTGTCAGTTTGTTTTGTTATCTTCAATCGAATAACAGACCAAATAAACTATGAAAACAAAGTTGACGCAACAATAATCAATTGAGATAAGACAAACGTGAATAAAGTAAAGTGAAGTGTTGGCTCAATACCTTTCAGATTAAGTTTAAGTAAAAATAGGGTTATAACTTTTACTCCCTATTACTTTAGATTTGAGTGTGCTATATAGTAACTTGTAAACTTTTTGTTAAATAATATTGTCTTATATTTAAGATAATTCTATCAACAATAGAGTAATCAATTGAAAGTTATTCTAATCTTATTAAGATATAATAAGCTTAAAGCTTTTACTTTTGAAATGAACAAATTTTTTTTTGCATTTAGAAGAAATAACAAAAACTAATTTTCTATAAAATAAAAAACTTCAATTCTTTAGCTATTTATGGTTTATATTTATTGCTAAACATTATTCTTATACCGTTTCTATTTCTACCTTTGAGTCAAATCGATGAGGGAATAATCAGAATTTTAGGATATATAAACTTGAAAATAAGAAATATTCAATAATTTTCATTTAGGTTTTTGTTGCGTGACTTCCTTATATTGAGAGCTTTAGTGTTAAGTTGTTTTGAAAAAATAAAATATAACAAAAATAAATAACTCATTTCATCTATAAGCTCTAGAATTTATTCAACATTTAAAGTCTAAATAATTGACTGCTATAGAAGTTGAAGGTTAACAAGTCATACAAAAAACAAGTTGAATATATTCAACGATACAACTCTTTTTGAATCTCAAGAGTGGAATAATAGAAGAAAAGCGGACTTAACAATGCGTATACGCTAAATATGTACAGTTGCTTTTAGAATACTGTTTAAAGCTTTAGCATTAGAGATATTTGTTTTTTCGAATATTCACTATTAATATACTGCATAACCGAATGACATTTAATTTTGGATATAAAAATATTATATTTAAGTATAGAATGTTTTTGAAACATAAGTATTTCAAATAAAATCTTTGCAAATAATAGAATAGTTTTTTAATGATAAAATAGAAAATAAATGCTAAAATTATTCACCTACTATTAACTAAAAATAGCTTTATCAATGGAAAGTTCCTTATTTAGTGATTTGCTATGCTAACATCAGGTAATTTCATTGAAAACCTTATTCCAAACTAAACAATTTTCAAGTTCAAGTATTCAGGATTTATAAGCGTGACAAATTGGAAAGTTTTTGAAATAAATTCAAAATTTTTGTTCAATTAGATAATTGAAAATGTGAAAGGTTCTTGTATAATGTAATATCTTCTGAAGTGCACTGGTTAGAAGCTCTTCAGAGATACTCTTTGCCAGTAAGATTTGCAAAGAATGCAATATTCAGAAATATTTTCCCAATGGATGTAAATGAAAACTACAATAACTTAAAGATAAAAATAATGGTAAAGTTTGCGATCGTTTCTTTTTAAGGCAGTCTAAGTTTTTGCATCATTTATAAGTTTTAGTGATACTGTAAGGTATAAAGAGTCTATGTAAAACATGCATATTTCTTATAGTTTGCAAAAGCTCATAAAAAAAGTTTATTAATGCATGAATTCTAGCAGAGATGTTTTAAGACTAGTGGAATGAATAAGTGATCATTTTTTTTCTATGCGTAACTTACTTCCTATTGGAATATTGAGATCTATAGGGGTTAAGGATTCTGTTTGGCTATAACTAATATTCGTGTTATTCATGTATACTCGATACATCTAATTCTGTAACTTTTTAAGAATATCTGTTTTTCTAAAATGTCAAGGTTTGAAAGTTTGCCAATTTCCATATATAATCCAAATACATTATTGAAAATTAGGCTCAAAGAAAAAAGATTAGAAAACTTATTAAAATTGTGCACGTAATTAATGAAATTGATACTGGGATACTTCTGGTTTTAAATTATTTATATCGCGAAGTACTATATAGTTGACATGAATATTAATTTAAACTCTTTTATAGTAAAGAGAAATGAAACAAAATCTTTCCGAATAGTAATTTGTTATTAGATTTTTAATGAGATTTCTATATCGAAAAGGCTAAATGAAATCGAAAGAAATTATATCCAAAATATAACGTAATTGTCTAAAAGGACTAGTTAAGTAGCTTTGAAAATACCGACCAAAATGAAATAAAACAAAGAGAAACTGCTTGCAGATCAAACTGTAAGATAAAGATAGAGATCGTGGCCAGAATTATGAGTGACTAAATAAGATATTCTAATTAAAAATACATGCTACTGGTCAAGAAGGCAGTAGTGCATCACAAAATTCCATTGAGACAATGATATGCATTTGGATTTTCAGCATCAGATTAGTTCTTGACAGAGATATATCACTCTCTTGTGATGAGTAGAATATTCTATGTCTGAAATTTCACCAGCATAAACATCTGATAATACTAAGTATTGTGCTTTGAATCGTTGATGGCTGACTTATTCTTAGAAATATATAATTGAAATTAGCATTTCTTAGATAAGTTTGATATGTCTATTTGATTGCTTTTATGTGGAATTGTTGTTATTGTAGAAATGAATTTTCTCTTACTAAGACTAAAGCTCTAAAGGGACCATACTTTATGTTAATATAGAGATCTATTATTATTATTATTCTATTTAAGTTCTGATAATTTTGTTGCTTTTCATATGTTTACCGAAAACGAAAGCGTAAACAATTTGTAGATAAATATCTTCTGTTATGCATTGTAGTGTCTTTATAGAGTAGAAAATACACTGAATTGATGGGTCTTCACATGAGAAATAAGATCTCAGAGTTTAGTTGATGGAAAAAAAGCTTTTCTACTCTTTAAATATTCGGTAGAAGCTCTGATTCCCTGCTGGTTGCCGTTCTTTACACTAAATATTAAACTGCATATACAACTTTTAGATATTTTTCACATATTTCTAATAATGGCTAACTTTTATGTATTTTTTAGTAGAAAAACAACTGAAAACCAAATATATTTTTTATGCGTCACAAATCTTGAGAAACTTGAAAATTATCTATTTATGAATTCTGGGCTTATTCCTCGAAGAATATATTTATATTAGCATAAAATCGATTTTCTTATATTATTAGTCATGAATACTAAAATCAAGTGCAGTCGAAAACTTATTAATCATCGACAGCAACTAGAGTAAAGTGATGAGTGAGGATGTATCCAATGGGTTGTTGATATATTTATGAAATTATATTTAATAAGAAAAAGTACATTATGTACATATATTAATGGCTAATAACGTGTGTCAGGAAACGTGCCCAAAAAGTAAAGAAACCAGCTGTCCATCTCATGCTATCTACATCTATTGTCGATCATTAAGTTTTTGGGTGTACTTCGTGACAAAATGTTTAACATTGAATTTTATGTTAATTTAAGAACTTATTTTTAAAAATCTGTTGAATATTTCAAAAGGCAATGCTTTTATATAAAATTAAATTTTTTGAAGAAATCTATTTTTGATTCTCACGATTCTATACATAGCCGACAAATCACGATTCATATTAAAGAAGATGCAAAGTTTAGAAAACAGAAAATAAAATAGATTTTATTTAGAAAGAAAAAGAAACATAAACTTTGATTTTAAGTAAGTTTTGAATCTCATTCAAATCAATTTATGTCATTTTGTAACACCAGACTATTTATTTTGCAACTTTTATTTTGGGCACTGTTTTGCATTCTGTCAGGAACTTGAGAACATTTATCATGATTTGGATTCTTGTTTCTAGTCATAAAACAACGTTTTAATGTAGAACATCTAGTATTATATGAGATAAGCATAAGATCTTTATATCGATGGCTCAAGAATATTTGTCACAATTAACGGCTAGAGATATCAGTAATAAACTTTTTTCATAGAATAGAGTCTTGATTTTCGGTCAAATTAATTGAAATTTTTTCAATTACAAAGAAAGAATTGAGGAATTGAGGCAATTTTCTTCTTAATACTGATTCAATACAGGCAAAAAATTAAGAGCTTTTCTCAAATTGGATAAAAACTTTAAATTTGATTGTGTTAAGATTTGAAGATCTTTAGCAATTTCTACGATCAGTTCTATCAACAGATAGCGGAATGAATAAAAGTAGATTTAATTTAACCGAAAAAATCAATATATTTGATTCTAACAAGAATTTAATTTTTTCAAGAGGATCTAAGAACTTAAAGAAGTTTTAATGAAATGTAGGTAGATCAATTTATTTTCTGGTATATTAAAATTTGCTTAATGAAAGAAACTGATTCAAAGTTATTTTTTTTTTAATATCAATTCTTATTTTTCAAGTTTTTATTAAAATTGAAGTCAATTTAAAACTATATTATGAAAGCCAGTGCTAAATGTAATAAATAAATAATTTTAAAAAATATAGTGAGGATAATTATAATTTATTGCTCACTTAGAGCCAGAGTGAGCTCACATCTGGGCACAAATACGTTCATAAAATGATGCCATATGCATGTTATGTAAATTTAATAATTCACTCAATATTACGCTCAACTCTCATAAAAGAGCTCTGAATGAAGAAAAGTTAATAAAAATATTAAATTTTATTTATAACTCATAGTGAGGTAAAAGAGATATATAAAAATATATATCGTTGGAGAGAGATTTCTAGACTAAGAATAAGCTAAGTGTCTGCTTTACTTGCATAGAAATTAACACAGTCTGAGAATTGAGTCTCTCCCTCCTCCCTTGCCGTCTCTCTCCAGTGAAAATGAATCAATTGTTTAAAGAATGGACCAACTGGTACATTAATGAAGCTAACGTATATTCCATTGTTGATATTAGAGAAAGAGATAAGGGAAAATAGTTAGTGAGACACAATGTTTTTTATTAGAAATTCAATAATACTCTAGTACGTAATAAGGTAAGATAAAGTGTAGCTTCTGTTAGGTAGTGACATTGAATTATAGTTTAACTTTCATTTGGGAGAATAAAATATACACCAAATATAACAATGATATAGATACTAATAAATTGATATAAATTACTAGAAAGCAATGTATTAAGATTTATTAGATAGTAGTGCATGTATTTTTACTCTAGGATAATGGCAGAGTATCTAGGATAATTCCAGAGTATCAACATGTGACTGATGCATATTGATTAAAACATTTGAATATGAAATATTTACAATTTATAGCATTTGTTGCAATTAATGTTTAATTAAAATTTAACAATATTCAGCATACTAATTGAGTTAGTATGAAATATGAGAATCCAGTAACTTCACTAATGATCCAATTGTTATTAATATGTCATCAAAGCCAACATTTCAAATAATATTCATGTAATTAATTATTAACAGAACAAGGCAAGACATAAATATGAATAGTTTGATGTGAGAGTTGTTAAGACTAGTTCTTCTTACGATAATTACTCGAATAGTTATGATTAATGATTAGAACGTGATTTGGTGTAAATAATTGATTTGGTTGATATAAACATTTTGTGTGCATAGTAACTATAATTGTTTCTGCCATCTCTCTTTGGTTCAATTGTTTTAATAAGGAATGAAACAGTAATAAGATGTTTGATATTGACATAAAGTCAAATTTGAAGACTCGCGGGATTCAGGCATTTTCATTAATCATATAACTTATTTTATAAGCAAAATTGAGTTGAATTTTGCATGGCATTTAGTAAGACTATGATAATTTAAAACATTGTTAACTATACTAAATTTTCTCTGAAATTACAAAACTTAATAATAAATTCAACATAAATTTATCATTAGATTTCAAAATAGCTAAATTGGTTTTAAACTTGACCATTCGCAACAATAGTGACTTAAATCGTCAAAATTGAATGCCATTTGACACATCAGTCAATTACAAGATGTTATATTTCAAGTTTATCCGTCAATGTCCAATATAATATTAAAATGAGAGTCTATAATATAAATAATTAATGACTAAAGTTATTGGAGCCTTGAAAATAAAGTTTGTGAGTTTGCTATATTTTATTACTATAATTTAGTTATTTTGAATCGATGTGCAATCTAGTATTGATTAAGTATCTGAATACGTTACTAAAAAATGATAATAAATGAGTATAAACTTTTATTCGCGTTATATGTTAATCAACAGAAAAACTAAATATTAAATTAATCATAGATACTACTTGAACGCTAGATACAAATGCTCTTCAATTTTCATTACAAAGGTTATGCATCATTTATTATCAGTTATTTGTAAACTAAATGAGAAACTAGAATAATTAATACATTAATTATGAAAAATATTGCGCTAATAAATAGAATAGTAATAAGATCTCAAACTTAAGTTCAATACTAGAAGATAATGAAATGTATAATTATCAACGTCTATACAAAATATTAATCATAAATTCAATCTGTTTTGCATAGTCTTTTTCAAATTGTGTTTACAAGTAAAGATTCTTCATGCATAGTAATCAGCATAAAACAACTTAAGCCTGTGCTCTGTCTCAAACTGTAAACTCGTAAGCTCGGCTTCAAAGTTGAGCTCAAGCTCAAGTTCAGGTTCAAAGTAAAGATTTTAAACTTGAAGTGTAGCTCAACCGAAGCTAACTAACAAATTTTGCTGAGAATATTTTGCAATAGTTCCCTCAATTTGTGATATAGCTTGTAAGATTTCAATGAATTATGCCTGAACACCTTTTATTAGCTTTTCTATCAAAACAAATGTAGTTTTAGTATTTTTAGTCTTTACAACTTTGTATTAGGCAAAGTTGTCAACACATGAGCAATATTGATTCTTATAAAAGCTCTTAAGCTCAGCTCTGGCTTCAGCTCGAGCTTATGAGTATGAACGCAGCTCCAAGCCCTTTGCGACTCAAGGGCAGTTGAGCTCAGATTTTTGAGCTTATGCTAAGCTCTACTCATAAAAGTCTTAATACTCGAATGGACTACCATTACTAGTGATATAGCATATCATTACTAGGGATAACACCACTAAAAGCTATTGAGAAATAGGTTTTATTATTGATAAGCTATTTGTCTATTCTATTGGCAAAATGAACTTAGAGTTAGGAACGCATTAGTATATAATTGCCGTTAGTAAGGTTTTCTGTTATTCGGGTTTTTATCATTAGATTTCAATTTAGAAAAGTTTTTCGTGTTACTTCTTGTTATTGGCGTTACACCTTGTCACATTTAAACAACTAATAATAGCCAATTTTTACATTACATATTAATGATAACTATTTGTTAGCCTTGTAAACTTTGGGCTACAAATCAATTTTTGTTTTGTAGAATTTTCTCAACTAAATGCTAATTAAATAAAATAATATAGTTATTCCCTTATTGATAGAGCCCTAACAAGGCTTTCAAAAGAGCATTCAAAGTATTAACGTCATTACTAATTATAGTTTTCTTTTGAAATTCCTTTATTATTTTATTGAATTCATATAAATAGCAATTAATATTTCACTCATGATTATTACTAATGAGTGACGTAATTAGCCAATTATGTCATTCAGATTTCAAAGTTCAAAGTTTAAGATATAGAGTATAAATCTTTATTGCAAACAAGCCAACCCTCAAAAACCCCCCTTAAATCACTCTTTCTTACACAGCATTCAATATTAGGTTTTGATGAAAACCGCTTTTCTGTCATGAGTTTAGTTCAGATAACACAACATTATTTATAATTAGCTGAATGTTAAAGATTCAGGCATTTAAATAAAAGATGATATGCTTGAAAACAGATTGAAGTCTCTGGAGAGAATGAGAATCCAATAACTAGGGTAACTATTGATAGCTTTACAGTTAGTAATGAGATTTCACTCATAAATATCGGACGAGATTTTCATAGGAAAAAAATCAAAAAACATCTTAAATATTCATACGTCGACTCTTCATACTCTTAATTGAGTTGGACATAATTTCTAATATAATCATGATTTGAAGTGAGACTTATTTTTCACGCAATACGCACCACTTTGCACTTTGTGCATTTGATTATTTACGCTAATTATACTAATTAACAACTTATTTACTCTATGTCACTGTTCAATGTGACAAAAGTATCATTCAATTTTTTTTGTTTAATCTTTTGAACAATCAAATATTTGCACAGTTAGGAATATAAGTTATTTTCAATTGAGAAAAATCATTTTTTTCACTTTTTTGCTAAAATCCTTTTTGTTAGATTGAGTTAAATGCAAATTAATTTTGTTTTTGAGCAAATAATTGCTTAAGTTTCCAAAATAAAGAATTTATCAAAGCCATAAAATGAGTAATGACTTTCATAATTGTTTGCTTAAAAGGTTGATTAAACTTTTAACTATATTATAATATAAACATAAAAACGTACTAAAACTTTGCGTCAAAACTAGTAAGAAAAACACTTTTGTTTTATGTGAAAAAAACTTTGTAGAAATTTTCCTTATCAAGCTGGTATTCAATTAACTTTACGTCAATTTAAGCATTATTGGTGTTCTATTGGCTGTTTTTTTATTGATTCGATGTATTTCTATTCATTTTTATTTGTTTACAGTTGATTTTTTCACATTTGAATTACAAGTTAGAGTAAATGCCACTTAGAATAACAATCAGTTCAATTCATAGTGAAGTCAACGTTATAGAAACAGAAATTCCTCAAATGCTAAAGAGATCTTTACAACTGAGATCGAATTGCGTTTTAAAAAACAATTTAATGTCAGTATACAAACATCACGTGATAAGCAGCTAGGCGAAAAAATGTTCAATCTTTCAAAAGTCAGTTTCAATATAATTGAATGCAATTGTAAATTAAAGTAACAAATTGCCACAGTAAGTAACTATTCTTGAGGTTTTGTCATTCATTAAGTTATGACTTATGGAAAACCTAATTCTTTTAACTGTCACTCCCTGGTAATAAAAAATATCCAAAAATAACTCTTCTATAAAGTCATAAAAAGCAATAAAATCATGATCTATATGAAAAAGAGAATTATTCAAAACTGAAATAATAGATCGGGAAAACTAGAAAAGCAATTATTTATCAGAGCTTATATTGTGTTGAGTTATAAAACAGTGATTAAAAGCGAAAGTAATTTCCAGACACTCATTTATAGAAAAAAGCTTTCGCTCCATTATAGTAATAGTATCTTGTAGTAGATTGTAGTAAAATTGTGGTAAAGAATGGAATTTGTTGATGGTATGATTGGTGCCACTATGACGTCAAGACTAACACTCGTACTATTCAGTGATCCATTCAGTGATGCAATGAGTAGAAGAGATGACTCGAGACAGAGAATGGGAGAAACTCAGTGGTAGAGTAAAAGCAGTGACATTTGGGCAACTTATCAAACAAAGGCATAAAATCTCTTTGAACAGTGTGTAATAGAAGCCCTTTTCAAAATTGATTCGTTTGCTAAAGAAGAGAGAAAAGATGTTACACTTACTCATCAGACGTGAGCCGACTTTTAGGCGCCCGAAAAAATCATACATAAAAATCATACATCAAGTAGTGGAACAATACGTCCATATATTTAGGATATATATATGAGTAACAATTATTTGTTACCATCTATGAATACAATAAATTGTAGTGAAAGAGAAAGAAACAAGTTTTTCAAGAGTAAGTGAGGAGACAATTGGAACATCCATTGAATTAGTGGTTTTCTTAGGCACGTGTAGTAAACACTTATGCTTTCTATTAAATAAATGAATAATCGATCGAAAATGCACTCTAGATTTAAATGCACTCTAGTTTTACTTTTCAATTTTACTACACTTTAGTTCAGTTATGTTTGATTTGTTTTATGGGTTCTATGCTAACAGATATAATTAAAAAGACCTGTTTTTATAACTTTCATCACATTTTTATCGACAAATTTTTTAATTAGTGTTAATTACTTTTGTTACTAATGAAAGTAATGAGTCCATTTATAAGCAAAGTAACATTTGAGTCAATAATATATTAATTGTCTATTAAAAATTTCACTAATGATGTCAATCTATACAGAAATTAAATATATTACCTTACCTCATTATAAATACAAATATTACTCAAAATCTCATTTCATTCAATTTATCTTACAGAAAAAACTAATTTGAAAAAACGTTCACCTAAAAATGAATTAAATTGAAATAAATCTTATTTTCTTATCTCTAAAGAAGGCTTTTTTCTGTTTCTAAGCAGACAGTTCTGTTTAGGTAATAAATAACAGCTCAAATAAATTCATTTAAGGAAACAGTATAACAGAAAAACTTCAGAATTGAATAAATTCTTGTGAGACAACTTTTCTTTTGGTCTCAAATCTACTTAAAACCTTCATTTTTATGCAAATTTCTCTCTTTAAACTTGTGAACAATGATTCAAATCTAGTTGAGATACTCTTCTTTTTAATTGAAAACTTATTACCTATAAGTTAGTCAAAAAATTCAATTTCTAAATATGAAAATTAGAAAAATTACCCTAAAGCAGAAACTAGTTCATTTTAGAAAGTTTTCAAAGTATTAAAAGTGATTCAAAGACTGAAAAGAAGAATTTGAAATTGCCTCGAAAAATAAGTTTTGAGATTGAAGTTGGAGATATTTTCAATCTTAGAATCCGAAAACCAGATCAAAAAGTCAAATTTTGAAAGAAATTCTACTTAAGGCTAGGGATCTCATACTTTATCCAAAAAATGAGGACATTATTCAAATGCATATTTGGATAGAATTCTGAAAATGAATCCCAATCGGAATTGAGAAAAAGATAATATTTTCTCTGTTTTAAATGTATTTGCATAACAATGGTTATATATATTGTTTGATTCACTAATACACTCATCGATATTGAGAAAGTAAATAATAGGACGAAAGAGTGAAAATTACGTAATAGTTTTGATGGGCTGATGCAAAACCAAAAGAGCTTTTACTTAGAATTGGTGGAAATGAGTGCGTAGGTAGAAGTACCAATAACTAGAGAATCGCCTAAAGCTTATTCATGAGAAGTATTTTTTCTATAGGCCTCTCATTCTTTTCTTCTACCCACTTGAATAAAAAACTAAAATTTTATTCTAATTTCTTCAGCATTTGCTTTCTTCTTAGGCCAAATTTGTTGACAAAATCAAATTTTAAACTTAACAAAAGTTATTTGATATTTAGTTTACGGAAAATTTCAAACAAATGGAAGTATAAATAGAAAAAAATTATCAAAATTTTATTCACTCTTAAAAACAAAATTTTCAAAATATGAGATAATTCAATAAGGCTTTACATGGTTTACAGTTTAAAAGTATAGAAATCAATGAAAATAAGTTGAATCTGTTAGACGACGAGGAACTTATTATATTTTTGAGGGATAAAAATAACATAATTTTTTTCTACTAAGCGCGCACCAATCGATCAGGCAATACGATTGTCGCCAATAATCTATTACTGTCTAAACTTCTGAAGCGATCTTTTCATTCACAACAATTTTCAGCTGAATGCATACAACAAGATATTTAAAGAGATGGTCAACAATTAAGTTAAAGGAAAAGAGATGAGTAAAAGTTGTAGAAAGATGTTTTTGTGTAGACTTCATTGATGGAGTTTGAGTTACTCTCTAGAGATGGTATGGTATACTTTTTGAATCAAATATGGAAGCAAACTTATTTCTCACGAAGAACAAGATGATAACTAGTAGAAATTTATACTTATATAAACAGAAATGGAAACTAATTCTTGAAAAACTGAAAAATACGCCTCAAAACACCTAAGCTCTATATCTAAGACAAAAAGAGATCCAGAAACGAAAACAAAGTATCAGAAGAGATAATTTTTACCCAAATAAAACTGGAAAGCTTTTGGACTAAATCTTAAGTAAAGCAAAAGTTTTTGTAAAGATCTGAGAAGAGAAAACAAGATAAAGAAAGAGATCAGAAGTGTTCTTTGTTGGAAATACTTGTTTATTGTGCAAAAGAGTAATACTTTTTGGATACTATTCTGTGAGGGTTTGCATATATTTATAACCCGTGGGACTTCTCTTTTGGGTTCATCTGTAGAGCAAATAATGATCACCACTGGCTGTGCAGTAGAAGAGTTTTTTGGTACATATAAAGATTTCTCCTCTGATTCTACTATCACTAGTGATAACGCCTACGCAACTATTGCCTTGCGTAGAGTCCAGGGGTCCAGCCCTAGAGTCTGGGAAATCGTAGTCTAATTTTCTGCTTCAATTTTCCGCTTAATTAATCAAATTCTGCCAATCGTTATGTAATTGTTGGGCTAATTATAAGCTTTTCATCTCTTGAAATTTTTTAGATATGTAATTATTATTAAAAATAGACCTTTATTTGCTTTTTGGGTAATGAGTTATGCTATGACGAGCATTAAGTGGTCATCAAATGATCGATTGGGTTGTCAATTATCAAGTATGGGATTATATACGGATTTAGTCTATGTGTGACTTAGGATTAGACCAATATTATGATAGAATGAGAAATACTGCTCAATATTTGATTGGTTCGAGGAATGTGTCTCTTAAGTTATGAATCACTGGTTCCGATATAACTTTCCAGTTGAAAGTGCATTTAATTTGTTTCCTTAATTATAAAAAAATGAATCAATTCTAGGTAGACTTGCTATAAAACTCTGATTCAAGTCAAGTTATAAATGTTAAGGTCACATTTTCATCACTATTTCCAGCTAGTTGTCAATTTGAAATGCTTTACTTTTCTCAAAGATGTAAAAAACTTTTTATTATAAAAACTGAATGCCTATAAGAATAAATTCAAAAAATAGATTTCGAAGATCGATTTTACTCTCTTTGAGAAAGCTATTTATAGCTAGAATACGATTTCTTTTGATACAATTAATTCCTTTTCTATTTGGAGTCTATCCCTCAAAAAGTACAAAAAGAAACACAAACTATAGAATGAGAGAAAAAAGAGAGTTAGGATCGACGAAAAGTGCTGTTTCGTCATTAAAGGCAATCTTACGAAGTGAATCTCTAAAACATTAAGGACTGAAAGTAAAACAAATTGTCTGATCTGTAGAAGTTTTAGATGGAAAGAGTTTTGAGCTAGTTAATAATTTGCAGCCGGCTAGTAGCTTAATAAGTAGAACTACGTTGTGTTAAGCTTTTATTAATGTTAAAAGTTTGATTTTAGTATTCATAGTACTATTATTGATATTACGTCTCCATATAGTCATCAATTTGAAAACGAGCTTTTATGTTTTAGAATGTCATTAGTAAAACTGTTTTGCTACCAATCGATTCCTATTTCTGTTGTAATGCTTCTCAAATCTTTTATGTCCTCAAAGTGTGCTATGATTTTTGCTTTCAAGTTTTATTAATGTTTTCTTTATTCTAATGATTTATTTATTGCATAAATATCTTACTTAAGTAGCATGCAATATATTCAATGTTAAATTCATTGATAGCTAGGACATTTTTAGGTTTGAAAATGAAAAACTAATGCTTTAGCCTTTCTTATAGTGAATATATTATCGGAAATAGTTGTGGTCTCATTGATAAAAAAGACGCAAAATGTTAATTTGCTCCAGATATAGTTGATTTTAAGGAAGTGTGCAACTTTTCAACTCATAGAAATGTTTGAAATTCAAATGATCAAGCCTTTTTCTTTGCTACTAAACATGTCAAAAAGTTCAATAATTTAATTTTGATTTACTAGTAACACTACTTTCTAATAAAAAGTTAGAAAATTAAACCCAAGAGTCATAAGTTGATTTGGTTGGCTCAAAATATTGCATATCAAATTTGCAATAAACAATTTCTTCTTTCTTATGTTAGAAAACATAGAAAAGAACAGAATAGAAAAAAAGCTTTTTTCATTAACTCAAAAAAGTTGAAAAGGCAGAGAATATTTCTTTACGGTATTGATTATGGAAATACGGTTTAAACTACTATGACTTCAAGAGTCAACAATGCCTTTATGTGGATTCATTTGAGTTTAGAGGCTCATCAATCATTATTATCTAACCTAACCTGAAACGAACTAATATTAACTCGCATTGTTGACACGCGCACTAATTATAGTAGTTTAAGCTTCGTGGTCATTACCGCCACAGTACCCAAATAATCAAACTAAACTTTATCTGTTAACTCACCGATTTGTGGAATGTCGTACTGTCTCGTACCGCGTGGACCACGATTTACAGTCGCCTTATCTACAGATTGTTGCGAACTTTTAGATGACTTCACAGTTGATGATTGTGTCAACTGTTTAGATCTTCTAATATGTCGAGCCGGTAGTAAACTATTTGAGTTCTCATCACTAAATTCATTGTTCATAAAATTATTATTATTATTATTATCAATATTAATATCATTATTAATTTTATTATCATTATTGAAATTAAGATTATTATTATTATTAAGATTCTGATTATGTAGCGATAGGGCTGCCAACCATTGCGGCTGATTATTATTGGACAAACCCCTCAAACGCCTCCTTTTCTGCCTGGGCCTCCAATATTTCCGATAATTTTGTGAAATAAATACTGGACCCGGAATCGTCTGATCGCTTGATAACTTCTTTTTCATAAAACCTAGATTTTCATCTCCTGCCAGACTTTCATCGATCGACCTCAACGGGACTTGTGTTGAGGTCAGTAATATTTGTTCATCCAATTGTTGGACATGATTCTCATCACTGGTACAGCTGGCCAGAAGTGTGGCCCCAGCTACCAAAAGCAACGTTAGAGTTGTTGAGCGCATAGTTGTTAAGCAATACTTCTGCAGATTTTTGCCCCATTCATCATAAAATTGACTTTAAATTTCGACTTTGGATTCAATTGGTTCAAAAATCCAAACTATTTGAGAAGTTTAGCACTTTTAGCACTGCAATTGACGAATGAACTTGAAAAGAATGCAAAGTACCGTTTAACCCACAATTTTATACCAGACTGTTTCAAACGTTATGCCAATCAGTACGACCTACGCTTTGGAACTCAGGCGCAATCAGTTCTCGGACCTCACTCTCCAATTAAGCAAATCTAATGACAGTTCTAGACAACTCGGAGAGCTCTGTGCAGAAGTTTTAGAAAGTCTGCGAATATTTTGATGATTTTGTTCAGTGAACACTTATATTATCTTATATATAATATTAAGCTTGTTACTGAAAGCGTTGCTTCATCTGTCTTTTTGCTTTTTCTTATTTCAAATTAATATTAAAGTGCTATTTAAGAGTAAACATTAGCATAATTCTCGTAACACTTACGAAAAGCCAATATTTGGTTCAGTAATTCATAATTAACAAGTTATTTCAGGCATAGTCTTTTCTTACTTCATTTTGTCTAATAATTGATTCAAGTCTCAGATATTTCGCACAAAATACTTTCTTTTCTTCCTTTTCTGCAAATAATATCTGAAATATCCAATGATTTTTCAGTCCTTCTATAACAGATTAAAAGTCTCAAGTTATTTTCTGCTTCAAAAGGGCAGCACTAGTCCACCAAAAAATAGTTTAGATCTGGATTCAGTTCAAAACACTATCATTTAAGCATGAAATGCAATTGAAAAGACGTGAAAACCAACGAAACATTGGAAACGCAGTAGAAGAAGAAAACTGAAACAAGTTCTCAATCGACGAAAAAGCAGATTAAAACTTTTCTTAAACTTCCGATACGAGCCAAAACTTTTACTAAAGATTTTTTCAATAGATAAATAGGAAAATCTTTCACACAGTGTATCCCAAGAACACCTGAAAGTTAAGGATTTGACTTTCTCTTAAGCGGAACAGAGAGAATATCGCCAAAATTAATGTTCTGGTGATGTTTATCTGCGCTGAATCGTTCTCAGTGTCCAAACTGGATGTGATGGTGCGTATTGTTGCTGTTGGTGGTGAGCGTCGCCCACGCTTTAAACTTGTTATACCCAACCGGAGAAACGATTCCAAGATCTGATGAGACACAACACAACACATACACCCGAAAGATAGTGATTATGATCACGTGCAGGAGATTGCGTTCTAGCAGAGTATGAGCCCCTTAAAACTATGAGAACTTTATGATAATCAATAGGCCGTGTAATGCACTTTAAGCTATCATGTTATTGACGTGATGCTATCAAACTTAATTGTTAGATCAACACTTTTTACTTTATTATTACTTGTTTCGAACCAATGCACAACTATTTTTGCAAATTTAAATTTCTTTCATTACTTTAGCTTCAATTTCAGACCATTCACACAAATTTAAAATAAGATTTTTTCCCAACTGATTGCAAGTCTTCCCATTCAATTCTCTATCAAAAAGTTTGTAAAAGATTTGAAAAATTCATTTTTTGAATTTAAGTTGAGTTTGAGTTTTAAACCATTTGTAGAGAATTATAATATAAAAGTATCTAATTTAGATGAAATTTTCCTCTTTGAATACTTGATAAAAAACGTAATTTTCTACAAAATAGATTTATTTTTTAAATTAGGCCAGAGGAATTATGTATTGCATTAATCTATAGCTTTATAATGGCATTTATGATCATGTATTGCAAGAAAGTGTCTTTTGAGGGACATCATTAATAAAATATTGAGCTTTGATATTGAGTTTATGATAATATTGACCACAACAATAGCTGATATCAACAAAAAGGATCTGATATGAGAATTGCTGTAATCAGAAATACGCGTTCAGCAAAATTCGATACGAGTCTTATCTCTTTCTGGCATTTGGATTGAGATAAATCCTATTTTGCTTCTTAGTAAAGCTCAAGTTAGGGATTATCTCAAAGCAAAGTGCTATTTGTTACGCATGAACATTTTTGGGTTATTCTTCACATAACTTTCTTATTACGCGTTTATAATCAAAATTTAAGCTAAAATAAGTTTTTTAATTTCAAACTATTTTAGGTTTTCCATTATCTTTCTCTTTACTCATTTGTCAGAAATAATACAGTCTATTCCCTACTTTGGCAATCCGGTTGACGTCAAATTGCGATTTTAGCAACTGATTTTCAATGTACTGGCTACTTCTATCAGGCTCATTATGTTAAATCGTTAGGATTATGGCAACAAAAGTTTTAGCGGAATCTCGAACTTGATAATAGACTTGAGTGCACGAATAGCTTTATCAATGCCCCGATTTCGACAAATACGGATTAAAAACTAGAATTTTGCTTCAGAAATTTTCTAACTTAAACCTTTCAATAATTTAAATCTTTTTTCAGAGGTAAAATTCAATTATTTGATAAAACTTGGTAGAAGTTAACTCAAAAATAACCAGTATTCTCTGCTAAGAGCATTTATGCTCGAAGAAATAACCTACTCCATAGTCGCATTTTAGTAACATGATCTCAGAGCACCGACGACTTGTCAAAATGGGGGTCTGATTGTACTTTGGAAAAAAGGTGATATTTTTTGTCATAAATAACACTCCAAATTATGAATTCAAGTAAAGTGATTAAATATATAAAATACTTGAAAATATTTTGAGTACAAGTAGAGTAAGAATAGGTGTCTTTTAGAGTTTGTCTGGATCTAGAAGAGAGAAAAACAATATGAAACAAAAGCTTGAAAGGTATTGCTGGGCGGTGCACTATTGTGAGTAATGACTCTCAACTGTTTCAGTAGTCTTAGGAAGACTTCATTTTAGAACTGATTACTTTAGAATTTCTAGTCATCTATTAACGCCTTCTTATATTTGTTTTCTTGTTTCTTAGGAATTATCTGGAAATTTAGTTTTTAATTACTTTATACCTATCTCTTGAGGAATATTTGGGTAGATGTGTATAAAAACGCTTAAACTAACGCCTTCTTAGTTTACAACTAGAAAAAGACATTAAAGAATACAAGTGTTTGAGCTTATGATTTGAAAAGCTGATCGTGCGTAAGGATGTTTTGAAAATAATACTTATCAACAGATATATCAATTCGCAATAAGCTGAGAGAGATTTAATATAACAAGAACTGTGTGCATAAGAGTTACACAAAAAGGTTATTTTGAAACGCATGTCATCAAAATATATTGCGGTTTACATAAAACTATATATCAAAAAACTATATATCAATGAGGTCGTTGTCCATTGTATTCACACACGAATAAGCTAAACATATAAGTCATTAGTGAATATATGAATAGAGGAACATATTAAACGTTAATCAGTTTTTTAGAAGAACCGGATGAGTCAATGTTATTATACTGAGTAGTGAGTTTTCCCAGAAGATTTCAACTTGCGCTTCCTCTATATTGGGTATTACGAGAGATTAACATTAATATAAATGACACCAAGTTACCTTTGATTTTTTTGAAGTTCAACTTTTCATTTAGAACTCCCTCGCAGTTAGGTGGGCTTAGTAAAACTAGCATTCTAGTTTTATTTCTAGTATTATTTCTAGTCTTGTTTACTTTCAGATAATATTAGCTCAATAAATTTGATAAAAATAAGTAAACATCAACTTCACCGATCAATGTGTGAATCATAACACTTGTATTTTTTCGTTTGAGTATTTAGACCAATATTACTTCTAAGATATATCTCAGAGAATGTTCTGTTAGCAATCATTTTTGATTCTAAATTAGGCAACTATAATTAGAATGCATTTTTCGATAAGAATTTTCTACTAAACTTAATTATCAACAAAACATTTTTTCTTATTTACTTTAAAAATTCAATATTATTCATATCAATGAGTATTGACGTGAGTACTGTTTCAATTCCGGGACTCGCAAACAGTTGGAGTAAATTATTCTTGATTTAATGTGGTTTTAGAAGAAATGTTTCTGTATTTTACAAGACATTTAGACAATTTTGAACACCAACTTGAATCTGATCTAATATTCTTACCTGGTTAACTTCTAATTTTTGAGAAATCAATTTTTAACGCCATAATTGTATAATTTCTCATAATTAATAGTACTAATTTTGAGCTAAATTTATAACTAATAATCAATCATCTAAACATATATGATGCGAATATTTATCGCTAAGTTTATATTGAGTTTGTTCGATTGAGTTACTGATATATAACCCAGAATTAATACACGATTACTATAAATGATGTAGTTGTCACATTAAATAATGACTTCTCAAAAAATTAGAAGTGAAGGAAGTGCTGAAAGTTGTGAAAGTTGTGAAAATATCATTTATATTGCAGCAGAATTATTACACAGGTTTATTTAGATTAAGTAAAAATAAATTTCAACTATATCGAACAATTTATTATAATTTGTTGTTGATTAATTGGCCAAAATAGTAGATTTTCTTCAACAACTATTACCCTTAAACTTTAAAGTTCAAGAGTGGCTTAAGTTAAATTACGAAAAACATTTTTGATAATTGATCGCGATTTTGTTGCTCTCCAATTACTTACACTTCAATTTGAAACAATGTAGTATAATGTTGCTTGAGAAAATCCTAGTTCAGGCTTAACCTTTAGTCTCTAGATATCGATCTTTGAAATTATTTAGAAAATCTAGGTTCAAAATAATTCAAAGTATAAACACATAGTAAAAGATATTTCTATAAAAACAGTCCAAAGACTAAAATGCATTTAAATCTGAAAATTGATTGAGAATCAAATTACTGACATAGATTAGATTGAAAACCACTTTGCGACTTAAACTTTCAGCCTTTAGGACTAAAAGATTGCTGTTGAAGAATGACATGAATATATTTGATTTATAATGAATAAGCATAAATTATTTTCTTGTTTTTCTTAAGCTTGATTCGTTTCTTTTTTGGTCTTATATTTAGAGTAAAGGCACTCTACTTTCTTATATTATTAGCTATAATCACACCCGAACAAAGTGTTCAATTGATGGCAATAGTATTTTGAGCAGTAATATGTATCGTATTATATGACACCTGCGTCCCACTTATGCAAATCTCTATATGATGTGCTCTTCGAATACAATAACTAGATCACTAACTTTTCTGATTGACGAACCTTAAGATACTTTCTCTCATATAAATTCATAAATGTTTTTTCTAAAATTCAAACTGATTTGTTTCGGAAACTGTTCTCATAGAGTTATATAAAAAATACTAGTTTATAAAATGACTTTTGGCTTAATATAAACGAAAAACTTTTTGCCACAGTTGCAATCTAACCTAGCCTAACCTAGCCTAACCTAGCCTAACCTAACCTAGCCTGCGGATCAGAGTTTGATTGCTGAATGGAAACCTACTCGATATACAAATAGCTGAACTTTTATTCTGTGGTCAGTTTTCTAATCAAGTCTTATATAGACTTATTTTATTGGCTAGACATTTGCAGTATTTTATTGCTGTCATTAACCCACAGTGAGAGATATGGACTTTAGTCGTAGTGATCAAGTATTCAGAATATTTCTAATACTATCCTCGTGGTACACTGGCTGTCAAAGTCTCTTAACATTCGATGCTTTTCCATAAAAATGATAGGATTCTGTGAGTGAAATAGTTATATAAATTGATTAGTTTTACTGGTTATTCCAATGTGATGCAAATAAAGAAAAGCAGTAAAGCTGTAAATGTAAATAAATAGTAGGAAATATGAAACAAATTTTCGATAAATCATTAATCAAATACAAATCTATTTTAATCGAGATGACTGTTGCGTAAATAATTTATATAATAAAAAGGCATAAAATCAATAGTATTCTCATTAATAGCATTATATTACCATAACTTTATTAGAAAAACAAATATTTTATAAGTCTTCTGTGCTAGGTTAGGTTGGATTCTGTGCTAGGTTAGGTTGGGTTAGATTCTGTGCTATTCTTAGACTTTGATATTAACTAAATGTAAGTATAAAACTACCACTTCACTATTACTTATTTTCATATCAGAATTAATTAAAACTTTTAGTTTCCATTAATATTCATAATATTGATTGCAGAAAATGTTTTTTCAGATCAATATAGTCTTCTCTGTAATTTAGATACTCCTCAACTGATAGAATCAGTGTGGAATCCCTTTAAGTTACTTTTCAATCAATTTGAATGTGCTTTTTATGTTTAGGAAGTTTTCTTCTAGTTCCTAAATAGTGTCTTCAGATTAACCCAAAATGAAACTGTTTAGAAGTAAGAGAGGCCTATTAGCAATTCAATTATAGCTAAAAGTAAACTTATCTTCACTTTAGTTCAATTAGAAAATAAAATATATTTTTTACTCTTTTGTGATCCTTTAGTTAAATTTCTTATAATGGCAATGAAAATCAAATCCATTTTTATACGTTAACTAATCTAACTATAGGATATATGAAAAGTTTTATAACAGATTATATTGTATATCAATAAGGCTTTGTGTTATTATGAGTCACAGCTTATGATTAATTAGTTGTTCAGCTCGAAAACTAATCAACAATTGTTTCTACTGAAAGTATTACCGAATACTTAGGCTTAAAATTAATAATTAGCTTAATATTCGTGATCTGAGTGATTCATGCTATCGTGCAATGAAAATTCTAGAGAAACTTGATGAGTAGTAACTAAATTGAAAGAATAAAAGAAAAACATAAACAAGTTTTCACTTATATATGCAATGTTTAAGGGAGAAAAACATTTCCACTAAACTTTTTTGCATAGAACATTCATATTGATCATTCATTATTAACGACTCAATTGCGACTGTTATGGCACATATTGTTGACGTCTTTCTTCCCTCATATTTCTATGGTTTTGCTGTCAAATTTATTTTTCCTGTTCATCTTATATCACATTCCAGTAGTTCTCAACTCAATCGACTTCGATTTATAGAGTAGTAAACTGTTATCTGATCAAAAGAAGTACTGATCAATCACTTGTGTTGTGCTGCAAATCATAAATTTGTTAGACGAGAGATCCTTTTATAGCAATTTGTCTAATAATAGATTTGGAATATAATAAAAAACTTTAGATTTCTAGTTTTTCATAATAACTATCAAATTAATGCTTAACAAGCATCGCATTGCAAAATACAATAAATTTTTCTTATTTCAGAATATTCTTTAATTCACCCATTGATTGATTTGAAATTACACGTAAAAAAGTGCCTCACTATAAGTTACTGAAGATTAGTGTTGATAATCGCATAGTAATTCAAATGAAGTGACTTTAATGGCATTTTGAAAATACCAGTAGTTGTTGTAGTTATGTATTCTTTAATTGACATTAAATTAAATGAAAAACGTTTAAGCTTTGCAATTACTCCCACAATAAGTATTTGAAGACTAGTTAGAAATATTAAATTGGTTAGGTTATCGTCTAAACGTTCAAAATGTGTGTCTTACCATAGACTGTGAGCTATTTCTTGATCCAAAAAACGTTCAAATCTTCCAGCATTAAGTTGGTATTAACTTTGTGCATTTGTTACTATGTATACCATTACAACCATTGACGCAATTCGTTTTGATCGACCGAATACTAAATTTATTTTTATACGCAGTGAAAACATGAAAACATTCTAAGATATAAATAAAGTTATCATTGATTTATCGATAAGTTGCTAGAGAAAAATCAACTCAATCTAAAGTCTTTCCGTCAATTATTAATGAGAAACAAATGAGGTTCTGTTTAATTGAAACCAATTTAAGAGTCTCAAGAAAGAAGTTAATTAAGTCGTTAGGGTTGAGGAGTTGTGAAAGTTGGTTTTATTTTCTACATTAAACTCTATTGAGTTTGTCCACTTTTAGCTACGGC
This sequence comes from Archegozetes longisetosus, assembly GCA_018873245.2. Lineage (NCBI taxonomy): Eukaryota > Metazoa > Arthropoda > Arachnida > Sarcoptiformes > Trhypochthoniidae > Archegozetes > Archegozetes longisetosus. The sequence goes on along the minus strand of JAEMBT020000008.1, from coordinate 10,052,877 downwards.
AACCTCTATTTCTACGGCAGCCTCTATTTCTACGGCAGCCTCTATTTCTACCTAACTCTATTTCTACGGCAGCCTCTATTTCTACCTAACTTCTATTTCTACGGCAGCCTCTATTTCTACCTAACCTCTATTCCTACTCTAGATTCAATTATCTCTCCTCCTATTTATTATTAACCAATTTAAACTCAATTTAAACTTTTTCTATACTTCGTAAAAGTCTAACAGTTAACGTAAAAGTTTGCTCTTATTCGGTTAATAGAGAAACTTTTATTTTAATTCGATTTTATTTTGTTTTTAACTAAATTCTTTTGTTTCAGATCAGATCATGAACTCGAGGGACTGACAATTTATTACTTCTATGAAAAATTGCTCAACAAAATAGTTTGTGTTGTTGTCAAATAACTAAATTTTATACAAATGCTTATGGATTGTTTTTAAAAGTCTAGACTCCCAATAGACTAGTCTAGGGTTGTCGCTTTTCAAGATTCAACAATCAATAGTTTTGCTTTTTCAATAATTTCAGACATCACTTAAATAGTAAAAGAGACTAATAGTCGTAGCGAATATTACATCATGTTATGTATGGTTTTTAGATATGCAGACTACAGTTCGACAATCCATAGAGGGTTTGATTGTGAGTACTTGCTCGTTTCTGCTATAGAATTTGTTTGTGATAAAATTGATTTGAAAACTTACTTTAAAAACTTATGAAAACAGTAGACGACCACAATGAGGCCTTTACGTATTGCTGAACTGTAGGTGGCATAGGTCAGTACTAGAAAGATGTATTGTTGTTGACACATGCATGTTGTATAAATGAGATGTTCTGAAAGTCCGTCGATAAGGAAACAAGATTTATACGATTGGCAGCATGCAATTCACTTAGGATAAAAATAAGATACAAACACTTTTGAATTTTGAATTGCAGTTGCAAGCACAAAATTGTAGTGTGTTAGTCTCGGTCAATCGTACTCTGCTAATAATGCAAAACCATTCTTCTTGCAAGCAGACTTTCAGAACATTCTATAAGATATATTGTCAATCATAATTTTGAAAACAAATTCCCATATGAAAACCTGCAAGAAAACAACTCAGACCCTCTGATCACCAAGCTATGATGGGTAGAACTTGACTTGTTTAAAGTACTGAATTGATTCAACTTACGAATAATATTTTTTTACATAAATGTTAATGATTCAAATACGCGTAGGACTCTTTGATTATTACTTAACTTTAAGTCATATATAATTAATGTTGGCACGTTTTATCAACTAAGCAGTTAAAACCAGTTTTTCCAAGCTATATCCAATTTTTCAATTCAATTCCAATTTGTATTTCTGTTCAGATTCTTGTCAGTCGATCGTTTCGAAAGTTTGAAAATCTGGTAACACTGAAAAATAACTAGTCATTCAATTAAGCATATTTGAAAGCTGATTATCCAAGATCTAAATCTGGATAACCATATATTGGGGCAGTTATTTTTTGGACTAAACGCGGCAACTTTAAACTAAAAGGATGGAAGAAAACAGTAAATAGAAAAATTGTAATACAATTTAACTAAAAGCTAACCACTGAATCTCAAAAGGGAACAAAGTATGAGAAGAAACGAGAAAATTGAGGAAAAAGAAAGAAATCCAGCTTTTTTATGATGCATCGTATCCTGAGATAAACGATTAATATCTTTTCAGCTTTGATAAAGTAGTTGCGAGAGAAAGAAAAGTGAATAATTTTTCTCCTTGTTTCAAAACATATAGTACTGTTTGTGCTCATTTTTCTTACTTTCTCTTATATTTCTAAGTGTTTGATCTCGTAAACCATCATAACTTGAGTCCTACTTATTATTTCGACTTAAATCTTGAGCATTCATAAAGAGTTAGTCAAAGAGAAAACAAACAATTCCTCACTTTTAGCGATCACACGTCTAGTGATTCATCTGAAATAATGTAGACGGAAATAAAACGTTTTTCGCGTAATCTTAATGAAAGCTTTAAATTATAAGTTTTGTCACTTTGAAGATACGTAGTTTTGTCATGTTTATTAATTCATTTTATACCCGGATCTGAAAAATTTATAAATATGATAACTCACTCAAATAGAATCGATTAAATGCTTATTAACTTTGAAATTGATTTTCAAGCAAAATTCATTAATAGATTTGAAACTTAACGCATTTTGAATAGTTCAGAAAAGCTTTGGATAATAAATGACCGTATTATAAGTTTTCTTGATTTCGACTTGAAAGAATCTATTATATTTTGTGAATACTTTATTGAAATTTCAGAATATTCTTCCAAGAGAAATCAACAGAAACCTAGAAAAGTAAAAATAAAATTATAAAGAATTCTTTATTTCAGTAGTATTTTTCTGACGTCGGAGTCAAAATAGAAAAGTATTTTTTATCCCAACGCTTTGGACTTAAAAACAGCCCCAAAACTAAAAGCAATATAAAAATTTTGATTTAAAATAATAGATGAATCAGGATTTATAAGACTTCATTAACAACTGGATAATGTTTTTGTCCATTCTTGTGAAGTCAGCCATTTTTTACTCACATAAAGAAATTGATATCAAAAAATAACTTTTATATAAAGAAAAGTAGACGGTGAAGCCAACTAGTGGATTTCTAGTGCTTAGGCTCTCAAAATGTCTGTTTCTCGCTAAATTAAAAGAAAACTTGTATGTTCTTTAATATGAACTTTCTTAATTTACTGTTATAATTGCTACAAAGTGGTGCAAGGATACATTACATTACGATTTCAATTTGAAACGATTGCACCACAGGTTTTAATATGAAAAGCATAATACTTAATCCAAATCAATATGGTTTGTGTACCTACACTCGAAATTTGCTGGCTTTGCCACTGAAAAAACCAAAATAAGAATGTGTAAACCATATAAAAACATCTCATATACGATCATATGAATGCTAGTTTTAGTCTAAAAATAGAAGACAAAACTAACGTAAATGTGATCACAGGATTTTCATGAAGAAAAAGGGATAACTCAATGATTATTATACACTTTTTTCAGCAACTTTCGGTTTGCTTCCGTTTCATTGAAAATTCTCTTTCTTACCTCTAGTTCAGAGAATTCTCTGTTACTATTTGCTGATAAGAACTAATTTCCAAATAGTATTTTGTCAAATAATATATTCTAAGAATCGATCAAAGAACAAACTTTTATCTGATACAAGAATCTAGTTTTAGAAATATTTACTTCAAATAATTAAAATTTTTACTTCGTTTAAAGTTTAGAAAAGTTATGATTTTTCGAGTTGGGACAGAGAATTAATTGCTTTAAGATTAATAAAACTTTGAATAAATTGATGTGACAATATCTTAAATTATCGCCATATTTGCTTGAGTTAATCATTTAATAACCTAAAAGTTGAACAGAATTTTTTGGGTGGATTTATATTACTTGTAAACGTTTTTGGGTGAATCTAACTCTGAAAATCGATGAGAAACCTGGCATAAGATACGGTGAATGATGATAAAAAACTACGTGACACGAAATATAAGTGTTTTGAAAACACAGCTGGATATCAGAATGAATGACGCATTATATCTACTAAAAAAGTTTTACTACGGTTCTTCATATGTTTAGCTTTGAAAAGACTATCAAAAGTAAATATAAAGGATTTGAATTAATTTTGCGTTTCATGCAAATTTCGTTTTATGCTAATTTCTTATGAACTTTGTCTCTCTTAAATTATATAATACTTTCACTTTTTACCTCCTTTCAACTTTCACTCAAAACTTTTTAATCAGCTTTAAGAAGAAGATTAATTAGAAATAGTTAGGCCAGGGATCTGGTGATGGCGTTTTAATGGAAAGAATACTATGTGCTCGACATTTGAATGTCATATTGACTGGGCTTGTTTCACAGATTTTAATGAGATTCAAACTCTGTATAGTATTAGAATAAATAATTAACTATTGTTTTAGCGATCTATTTATATATGACTTCAAGGTTGACAACTGTAGATTTTAGTCATAAGTTCATTTTTATATAGGTGTTCAACTATATAATAAATTCTATAGTTGTTAGTAGTCATATCTAAATATATTATTTCTTTTTTAGTTATGCTTTTACAGGTCTTTAAAGCAATGTTTTATTGTTAAATGTTTAAATGAACTGAAACATAAAGTTTTGCTTACAAATCAACATTTATCTGAACTGATATCATGTTTAAAAGCCATATATCATACAAATTGTTGTAATAACTCTTAAGTGTACACAATATCTAACTGTAAGAACTGAAATTGGTTATGTAGCAGTAGTCTTAATAAAGAAACAGATCATACTCTAAACATATATTTACAAAAAACGTCTAAATAGTTAGTAATGATTTATAGGTTGATTTTTATTTGCTTTCGAATATGGTTTGATAACAAAATAGAAACCGCATGCAAAATATAATCACTTTTACAATAAGAATTCTATCAATTTTATCCTTTAATTAAATTTCTATTTTTACAGCTTTTCCATACCCGGAATTAGATTTTTTGCTACCAATCTATTTGTAGTAGAATTGAAGAAATAAAAGCACAAAAGAGAAAGCTCTGATAGACTGAACAATCTTTGACTGGAAGCAAAACCTGCATATTGAATCTGACATTAAGAGAAAAAACTTATTAACACAATTAATTTCTTTATATTAACCGTCAGCTAGACTCTCCGTCACACTATAGTCCCTACCATACCTTCAGACAATTGATACTATAGAAACACTCGTGCTAAGAATAGGTTAGATACTCGACAAAGAAACATAAGAACTAACGATAAAAGCAAACAGAAAATAAAGAGAATTTGTATCCTTCCATCAATTCTAGCATTCTGCATCTAGCTGAAGTTTAAGTTAATTTTATCTTTTTGGTAGAGTATGGTTGGATTTTATTTTTTCTACTTCCATTTATTTTACTAGGGAGTCAGCCTTATCTCAAATTAGTGAATGCCTACCAAAGCAATAAAATGGTCACGAATTGTCACCTTAAACATGATGCCTAACATTTCAACAGATTAACTCGTTTGACGTTATTTTTTCTAAGGTTTCAAGAAAAAGTATATCTTATTTTCGGCTTTTCACTCAATAAAAGCAAGTTATAATTTAAAGAAATTCTTAAATTCCTTACTGCATAAAATTACTATTCTTTTATTTGATAGAAATTTATCAAAATATTAATTACAATAGACTAAAATCAAACTGTTTTTCCATAAGAATTCACCCACAAGTCATAAAATTCTCAAAATTTCTAGTTTTTTGAGAATTGAAGTCAATGCATAATTGAATTTTGAGGTTTCTTCAAACTTTACACTATTTGAAAATTAGAATTTTCAAAATCAGATAGATCCATAAGCGATTAAAAATTTTAGAAAGCTATAATTACTCTACAGGATATCAGCTTGTTCTGCTACGAACTTGAAAAACTTGATTCATGATGAAAATTGCAATAAGCCACTCGAAAAGTGGGCAAATCTAATCTTACGAATTCTAGCAGTTCCTTGTCTTTTACTACTTTATCTGTAGTGAGCAGTTCTATTTCCCAATAGAAAAGTTGGGAAACGTGAGAATCACATAAAAAGGTATTGTATGGAAAATTCATTGACTAACAAATCTCGTGCCACGAATACATAATAGTATTCTACGTAAGTTATATTTGATTCATATGAACAATTCATATGAGGCAAAAGTTTTTGTCGAAAATTAAGCTTAAAATAGAAAATTAATTAATAAAAATAAATCGTATTACGCACAATAGTATTGAAGAGTTCTTTACAGCTCCGAAAAAGTTAAACTTTCAGTAAATTTGAATAATTTATGATAAAATAATACATGAGAATCAATTTCTGGACTATTTAACTAATTGTAGGTTTGAAAGCGTGTTTTTAGCTGTTATCTAAAGAATTATATTCTGGTAGAAATTCTCTATTATTTTAATGTGCAATTCGTGAAAATGGCCGTGTACTAGGACTTAAGTGTAGCAATAATCTTAGAAAATGAATCGGACTAACATTTAATTAAGGTTAAAACTAAATAACTGACAAACAGAAACTCTCGCTTCAAGTAGAGCCAATTATTTGTCGATGGTTACCCAAAATTCAAATCTGGTTCATATCGTGTACTTAAGCGCCAACTCAATCGTGACATATATTGAGTGACGAATCAATAGGCTATTAATCTGAGTGAGTAGAAGAATGGCAAGTTAAGCTTATATATTCAGCATCAATATCTTGGACATACTTTTTCTCTTAGTCTAATTCTCACCGGTATCTAATTGGATTTCGAAAAACTTTCCATATCATTAATTAATAGTATAATAATAACAGAATTACTTAAAAGCTAATTAAAAAAGTTATGCAGATCACTGAATATGAAGGTCAAGACTCGAGCTTTTGAAGAACCTGAGCTCAAGCCTAGATTTTCAGAATGATTCAAGCTTTAAAATCAGTTTGAGATTAAAAAACTAAATATTAATACAGAAACATATATTATGACTGAATTGCCCTATTCTCTATTAAAATAACGAATAAATTATCAAAATAATTTACGACGTTTGGCTAAAGTCAAATCCCTTGGCTTATAATCGTATTGTGAGCAAAAATTTTTCTAATCATGAACTTTATGACAATATATTATTGCTACAATAAATTAAAAAGTTTTTTTGAGTGATTAATCTAGAAATTTGATCGTATGACTAATCACTAAACTTGATATAAGTTGGTATAAACCAAATGACACTCAGATTCCTCGTAAAGTCTTTGCCATAAATAAATAAACAGATGATAATAACTTCCTAAAAGTGTATTAAGTTTATGACAATAGTAAGAATGATGCGCTTTTTTGGCTAACTATTGGGCTATGAATTGATTATTTTATATTAGCTTAAAGTCGCATATCATGCTATTTATGGCTACTTTGAATACGATTAGCGATTAGCTAAGAATAAACTAATTCATAAGTACATTCAGTGAATTTAAATCCACGCATAGCAACCCGGAATGGGGTGTTGTTATGCGCAGATTCTTTCCCAATAATAATTCATATGATGTGAAAATGATTTCTTAATGATTTTAGACAGAAAAAGTAATCGCAATTCTCTTTTAAGATTGATTCAAATCAATTTTTGCATTCTCAGGAATGTGTTATAGGCCTATTTGATTATATAGTTTTCAGTGCATATGGTAGTACATTATTTTCCACCAAGTCTGATAATGAAAAAATATGTTAAACAAAAAGTTTTAGTAAAAACTGAATAGAAGATTTACAATAACAATCGATACTAAGCGCAAATAAGGGTGAATAAGATGGCAACTATGTTTTTCTTGTAGCTATGCACGCTCTTAATTACACCTCCCGTATGTGTATATAAATCTTATGCAAGTATACTATTATTGCACTCATTTTAATTCCAATACCTCTACAGTAAATTCATTTGATCCAACTTTTGCAGCTAAGCAACTGATTCTTATGTTGAAAGCTACAACAACAAAGCTTCTACCCATTGAAAACACAGTTACGAACCACATCTAATGAAAAATAGTGCAGAGGTGCACCAGATTTCACATAATATGGTAGTTTTTAAGTTTTTATCTTGGATTGTTTTGCCTTTATTGAAAATTTGAACCATTATCCTACGTATTTTTAAACTATAAAAAGTTTTTTAATCTTTGGTAATCTTTAAAAAAGCTTTAACAATGGTCCATAGGTCTCTAATATCTTCGAGTTTTAAACTTATATTTGAATAATTTTACAGCTGTCATTGTCATTGAAAAATTTATCAATAGTTTGATAAAAGAATGCATTATTTGAAACATAAAACTACAATTCAATGATCTGAAGCGGATCTGAGATTTAAGTATCACTTAATTTAAAACAGATTTGTTGTGTTGAAATAAACTCTTATATCTTGTTACCTAAGTTTGAAAACTAACAAAATTGATTTCACTTCTAGCAATTATGAGTCTAAAATGTTAGCAATTTTAAAATTATAAGTCTCCAAATTATACTTTGATCCAACCTTTTAGTGAATTTGAAGCATTTAGATAACCAATTTTCGCAGTTTTCACTATCTATTAGCCTACTTTAACTAAAAGAATAAAGTACTTTTGTTTTCAAAGACCAGCTTATGCTAGTTTGAGAAATTTAGTCCATAGATAACAACCTGATTGTTAGATACACAAAAGGCCTTCTCTTAGATTGCATTAACTTTGTGTTAGGCAAAAGTATAGATAAAATTTCAAACATTCTAGAGGCCATCAGAATATTATCAGAATATTGTCAGAATATTATCCATATTGAGTCTTAAAATGACAAAAAAATTATTATTTAAGATTAATGATAAATAGATGAAAGAAAAGTGAATATATCCATGACAACACCTTAATTACAATAATGGCAAGAAGTTAATCATCAGAAAAAGGGCCTATTGTTCCACTATAATCATAATTATATTAAGCGATTTTAGCAGACAATCAAACTTATTATGTTTGAGTTGTCTTTCACTATTACTCTTATATAATACGAAGTCAATTTGATTATATATTATACTCCTTTTGGTTAACAATTACCAATAGATGTTAATATTTATGAATGTCAAACATATATACTTAGCTTCAATTACATGTAATCATATCTTCTCTCGTTAATAATTCATGAATCAGTTAATGAGCTTAGAATATGGAACATAATCAATATTATATACTAATTCTAAGAAACTCTTCTTTCTAAATTATATCTTAAGCATCACAATTTTTTCTTTTATTTGTTCTACTTTTGGATATCTTTATAGGCTTTTTAGATACCTTTATAAGCTTTTTTGATAATTTTCTATTCAAATCAAATAGATTTGAGAAGTTATTAAGTTTTATAGAGTTAGATATTTATTGGTTCATAAAAGTAAATTAGTTACCTCAACCATAGAGCAGTCTGACGTCTAAACAAATTGGACTCAGAAAGGTATAAAAGTAGTGAAAATTTCACAGTTAAACAACTGAAGTTTTACTTAATTTATCTAAATTTTCAAGCTTGAACGCATATAACAAGTTTTAATTATAATTGTGAATAATGCATAAGCTTGCTATTCATCTTAATGATCACGAAGTCATAGCAAAGTCCGGCTCAATTAATTATGATTATTATAAATGAGCCTAAGAATAGTAATTAAAAACAATTATGCAACTAGATATGTCTTGAAAATTCATTTTTATTAGAATATAGTTTTTCTTTAGTACAACTAAAAACTTAATGATAATTATTTCAGTCTCTAATATTAATGTTCTTGCAATTGATCGTTGTTTCTAAGTTAAAGTTCTAAAACTCATTAAAACTCATTAAAACTCATTAAAACTTATGAATATAAGCTTTTGGTGATCAAAATGAACTGGTTATAACCTTAACGAATACTAAATGATAATCAAAGTGATATCTTTGAGAAGATGCGGGTAGTTTTATCGTTATTTCAAATAAATGTATCAAATTGTTCTGTGAAATAAACCCCAACTTTATATGATTAGGTTACGTTGATTTTAGTTATCTTGCGGTACTTTTCATATGAAAACATTTCTTAATAGCTATAATCTTATTATTGAACAGACTAAATTAGAATTAATAAATGCTTGAGATTATTCTCAAACAGAGAATATTAAAATAGAAGAATAGCTGAAATAAATATTGAAAGCTAAAGAATGATTCTTACGTAACTTGTTTAGTATGAAAGAGTCGCTGTACGATATTTATTAACATTGAAAATGAAGCTCTACTCAACGGAAGAGGATTAATATTTTTATCAAAATTATATTACATTTTGCATCTTATCTAAAAGTCTAACCATATATTAGACTGATTTCTTCAAAATATCATTCTCATTCATATCTAACTTGTTAATAAAGAAAATTGTATAAAATTTGTCTTATTCATCTATATAATCAAATTTGACAAATTTCAATTGATGCGTCAATTTTTACGATTTGAAAATTTATCAAAAATTTATTCTTATACAAGGTTGCAAGTGCATCTCATTAGATCGAGTACTTTATTTACAAATAGAGTTTGTGATAAGAACAAAAAGTTTGTTCAGCATCAATCAATTGATTTTTCGAGTGAATCAACAAAAATCAAATAAATATGAATAATGTTTAGTAAAAACAAAACCACATAAAATCAAACATTTTATTAGATTGAGAGCAAAAATAGTTGTGTAGTTTGCACTTTTAGGTTGTCAAACAGCACTTTTGTGTATGCAATAGAAATTTTGCCAAACTTTAAAAATATCTTCTATTCATTAGATACTCGACATTTTAAATTCAATTTTGATCATTTTGACCTTTTAACACAAAAATCAGCTAAAATTCTATTTTTACAATCTTTTAATAAGTCTATAGTGAAGGCAAAATTTTAGAATTTTTACAAACTTGTTCGACATTTGAATTATAGTAAAACGGATTGAAAATTGTAGTTTATCTTGCGAGAAAAAAATATGGATATAAAACTTACTCAACATAATGAATTATGATTACTGTTTTTTTATATGTCTCTTTGCTACTTTATATTTCAAGATCTACTCATCTCAAGGTCTTAAGTCATCACGTTGGAATCAGAATATGTCGACTCGAGTTCAGCTATTTTTATGATCCAGGGTAGCCGCTGACCATTTTAATAAATAAAATCCTGTGTTTCACATTAGGAAAAAACTAGATTCAGTTTCTCGGTTCGATATACACTCAGTATATATATCTTGGACTGCTATTGCGATCTTCTTGATTGAAATGAAGAGAAATTGGTAAAAAATTCCCAATTATCAACTACACCTGAACTCCTTATGAATTATCAAGCCAAAATATACAGGTATGTGATCTCACAAGTTGCTTTTTTCGATCACTTGAAGTGATTACTGATCGCTTATTTCTCTTCAACGGTAGAGTACATTTTGATTATGTCTAAATTATTTGACTTTAAATGAGTGTTAGAATGAAGATATTCGACGATTCCAAGGTTGAAATGCATTTTCAAACATTATTTGCAATTATTGATTTTGACTTATAGTTTACTGTGTCAGGTAGTTTTGGCTTTTGGTCTATTTATAGAAGTTAGAATATTAAACTCGGAACTAAATTAGAGTTCAGAGTTTTCGCATCTAAACCGCTGTCTAAAAATTTGTTCTAGCTCCTAGACCGTTAAATATCTTTGATCTTGTACTTATTCTGAATAAGTTGACAAAAACACAATCAAAATATACATATCTGTTTAAGAGAAATGGATGGTCGAAAGTGACTTCGGGTAATAGGTAAACGGATTTACTCGACCAGGGACCTATATAGTTTTACTGCACAATTTGTAAGGAGTTAAGGTATAGAGTCGATAACCATTAATTCTTTGCCAGTCTTGCTTCAGTTCTACCACCTCCAATGCTCTTAGGGAAAAGAGATATTGAGAAATAACTTATTTGGTACGGATTTGAATTTTGCAATCTTTAAAACAATACAAATCTGAAAAATTTGAATGCTATTCAAGTGGTTGATTATAGAATACAATGTAATCTTTTTACGTTACTGACAAAAATAGTATCTATCGGATTTCTCAAATGCAAAAATATTAATATTTTCTGTTATAGTGATCCAAACGATATATGCGTTCAAAGTTTCGAAAGTTATGCCTATTTTTAAACCCAAGTATTACTTGAAAAGTACGCATACATTTCAAAATTTACATTAAGTCATCTTTCCGGAAAAATATCCAAAATAAGAAAATGTTTTTTTTGGTTAAATTTATCTTCTCCCCCACTAAATTCAAATCAGAGCTCACATATTGATAAGAATGTCTGAAAAAAAGTGTACTTATGACACGAATTTTAATTCAAATCATATCACAGTACGACATAAATTAGGTACACTTCAAAACCTAATAATTCTCGATAACAAACATAAACGGTGGATGCCAGGGTGCCCTTTCTATCAGACCATTATTTCTTCAGATAGTAGCAAACTTATAAAACACTTAATGTACAGAAAAAATATCATACTTGTGGTAAATCGCAAAATTACAAGTCAAATTTAATTACAAATTAATTAGCACCACAAACAACTTGACACAGTAACTACATTTTTGTTGATGCTATCATGGATTTTTAAGTTTTCGAATATAAGATAACTACCTTAAAATTTGGTATTGTTCGAAATTTTAATCTTTTTAAAGCTTTCTCATGTTCAACTTCTTTATATTATCTTTGTTATGAAACAACATTTAACAATATATAAAGGATGAGGTTCTGGTGAAATAAATCAGAAGCCCTAATCGAGAAATATGAGCTCTTTATTAGCTAATGCGTAGAAAATGTCACTTGAAAGAAGAATTAAATTTTTCGTAACACGTGTACGTAGGCTTTATTTAATCTTAATTATTAGTACAGCACGAGAGAATATGAAACTAGTTTCACAGAAACTCAAGCTTATCGATATAAAAAATTAATACCAAACGTTTTTCAAATCAGAAAGCTTTTAAACATTTTCAAAAATATCAAAATTAATCAGCATTTTAGCTGAAGATTCTCAAATGTCTTGCCATTTATCTTAAATCCAATGACTTTTAGAAAAACTTTTAGAAAAACTTTTAGAAAAACTTTTAGAAAAACTTTTAGATGATAACAAGTGTTTTATTTTTTCTCTAATGTTCATTTATCGATCGGATGTTTGGTAAGATATGTTTATAGCTCGTATGTAGTGCTTTTATTATAAGGAGGGAGAAAAACAAATATCACGCTTCAATTGATAGTACCATCAAATTTTGCCATAAATGCATGACTTCACTAACAAAACATATACTAATACTAGTTCATTGCACATTCAAATATATTACTGCTGTATATCTCATACTATTAACTAGTTATATAGCTCTATATACATCTTATAACCTTTTCAAATATCATATTATTCTTTAACTTCTTTCAAACGATTACTTGAGAAAAAATTTGTTTTTATATTATATAAGGATATCAGATGTGAATAGAAAAACAACGTTTAATATGAAAGCTTTTAAGTTATATCTCAATAGATATTTAATATAAAGTTCACTGGTATTGCACAAGAATGTCTTGTTCTCGAATTTCCTAAAGAGATCACTAACTTTTAGATTGAACAAATTTGTCTAAATTTTAGCAAATTATTAATCTGTCAGAAAAGTGACAAATCTTATAAATTATTCCTTCAATTGTCAATTAAGTTAAATGTGATGAATATTAATGATTTGTTTAGGATCAAAACTATTTAAACGGATGTGCAATATTGCTGTCAGTTATAGACAGATAACTAATTTATGATTAAATGTTGAAAATTTCATTTTTCTCTTAACTAAATATGTGTATTGAGCAATATTTTTGTTGTCAAATAAGTTAATGTGAAAATAGATTGACAAACCTAATTAATTAAAAACAAATCATTTACTAAAAAGTCATCTTTGAAGAGATGGAGTAATAAGTATAAGAGATTAAGTAATTATTAAGTATTTACAAGTTTAGATTGATAACTTAAGAAAGTAGAGATTTATTTGAAGAATAAAATACTAGCATTCATTTTTTTGTTTTACTACTTTATAATTTATACAAACAAATCTCTCTTCTAATTATAGTGAACTTATGCCACCCAAACACTAATTAGTACCTCAAGTCTAATAATCTAATGCATTATGATTTATATTGTCTTGTGACCTATTTCTTAATGAGTAAACTTATGTCTGATTCTTAGTCAATACTTAAAAACTTTCTTTTTTTTGCTTAACGTTCAGACGCTCAAAACAATACAAGAGTCGTAAGAAAAACTTCTTTACTTAATCGTCCCAATCGTTAATCTCTTGAGTAACCTTCAAATCATACAAAACGTTAATTCTCTTTAAAGTTAGAGTTGGGGCAACAAATACAAATCCATTTAATACTTCGATGTCTAATTTTGAATGTTTTTCAAAACAAATCATTTTAGTGAAATTACTAAGAACAATGATGAATTTATTTGGTAAGTTGTTTGTTTCAGTCTGATAGACTCTGAAGTATTAGATGAATTTGTTGAATATTTATGAGAAAATGGATGAGTTCAAAGAAGATAACTATATGTTCCAGCGTCGATTTGTTTATGCGAAAGTATTTGCTTCACTTCTAACTTATTATTTAGTTGGATTATATGAATCTTTTTAAACGATCCACTAATCATATTGAGGAGGGATTATATTTTCTCTTCCAAAACAAGTTCATTGCTTTCATAACTGACTCTAAGAGAAATATTTTGCTTTTCATTAAGTTTATTGTATTCATCTAATTTATCAAAGCTTCACAATTTAATACACAAACGAATAAATCATGTGACCATCTTAAAATAATTAAATATATGCATATGTTTCAATTAAATTGCTTCTTAACAATCCCATTTATCTAAAAAGCAAACTTTTATTCACTTTCATTTCTTTCAAGTTATAATTTCACAAAATTTTAATTTAACAACAAATGATTAAGTTAGAAATAAATAGCGAATTAAATGTTGGCTTCATTGAGATAAAGAAAATCAGAGCAAAATCTTAATCAAATAATAAGATCTTATCGATCGAGAAAATACTTGAGTGAGTGAAGAGTACGAGATTTGTTGTTTATTGCCACCAGCAGTTTATACAACAATTGTATGCAATTTAGGATTTCGGTGGAGAAAATGCACTTGAAAGATGCAGAACAGGTGCAGCTGTTAGACCAATTATAATCATGTCATGAGGTATAAAAGAATTACAGTATAAGCTTGTTTATTATATACCCATTTCAGCGCTACCAATATAGAATATTCTCTATTACATTTTCTAATTAATACACAACTACTCCACATTTATGGCTTCTGTTTATCAATAATTATTAATGTTTAATTAAATCTTTTCTATAATTTGATTGGTTGATTATAGAATATGAGTTTATAGAAATAAATGTGATTTCATTTTATTAGTCAACATTAATGTGATTATTGTATTTTTGAGAAGAGATATTCAGCTAAATAAGTGCTTTTGATCAATAAGTGCCACTACTACGGTGGATAAGTTTGTTTTTATACTAACTTTTAACTACAATATTAGTCAAGAAAACAATGCTGTATTGGTCCAAGTGTTTAGTAAGAAATTATCATAAACTTAGTGAAGAATAACTTAGTATCTAACCATTTAATAAGCAACACAATAGAGGCTCAAATGAATAGAACCACCAAACTAGTTAAGTGATACTAAGAATTGAGATTCAAACAAATAAACTCCTACCTAAACGCCTACTATTCGACATATAATTTCCTTTCTAGTGAAATTAACTGCTATTCAACACATAAGTTCATAAGTTTTATTATGAATTATAACTTAATAATAAAACTGTCGACCCTCATAATATTTATCTAAACAATAGCTTTCAGTATCGACCCAACAGCCAAATTTTCTTTCCAACTATTCTAAATTCCTTTATGAAGAACATTCTGTATTTGAGTTTGAAATCCACTTTAGTAAGCAAGTTGTTCGCGTTTTTAATTAATTATACAGTTCTAGCAATGTTATTATTGCTTAGCAATAGCGTGTCTACTAATTAGTGACTTTTACTGCTCTTAAATACTAATAAGCAGTAAAGCGTCACAAGAATGACAACCATTGAGCGCCACAACTATTATTAAACAATAAAAATCTAATTTTTCATTGGTTCAAAGTCTACATTTTTCAATATAGAATATCATGTTATTTAAATATTTAGCAAATTGTTAGCCAAGTTATTCCACAATTTTTTACTTAACAGTCGATGATAACTGAAGTCTTTTAAAGCTAGATATCATTCATAGTAAATGATGTCTAATTAATTGAAATTTATTTATCAGTGTTCTGGAGAATATTCTAGTCTTCAATCATTCGAATGACTTAAAGTTTTTATATATTAGACCTAAAGTCGAGCATAAAATTTGAGCTGAAGCTTAAAAGTGGTTTTTTATGCCTATAAAAGTCTGACATTTCATGCATAGCATAAACACTTTGAATGATAATCATGAATATTTAAAGAGCAAATTTTTTACTAAAACGAAGTGCTGGATCAATAATCACCTGATGAACAAAACAAAACACAAAAAGTTTTGCATACTAAATTACTTTAGATTTCATGAGAGAGAGAGAGAGAAGTGAGCAGCAAGAAAAGTCTATTTGCATATTAATACTAATACCAGCACTGAATTTTTGATTGAAAATTGAAGGCGAAATAAAAAGAGATTAAAAGCTTTGTAGGAAGTTTTACGTTTTAGGATAGTGTCAGAAATAGTCAAATTTAACATCAATTTTTTAAAGCTATATTTTTGTTAGGCAAAATTGTTGTTTGTTTTACAGAAGCAAAACAGTTAATTGTTAGTAATTAACTTTTTCATACATTCAAATAAACAATTAGTCAAAACTTATAAAGCAATTATGCTATAATTCAACTATTATATGAGGAGTGACACATAGAATACATGAATGGATATCAAGTATAGGAGAGAATAACTCATACGAGAGAAAACACAAAAGATAAACTATTCTCTTGTAATGATGTGTCAAATATATTAAGCAATGTTTTCTCACTTCAAGCACTTGTTTGTACCTAATCTTTTCAATTTCTACCACAAATCAACAGATAAATGGGTCAGAAAAACAGTATGCATTCAATTGACCTAGAGATGATCCTAGAATCCGCTTATTATACTACGGTATAAATAATTTGATGCCATTTTAGAACTTTTCTCTAATAATACTTGAACTTTATTTCTAACATATGAGAATATTAATAAGAAGAACAATCGGTAGCAAAACCTATTTTCTAAAGATAGTTCTTATTAAAACTCTAAGCAATGCAAGTAGAAAACAGTTTGCACAAACTTATTCATCATTAAGACTGAGTCATTAATCGTCTTGATAAAAGTCTTAAAGAATTGGTTGTTTACTCTTAATTATCACTCGCTTTCATTATAAAGATTAGAGCCAGGAAAATATGTATTTATTCACCAACTACGTCTGAGATATCAGAGCATTTAGTTCCCTTCGTCGTTATGAACTGTAGTCAACAGAAATTTACGAAATAATCCACAAAAATAACATCAATCATTGATCAATCAGGTGTTAAAACGTTAATATGCCATAAAACCATTGACATAATTAGGGGTAATTTAGAGGGGAGCGAATCTTTAAACGTCTCATATGTTATATATAAATAAATGGATGTAACGGTACCAAAGCACTTCTAAAGCGTTTTCAAATTTTGAGTAGAAAATGTTTCTTATTTAATGTTGTTGTCAATTAGGCTGAAAATTGTGCATTTGTTAACAAACTCAATATTTTTATGCAGAATTGTTACATTGTTACAAAAATATCTCAATACAGTAATACCTCGGTACAGTGAGTCGCTATGGACCAAGTATTTTGATTGACTTTAGTGAAGTTTCCCTGTGAAGAGATTATTTTGGATAGGTTAATGTGTTTTGGGACCAGAATGTTGCGTTTGCTATAACGAGGACTCACTAAAGGGAAGTTCACTATATCGAGAAATGACTGTATAGCGAGTACTTAATTAGAGATAAACACAATGCTTGAAGCAATCAATTATTCAAATGAAAGTCTGCAAAAATATACTACTAAATCGAAAAGTTGTGTACTTTCTTTTAAATATGTTCTTTGCTGAATAACAAAGATTTTTAATTGGGAGCTATGTTTAACTTAATTATAATATTTGTTTGCTAGATCACTCATAAAGTATTGAACTATTTGTTCATAATATTAATGATAATATACAGTCTACACAGCCAACTAATTAAAGTGATATAAAGTGAAGTATATATTTAAATAATAAATAACGTGTCACTAAATCAATGCCTATTTATAGAACAGTGAAGCTTTGATTTGAAAATTTTCCAAATTTTAACCAATTAGTAAGTTGCTTAACAATGCTAAAATTTTCAATTTATAACAAGTGTTAATTAATCGCCAGATGAGAAAAAGGTTACTATTAAACTCTTTTAGTTTACTAAATTTCAGTTGGAGTTGTTGACTTTTTTCAAATAATTCAATATTAGATTCAAACCTTTCACCAACCTATAAGTTTCAAACAACATCTGTTTGTGTTCCATTTGAATATATAATTTTTGTTGAATTCATTCTTAATTATTCACATACTCTTCTATTGAACCGCTTAATTTCCATAATAATGTCCCAATTGCCTCGTGTTTAGCCTAGATACTTCTGGTAAGACATAATTTACCTCATAGCATACGAGGCACTCTAGTAAATAAAGCATATGATAAGAAAAGTGAATAGTTTTACTTCACTTCCTTATGAATAGTCTATAAAACATTGAAAAAGATTTTGCAATGCTAAACGCGTGAAATCATGCAAAATCAAATTACTATCGGTACTCTAAGCTTGCAATTAGTTAGAATTCAGTTGAGTCATATTTAAATAATTAAAAGTTTTATTTTTTATCCATAGAATTAAATTAAAAGCAGTATCAATCGTACTGTTGAGATAGTATGAGTAATATTTAAATCAACTCTCTAATCGAAGGTTTTCAAAAGTTTTTGAATGTTTTCAAAAAATAACAGAACTTAAATACGGCTAATATTGAAGACAATATACCTATCAATTGAAGACCAATATTTAGTCACTTAGAGAAATAATATTGGTATTCATAAAAGGAATTAAAGATCTGCTTTTAGTTTGAAATTTTTTATCAATAGAGAAACTGATCTTTCGAAATATTGGTTTTGATAGATTATCAGAAATGATACAGATGTTTAATCTATTGATATCTATCTCCTCGGAAAATTAGATTTTCCACTGATAATAAAGTTCTGACTACAGGTGAATGTTTGGCTCTTTTATGAAGACTTTTTTTTGAAAACTATTTCTAAGGGCTGCTTTTGAAAACTATTATCTAAAACTTTTATCAAAGAGTACATTTTGATGAACGCCTTCAGACACTTCTCTCTATTGGCTCAACTACTAACTTTTATATAATGAATTTTGTTATGAGTTGTAGAAATTATCATCATTGGCGTAGTCATCAAATTTTCATAGAGTGGTACAAGTTCGAAATATCAAGTTTAATTCTTACAAATTCAAATCAAATTTAAGTTTAATTTAACAGACATCAAAGAATAAATTGTTATGAATTGCGTCAAATGCTACTTAAGCCAATATTTGTGTGAAAATACAGTTTTATACCTGAAAAAGCGCTGACTTGCAGAAACATCTCTCGGTCCTTACTTAACTACGTCACTGATAATCGCTGGAGATATTGTCATAAAACACTGTTGTTTCGCTTGTAAGTGGGTTTTCTGGCTATTCTGTTAAGTAACTTGAATACACTCTTTTCTAAAAGTGAGATAATGTGAATGATAAGCTTTATTAGTTGGAAAGTGTTTTGTGATAATAACTATTGTTAAATTTGGTTGACATTTTTTAGTTAATACTAAGCTCCACTCAACAAAAAAAAGTTTCATTAACAGTGAATTAGCTTGAGTTTATTTTATTTCTTAAGCTTGATCAGTCGGAAGTCTAGGTAGTTACAATAAATCATTCAGAAGCCACATAATTAAAACACATTATAGCGAACCATTATTGTTGTAGTCTTATAAATATTAAACTTTTCTGTTTATTCATATACCGGTCATAGAGATATATGATTTCATACATTTTTCCAACTCAAACGACAGTAATAGGTATTAAATACAATATAAATGTCACGATATATGATAATAGGTTAGAGAAATTCTGGGAATAAATGCGACTTTTCTTTCTAAATGATTTAGACGAATAGCAAATAGAAATTATTTTGTTTGCTATCAATAAAGTACCAAACAATAAAAACTTAGGACATACACATCTTTTAATGTCAAGTGTCAGCGAAACAACGGCTAAATTTTTATGTTCTTAAGGGAGAGAACTTAATTCTCTTAATGACCCTCAGAATTATTGCTATATCTTTATAAGAATATTGGTGTTTGGCTCATAAGTATTGAATATAATAATAAAAATTCTCAATTTCAAAAAGTCAAAGAACTTATTCCTATCTAATTCAAGTCCTTGACAAGAATTGTCAATATTTTCCTCAATCAATGAGAGAATATTTTATCAATTTTAGGAATTTCTGGAATCGCGAATCTTGAGCTCAATTCGATTTACATTTGTTTTTATAGTAATATTAGAAATGCTTTCCAAATACTAGTTTAGATTGAATTTTCCGTAGAATCTCTCAAGAGAATTCTGACTCATTCCTAGTAACAATCCAATGAGATTCTGTATTCTAATGAATAAAAGTTGTGAATAAGTGCTAAATAAGAATTATTATTCAATTTGGGGATACTTTGAGAATCTTTTACTTATTCAAAATGAGTCAAATCAAAGAAATTTAATCTAAAATGTCCAATAAATTTGTATTCTGATCTAGAACTAGAGAATTAGATCTAAATAACTTTGAAAAATTGTCATCAATGAATAAGTATTCACATACTGAAAACTGATTACTACTATTAGACGGTAATTGTGCATGGAATATATTATTGTGAATTTATGCTAATATTGTTTCACAATAAAGATAGTTTTAAAAATAGTTAATTTAACTTTGAATAAGTATTAGAAGATAAACACGCTGACCATCGATTTTAATGCAATATTTAAACTCTATTATTATGTCGTAATCAATACTATTTGTAGACTATTGTTGCATAATATATGTTCACTACGACATTAACAACAATAAAGCACAAGTTATTTGGGAAATATTTGTATTTTTATTATTGCATTTATTACTATTAATGTATTGTAAACATAATATGTCCGAAATTCTATCCTTTTGGGTAACATTATGTTTAAAGGCCAACAAATTTATTGCTTACGTATTAATGCAAACAAAATATAAGCTGTATGCATAGAATATTCTTGTATACAAAATAAGCAGATAGAGTGTAGGATCAAAGTATTAGAGTTTTCAACACTTTTCAGATATACTTTTAGGTTTAAAACAAATGCAAGTTTTGTAAAACATAATCCAAATAACGAAGTAGTTCATCAAATAATGATAACCAGACTATTATCTATCATTTTATTTGTCTTCAATGAGCCATTGAAATAAAATTCTTTTCTTATTCAGACTATCTTTTTCGGCAATTTTCAGCTCAAACGTTAATAATTTATTACATGAGCTATTGTTCGCATAGGTTTTACGCTCGACTTTCATTCAATTTTGACTAGACTTTTATATTTAAGGAAGTTTTAGGTATTATCATGAAAAAAGAGAATTCAATTAAATATATGGATCCGGAAGATTAAATAACAACCAAAAAATTCAGGTTTTCTGTGCAATTCGCATTATTTTTGTCTAAATGCTAGCCATAAATTCTGTTTTATATATATTTTATCTATAAATAAATGTTTTCCGGGAAAAATTCCAATTTAATCATTTTTTCTGCTTATAATCTAAATTGATTTAAGAAACTTTCGCTTTTATAGTTTGATAGCATCAATAGATCATAATCTCTAATTAAAACAAGTCATGCAATATTTGCGAGTATAATTAGCTGGTTCGTGTCAAATCATTCAGTATTATCCAGATAGCACTGAATTGATTGAATTTTGTGCTCATAAACCTTATAATCACTATTTGGGTATCACTCTTCAATATTGGAGATTGAAATATAAGGTACGAAAACATTTGATTGTTGATTTCTAATTAATCTATCTATCGAATTTTTTACTTATCGAAAACATATTTGAATTATTTGAAAATTGATTTTCTTCAGCTATATTTTAAGAATCTTCAAGAAGCTTCGCTAAACATTGGCTTATGAAGTATTTAATATATTATAGATTCTTCTCATATTTATTACAAACTTTATCCTAAATTCTCATAAGAATTTTGTTCTTATTTTAAAATAGAATATAAAAGATCCTTAATCCTGTATTAAATCCATCTCTATTTAATGCCTCATTATATGAAAGTTCGAAATCTCGAAGCCAAAAATATTAATACAAAAATCGCAAAGTATAAAACAAATTGCCACTAATGAATCAACAACAATAAATCTCCAAATAAGCTTTGATGACTATTACTTGAGAACATAAGGCAAACAGTATCACTTTATTCATTATAAACTTGCATTCTTTCAAAATTTCTCCTTCATTTTTCAGAATTATCGGTTTAGATTTAAGGTTCGAGTAATAACTTTGAATAAATTGCATAACAATTAATTTAACGTAACTAATTGTTTCAAAAAATATATGATAATCATCTGTTTAGAAACAATTTTGGAAGATGATCGAGATTTATAGCGTCGATTTTTCATACATATACCGAGCCTATTATTCATATCATAGTATTAAGTTTGCGTCACAGGTGCGGATCACATACTAAAGGGCGTGGAGCGAAAAATAATACTTAATAAGTCATGGCTTTACTACCGAATAATATGCCTCACTATAATAATAGCAATTCTAAATCTAGAAATTTCTTCTAGTCTTAAAAGCATGAATAATAAAAGTTGTTTTTTGAAAAGCAGCAATAAACGAAAATTTATTGCCACTGAATTATTGTTATTATAGTTGTGTAAATGAGTCGTTCAAATACCCTTTGAGACAGTGAGAAAATCTAATATGAAAGAAATTTGTTTTATGACTCAACTCCTACATATCTGCAAAACTATTTTATAAGGAATCTTAAATCTAGTCACGAAACACTCGTAAACTCTTAGACAATAATAAATTATCTAATATTGTTATGGAAGTTACCTTTAAATTGAAATTGTAGGTCTATGAATTTTTTCAATGCTTGTTAATTCAGCTTATGTAACGATATTCTGTCATTCAAGTTAATTAATATTTCACTTTTCAATTCTATGACAAGAAGAGCATTTAATAATCATTTTTATATTGTTTGTCATATTTTCTTCTTATCTCAGCAATAAAATAGTTTTATTGTTGGAATTTCAAGATTAGATTCTTATATAATATTCATTCTTAAAAATAAAAATTCTATTCTTAAATTTTAAACTAAATGAAATCTAATGTCCTTAAAATTTACTGTTTTCACGCTAATGTACTTTGAAATGTTGAAACTCAGTTAATAGCATAATATTGAGAGAATTTTTTTTATTTTCAAAGAAGGCTGTGGACTTAACCAATAGATAACTTAATTTGGTATTTTGAAACATTCTCGCATTTTTTCAACATCTCTTCTAATCTAGGAATCTTAAGCTCTTATTCAGCGAATTTAAATTTATTTGTGCAATATGCTTGTCAAAACTTAAAAGTCAAACTGATACATAATGAAATAAATAAGATTATTGCGAAACTAACACATCGCTCAATTAAATGTGTCAAAAAGCTAGAAAATTTCCCAGAAGACGAAACACATAACTTTCTCGCTAACTAGCATATTTTTTCCATTATGATTGCATAATATTTAAATACCCGAAGCAATGCCTTATTCAAGAAAACCAAACTTTTATTCTTCTAGTTTCTAATTAACTATGTCATTTTATTCAAAAAAAAATTTCACGCCAAGCTTATGAAAGCTCTAGGAGTAGTTTATAAACAACACTTGTTGAGAAAAAATTAGCTAATAATTTACTCGTTTTTCTTCAATATCAGAAGTGAAGATTATGTTTAAAAGTGGATTACTCAATCTGCGCATCAGCTAATTCTTGATATCTTATTTTTAAATTTATTAATTGATTTCAGAATTTTGGTGCCTTTAACTGATGGTTTAGCATAAATTTAGTTTTAATGATTTCCAGAAGATACTCGAACTATCGATGACTTTCAGTATCCATTCTTTCAGTTCTGTCAGCTGAGCCAGAAAATTTCGAGCGGGAGTGCACAGGCTATATTGGTTTTGGTATAGTTTTCGGATAAGAATCTACAGTCTATCTTTTGCAATAGTTTTGAGCTTGGGTTATAATGCGTTTTGCTTTATTTTGTAGTAATTGTTACAATGAATTAAGAAAGTTTCACATTCAAAAATACATTACTCTTATGTGAAGTTAGCGAGAGGCCTGAATTGGAGGCTCCTGTGTACCCAATGCCACTAATGGCTTCGCCACCGAGCCATTTAGCTAATTATGTCTATGATAAGAGCTTCCTATTCTCCAAAGGGTCTTAATTGAGTAGAAGCTTTCCAAAATGAACTATCAAAATCAAAGATCGAACAAATTCTCGATCAAATAAATGAAAATTAATTAATTTGAAATATTAATTTAATTAAATTACTTCTACTAATTAGCTGGTTCGAAAATTGTCGAAATGTTCAGTAACAGGAATTAGGCTTTGCATAAAATATGTTTTATTCGCAAATGTTGAATAATTTAGTTTATACTCAATTTAATTATTTACGAATGAGTTTCAGACAGAATTAGGTTTTTGTTTCGCTACTAGTGAGTATAAAGTCTACTTGTTGTAAGTCTTTAAGTCACGTATAGTTTTACTTTTTTAATTGTAATCAATTACTTCAATTGAAGTTTGTTTGAAGTTTGTGTTTCAAGCCATTAATATTAGTAGGCATTCATTTGAATTTGTTCATTAACTGTAATTTACATTTATTTTTATTAAAAAATTGCATAAGTGTCTCATAAGATAATATAGTAATCTTTAATGAAGTTTATAATTTTATATGATAGAAACAGTTATGATTTGTGCATAGTATCAAAAGAAAATTTTATGACATTGGTTAAAAGTGAGAAATTCAATATGAAATATAAAGCATTTTAAAAATCATCAAAGTGTGTCATCGTTATCAATAACATTTTCAAAAATAGCAAAAATTTTAATAATAAAAAAGATTAAGTCAAGTGATTCTTAAAAAATTTAGAGCTAAACATCGATTACTTCATCTGGCACTTGTTCACCGGGAATTACAGGCGCTTCTCCTGCAATAATAGGTTCACAAACGCAGTCCGGACAACGATCGGGATATGTTTCGAAATGACATCCTGCTGCACACATCGGTGTCGGACAACTTTGTGGGTCAAACGAACTATCGATCGCTGTAATAGAGATTAAAATATGCTTATATTTAATTCTTGAAAAGCAAGTCAAAATTTGACAATAAGTTTAATTCATAAGAACAAAAATGAAAGTTATTTTAAAATTCTACTAAGTTGCATAAAACTACTAAAATAGAGACTAAAATGAAAATTATTAACATGCATCTGAAACAAGTTTATAATACTGTTCGTAATAGTTTTCAAGTTATACCAATGTTGAAGAGACTGCTATTGGATTTGATTTATCGCAAAGTTTTAGAGAAAGTTAAATTCTGACCCATTTTATAGGTTAAGAAGCCAAAAAATATTAACTAAACCAAAGCCAATCAAACCAACAAAATCCTCAGTATTTAGAGTTAGAGAAAAACCTAAACCAAACCACAACCAAAAGCACCCAAATCGAAAAGAACCCGAATTATACCCAGAATTAAAATATTTTTCAGGAAGAAAAGAGTCTGAAAATTTGGCCACTAATTAGTTTAGAAACCGATAAAATAAATGGTCTACCGACCTTCCTCATCATAATTACAATCAAATATTGGACAGCAGTTAGAAGGGTGATAGCTAGCTCTACATCTATCGGACGGCGGCGGAGGACATGACCGTTGAATACAAGTGAAATCCGGAGGAGTACGACATTCGCAGTCAACACATCTCTTGCCGATATCTAATTTATGGCCAATCGAATACCTGTTTCCACTCAAAACACAATAATCTTCGCTATCAGTAGTATTTGTGATCAAGTCTTCACTAATTTTTTCATTCGTTTCTCCTTCAGCCCCGACATCATTAAGTTTAAGACATGCTTCTTGGCATTCTTCTAGATCTCTAAAATTATTGTCATTTCCACCACAGCCACCAAAGACAAATGAATGACATTGACCGTCACGCTGGTTAAAATGAAAGCGTTTGAATAATCCCAAACAAGGACCTGGATCCGCAGGTTGACTACATTTCTGTCTTCTTTCATATTCAGGGGTCAAATGCTTTTCAGCTAAGAATAATATAAATAAACAGTTTTCTGAGCCTTTGTACTAAACTAATCTTTTTTTAAACTTTAATCTGAAGAATCAATACTAACAGCAATAATACTCAATTGGGCAACAAGCTTCTGCATGATAGATAGGTATACACCCTTCTTGCAATTGTTGCTCAATCTCCAGATTACACTTGACATCATAACAGCCACTATTGTTTATCGAGTCGTCTGGATCCCAATTTTCGTCACAAATGCACACTTTGCATTTGTCTTCGTGTGGGTAGATTTTTTGTCCAATTTGGTAAGTTTTGTCATTATAAACACAAACAGATGAGTTAAGCTTCTGTTGAGGATCTAAAATTGTTAGAAAAACAAGCAGTTCATTATTGATCTATACAACTGTTAAAAAGTTCAGAATCTGTGTCTATAAGCAAAAATAATTCAACTAAGACTTCATCATAATGAGTTTAAATTTTAAACTTTAAAACCACAAACCAGGGCACACTTTATTAACGGCGCAACATTCATCCTTCTTGTAAACATTGTAACAATTTTTCACTTTCTCAAAATCCTTTTCGATTCCTTCGACTGGATATGGATGGACTGCAAAATATTCGGGACATTCAACAGTTATACAATGAATCGTTGTCAACGGACTGATTCTTTCTCCAGAATGATACCTGGCGTCGAAACCATACCCGCATTGACATACTTGGCATGGATTCGGGACTGGAATCGATTCTCCGATTTTATATTTGTTTCCATTATATATACATTCTATCAATAAAACCAACAGATAATTAGACTTTATAATATGAAGGTTATTTGAAATTAAAATAGTTATCTAAAGTCAAATACTTAGAGAAAAAAGTTAATAAGTTATTAAAATTGGAAAATTTTGTAATTGCTGATAAGAAATTAACAGTTATCAAAAGTGAACAAATTTTCAAAAGTTTTCAATTTATCAAAATTTAAAAATTTATGCAAGTTTGTATATAAGACTAACCATCATTTCCATAAGTGACGTTATTTTTATGATTGCAGTCAAACTTTTTGGGACAGTTATCACAACCATTACTATCAGGAATAGGTTTACATCCTTTGGCATAATAATGACTCAAGAATTTCGTTTCTATACAATGCGAACAATCCTTTTCTGGAGCTACATCAGGAATAATTTCAGATGCAGTTGCTACTTCAACTGCATCAGTTGTTATTTCATCTACATGAATTTTCGTTTCATCTGTTATTCCTGTCACTTCCAATGTATCTAAAGTTGTTGTTCGAATAGCTTCCTTCTGTAACGTTTCTTCGTCAGAACTAATATTTTCGTTCACCTCTTTAACTGGATCTTCAAATTAGAAATTAGGTTTATTTTACTTGTTTAATAGTTGAAAAGTTTAGAAAGTTTTCTTTATCAGTAAATTGATTACAAGTCTGTAAAGTACTTCCATCTCTTATTAACAAAAGTAAACTATAATCAAAATTGGAGGTAAAACAGTTGATCGCATGCGCAACTCCTGTACTTTTTAACATTTCATAAACTGGTTATATTGAATGCATAACGCTTGTGTAAAAAAGCTCTATTTCCTAAATGTATTTACAGTACTTATACTTATAGTTGAGGAGAGTATTAATCTGCATGGAGACTGACAAAACACATGTTAAATAATGTCTCGTATAATAAATAGTTTAAAATCAGTTCAAAATCGACTATCATCGCTGTCACTGCCGGAAAGATATCGTGGCGGCAGAATACAACGAAGTTTGGATTATCTCCAACTGGTCTATAATGACTACAAACAAGTCTTGATCGATGTCCGAAACGAAGCTCGAGATAGACCTTTGAAGGCATCAGTCATTGGCTCTATTCTTTCACTTGTGGCTTATTGTGCAGTTAAGAATCCAAATGAAGATGATTTTAGGCAACAATTGATTGACTCTCAAAATAGTTTGTCAACTGTTCCTAAGTCTATAACTCGGAGGACCAGTTGTGATCACGTCTTAGAGTTATCGCAGTTATGTAATGAAAAGCTAGTTAGATATCAGTCGTTAGGTTTGTTTTCTATTCTCTATTTAAGCGATTATTCACCCGATTGTTGTCTTTACTGCAATCAATGCAAGTATTTGAAGCCTAAAGTGAACAGTTATTTTTTTGATAGGATTATTGATATTGGGTTTATTGGAAAATTTAGACTTTTAGACCATTATATGATTGATTATGATATTAATGATAATGAATGGATTCTTTAATAGACTGTTAACAAATTTTTCAATTGTAAATAGTTTCTCAGTAGTTATTGTTCATATTTTATAACTAATCTCTCAAATCAATTATTGTTTGAATAAAATGTTTCAATTTTCACTGTATCCAAATTTTACTCTAAACTTTATAGATTTTTAGAAGCTTTCTCTTTATGTATATAGTTTTTGAGTAATTATTGCTTCAAATCTTGTTTTAAAATTAATTCAAATAAACTATTATTTGAATAAAATTAAGAATATCTTACTTGTATTTCAAAGCTTCTCTCAATAGTTTTAAAGTGATACTTTTAATTTGAACACGTAGTCAAATAAATATTTGGTATGAATACATTATTTTACTTATACTTAAAAGATTCTACCTGATTTAAAAGCAAGTTTAAGTTTAGTATGTTTTATAAGATTGAAAAATGAAATGACAATTTCATATAAGGTTTATAATAAACTAAATAGTTTCAAATTAGACTTGATTTAAGGTAGCTAGTTAAATGAATCAAATATACAGATACTCACTGCAGTCAACTGTTAATAAGAACAAGAGTCCACATAAAATATGTAAAAACTCCATCAACAATAATTCCTATCCTTTCACAAACTCAGTTCAATACCAATGATTGTAGAAAAATGCAAAAAAATGATTAATTGTAAATATTTGTCAAGAGATACACTTCTCTTATCACTTCATACTCTAAACAAAATTACTAATGAATAACTTGATCCATAAAAATATAAAAGTTCAGATAAGATTGCTTTCCAATGCGACTTAAGTAGAGAACTCGTAATACTAGTTGAATGATAAAGAAAAAAACTTTTTGGCGGAAGCTTGTTATTGACATGTATTTCTACTGCTAGTGCTAGACTGTGGGAAAAGGGGATTCCTTTTCATTAATGACTGGGATTTCCGAGTAGCGACTCAATTATTATTTGATTACTCAACTTTCATTTCTTATATTGTTCATCAACACAATAGTTATACTTATCAGTCATACTTAATAGTAAGAATACACCATTCTTGTAAGTATGTAATTATGCAAGTACACCCTCGTCCTACAAACATATCATTTCAATACCAATTCGAGGAAAATTTCATTACTCAATATTAGTTAATGAAGCTTTCTTCAGAATTCGCAATTCATGTTCTAAATTTTTGTGGCATTGACGCAACTGACTTTGTGAAAACGAACTTGATTTGAAAGTGAACATTAGTTTCTCACTTTTTAGCTAGTCCTAACATTTCAAGCCTAGGGGCAGTTTAAGTTTGACTTGGCAGCGTTAACAAAATTACTTTTAAGATGCATTAAATATGAATATCTAATCAAATTGATTGAAGGAGACGACTGAAGATTTTCATGGATTTTCTCAGAGATAACTTATTCTCATTTTATTTCAATAAAAGCTACGTTTCGAACTTATTGTTAAATTTCATTAGTTATTTATTTAGATTAAATTGAACTAATGTGATATAAGTTTGGAAGATTTCTGAAAGCAAAAGCTTGCTTGAAATCTGAAAGAATTTTTAGAAAACTATCAAGTTTAACTAAAAGTAAATTCTATCTGGCACGTTTCCAAAGACGAATAGCTGTATTAATGGGTCTAACTTCTTCCGAAGACATCTTGAACCTCAAGCATTCGTTACCACTCTCACTACCACCAGATCTAATCCAATTACTCCAATCTCCAACTTTTAGATTTGAAATATGAGAACTACACGAACTCTTCGAGCTCTCTATTTCACTAATAATCGGTGACGTATCTTTTTGTATTGCGCCAAAAGCATCAGAACCTATGCCAAAAACCCGAAAGAACAATCCGCTGTATTGTCTACTCGTTTCTATCCATTCATATTTAGGCCATAGAAGTTTAGGTTCTGTTTGGTTCGGCAATTGGATATAAATAAAGCCAACTGGGACTATTTGTTAATGAAGAAAGTATAAAACGTTTATTTTTCTTATATTATGTTTTTTGGCTTTACCACTCTTTTATATTTGTCATTATTGCAGATCAAGTTTACTGATAATACTTTCTATAGGTAGCTATTGTTCTAAAAACCTCTTGTCTCATGTTAAGCTCAGTTTAAAATTTGATCGAAGCTAAATTTAGATGAGAACCTGATTTGCAACAATACTTATCATTTAATTTAATCAAAATCAATGTTTACTTAGATCTAGAGACGATGTTTGCATGAATTCATTGACAACAGTCGTAAACTTTTTCGTAGAAGCCATGAAATCTCTCACTTCTTTCTGAAACTCAGTCAAATTTTTCTGCAAATCATTATTAGGTATGACTTGTTTGCTATTATTTATCTGGCACAAGACAACATTCCTCTTCTTACACGGAACTGATAGCCATTTCCCAAGTTTAAGATTATCTGAAACGTCTGATTGTATTTCAACGCAATCATAACCAGCTCTGAAATGATTTTGACTATCCCAATTAGTGAAAGTCATTTTTGAGTTATTATCCCAAACAAATTCATTGCCTGGAGAGGAAAAGTCATTCGTTTTGGCTCCAATCCAGACGCTTTGAACAATTGAACGATTTTTGAATAAGAAATCATTTAAAAAATCTTGCTCTTCTTTTGTCTCAATTGTGACGAGTGTTGCGCTTGAGGACAAACTTGTACAAATTTTTACCGAGCCTTCAAAGTCTAATACCTGGCTTTCCAATACTTTGTAACACTTGTCACCTCTGATTCGATCCCAATTTTCACATGGATTTGATATCCCATTTGACCCTTATATCAATCATTATAATTGAATAAGTGTTTAAAAATTAGAAAAAATATAATTTAAATTATGTTCAGCATTTAAGCAAATTGTTTGAAACGCTCCAGTAAAAACTTACCAGAAGGTATATGGATCAGAGAAATAGAAAGAACTATTACCAGAAACAGAATAGTTTCCATGTTCTCTTAGCTAGAGTAAAATTATTTATGTATCTTGTGCTTAATATTGATCTCAATTTAGCTTTATCTTCTGCAGTACACCATAAACAATAATGAATTGTTTCTTATCAGACATTGTGTTTTAGTATTATTGTTATGAATAGATAAGAATTGATTGAAAAAGTTTATGTGTTCAAACTTAATTGTTTTGCTCCAATGGTTAACAACAATCTATCAGTAGCTAATCGCAAAATTACATTTAATTAATACAATAAAACTTATATATCAGAGTTAGAATCAAAGTTTTGTCACTAAGTTTTCACTATTGACTGAATATTTCAGATTTTACAGAATGATAGATCGATCAAATTTTTTCGGAAACTTTTATAAACTACTCTTTATTCCTATTAGTGTTGAGTATTCCTCAAACTTATCAACAAGTTTTGCATAATCAATACTCGAATAATCAAGATAGCATTTAAATCTTAGCATTTAATTTAAAATTAGCGCTTCAACTCTAGTGATTTCAATAAGAATAAAAATATCAAAAGCAACTAAAATTCTTTCTTCCATTAGTGTATTAGCTGTAAAGTAAAGGGAATCAAAAGTTAACTCTGTTTCTGGACGTCATTTAGTTTCACTTGAAATATATAGAAGTTTTACTACTATTTGACACGTGAATGGTAGCAACAGTTTTCAGGATTAGCATACAATATGACAAACTTTTGGACATAAAAAAGTACCAAAACTCAAACTATCTGGACTCTAACTCGAAATGATTTCTGCTTTTGAAGCCATTAGTTTTAAAATATAAACACTGGGTTTCAATGTAACCCAACTTTCAAATAAATTATTAATAGTAATCAAAATAAAATATCAGTCGAAAACATGTCACAAATATATTTCTGTATCTTCTGTCGGAACAAAGAGTTCTTCAAATTGGACTTAAAGCAACATATAATAACAAAACACATGAATAATAAGTTTGACCAACTATTCACTCAATTAATCGATTCTTTGATTAGTTATTGTTCGAAACTGGAGAATACTTTGAAATTAAAGCCTAAGTGTTTGCCTAAGAATAATGTGCAACACTTACTCATTGGTTGCCCGCTTTGCAACCAAATCATAGATTATTATCAGTTGAAAGGCTTCGATAGAAACGAGAAACTCTTCAAAGATTGTTGTATTTGTGGCTTAACCGAAGATTCTGATAGTAATAATTGTTTGGTTCCTGTCCATTGCAGTTTATGTAAACACTTTTTGCACTTTGAATGCGCTGAAGGACAAAAATATTCTGGTATTAGTTTATTAGTTATTTCTCTTTTCTTATCCTCTTCTAATTTGATCTCACATTTTGTGGACAACCTTTTCTCAAGCATTCTGTCAAAAAGTTTTTCTGAAACAAACTTTTCTCTCAACACTTTTTGAGTGTTCTCTCTTAATGTTGCATTGTTTTTACTGTCTATTTACCTTTTCAATCATTTTATGGCTTCATTTTTCGGTTTTTTTCATTTTTTCATATTCAGGTCAAGACTTGTCTTCATATTTGTGCCAGTTTTGTCGCACAAGAACTTTCTCAATAGAAACCTATAATGATATGAAACCCCTGGAAGTATTGAAACACTTTCTCCAACATTTTAATTACAAGCCGTTTAAGTGTGATATTGACCAAAATTGTGGCCAAAACTTCTACACTTTTCCTTCATTTATTGAACACTTGAAATGTGATCATAATATGACTGAAAACATGATCAAGAATAGTAAAAATAATTTGTATTCATATGAAAAGATTGTCGAAATCGAAGAATTACTAGAAATGAGAGGAATTAAGAATGGATTAATGGCTTTTGATTTTAATACGACCGGTAATGATATATTAAGCCATTATTGATGTTTTTGTTATTAATTTTAACTTATTTTGATTTAATTTAGAAGAAAATACTAAAAACAATACTAATGATAATCAAAGTAACGAAAATAGATCTCAAACACCGATTCCGATCATTCATTCAGTGCGTTCTATCCCAACAACCACTATAACCGAAGGTAATATTTGTTTGAACTTTTACTTTAAGTTTTAAACTTCTGTTTGATTATTGGATTAAAAGGTTCAATGATTTATAAAGTTACTTAGTTATTTGTCTTGTTATTTGAACCATAAAGCAGTAATTATGTCGCAATCTTTCTGTATAGTTACTGAAAATGCATCAATGACAGACAGCTCTTCAATAGATCCGATCCCTAGCACTTCAGCACAAGCCGATAATTTTGAAATAGCTACGAACGATTCGCAAAACAGTCATGCGAATACATCGTTCCTCGAACAATTTGCTGAATCGACAGATGATGACTCTTCTGAAGAGGTATTGATTCATTTAATTTATTTTAATAATTAATTTTGCTTAAATCTATTCTGAGAAATGAATATCTCTATTAGCTTACAAACAGATAACACAATTAATGCTAATCATATATAAAATTATTTTTGTTAATCTGAAATTTATTTCTTTGATTTTTAAGGAAATAGATACGATTACAACTGACAATAATAACAATAGTCAAAGCGTTTGCCAAAATTTTAAAAAACTTTGTGTAAAGTTGGGTCATGTTTCATGTGTTTATTGCGTAACATTTGATAGGACAGGAAAACACATAATTACGGTTTGACTAGTTCTTGTTTCTAAGACTTTTCTCATTAACTCAGTTAGAATAAGACTTCTGTTCAAACTAAATGAGATTAACCTTAAATAAATTGAACATTCTAAAGGGCTCGGATGACTATCTGGTCAAAATCTGGTCTTCAGCTGACGGCCGGCTGATATCAACACTTCGCGGACATATGAGCGAAGTAAAAGAAATTTCAGTCAATTATGAGAACACACTCTTGGCCTCAGGAGATATTTCATGTTTGATACTTATCTGGTGTCTAAAAACGGCAAAACTATTAACGACATTAAAAAGTCACACGAAACGAATAACATCATTGAAGTTCTGTCCCTTATGTCGAACAGACAACCGATACCTGGTCTCGACTGGAAATGACGGTCGGATCTGTTTCTGGAAATGGAATGTAAAAACAAATCAATTCCAATCTAGTCCTGATCCGCTGATAACTGAACAACACACCAACTTCTCTAGTATTTCGTGTTCTTCGTTCTCATCCGGTGGCCACTTGTTTGCTGTTGGTTCTGCCAATTTGATTGGTATTTATACTATTTGTACTCAAAGGGGACCCAAAATGATATTTGAGAAGAAGCAACACTGGGGTCATGTCGATAGGTCTTTATTTAAAATTTTTTTTTGTTGTATTTCTAAGTGTTGTTTCAAGTATTCCGTTATTATTATCGTTTATGTTTTTGAACAATATTTTATTATTTAATTGTCTCTTATTTTCATTTCTCGAAATTCTATTAGTTTTGAAATAACCGTTTTTCAATATTCCGCTATTTACTATTGATGGATTTTTGTTGATTAAGTTTTTGTTCATTTTTAGTTTTTAAAATTCAGTTCAAGATT
The DNA here is from genome assembly GCA_018873245.2 of Archegozetes longisetosus. NCBI lineage: Eukaryota > Metazoa > Arthropoda > Arachnida > Sarcoptiformes > Trhypochthoniidae > Archegozetes > Archegozetes longisetosus. The sequence goes on along the minus strand of JAEMBT020000008.1, from coordinate 10,018,192 downwards.
TGACTTCATGTTTGTGTGAATTTTCTATTTATTATAAATTTTAAGTTGTTATGTTTTCAATTCAATAAATTCAGTTAAAATTGTATTTTTAGGATTCAATTCAGTAATAATAGTCTGCGTTTTGTTTCTGCGAGTCATAATGTTTGTGATGAATTGAATGTAAACAAATATGATGCATTCATTTGGTATTTCGATAAGAGTTCTTGGAATGTTATTCCCATAAAAACTGGTCATTACACTTATGAGACACCTATTGTTGAAATAGCATGGACAAGAGATGACGAATATATCGTCGCTTCATTGACTGATCATTCCATCAAAATTTGGAGATCAAGTGATGGAGAGTTGATTCAAGTCTTGAGAGAACATAACGATAAAGTCCATTGTCTGCAAACGCATCCAATCGATGAGAATGTGTTTATATCTGCTGGTTATGACTCTAAAGTCATTATTTGGGATATCAGAGCGGGTTCTCCAATAAAAAAGGTTTTAACGAAAGATATTCTATTTTGTCAGTAGTTTTGATGAGAAAAATATAAACTTTCATCTTTAGTTTAAACTCAAGAAAGGAAGAGCTATATTGGGTTCAAGTTTTAGTTCAGATGGCCTTATGATGGCCACAACTGACTGTTGCGGACAGTTATCGCTGTTTGGTTGCAGTGATGATAGTCTTTATAAAGGGATTCCAAAGCAATTATATTTTCATACTGATTATCATCCATTGATCAGCACTAATCAGAATACGATGATTGTCGACGAAGAGACTAAAGAAGAACCACATTTACTTCCGGTACCGTTTCTGGTCAACTTGAAAGGAGTGCCTTATCAAAACAAACAGAATTTAGTCCCCGGAAGAGAGAATTGCTCTGAAGATCAGAACGAACCCTATATACGTGTTTGCGATACCAATAGATTCAGTAAGAGAAATATTGATATTTTACTCGATTTTTTTGAGAGCAGTTTATTATTGACTTTTAGCCGAAGATACAGACTAAATTTTTATTTCGTAATTTTTGCAGTTTTAGAGCCTGTTATAAAGTATAAGACTCTTTTGCCTACGAATTCCCAATTAAGATCAGAAGATGGTAATCTTTTGCCTTCAGACTATAAAATCTCGCAACTATTGTGGATATTAAGGCATCGTATGCTCCATAAAGACATGTTTGCTACACTTTTTCTGAATTATATCAAATTAGCGCAAAAAATATCTCAGAAAACAGCTGTAAAGCTTTTTGATCTTATCTCTAAACTTATGGTAAGTTTCTGCCCTTTATTTAATGATATACTTAATATTGATTGTTTTTGTTTTTAAAGACAAATCAAATAAGTTCCAAAGAATTTTGTAGACATCTGAAAGATTTGATACTATCTCCACCTCAAGAACTTTACTTGCCTGTTTTGGAGGTATATAAAATTATTTAATGTTCAGAAATATAAGAAGCTTCAAAGTGTTTTCTCGTTATTTTGCTATAGAATTGTTTACCTCTTCTGAAGAAAAGCCCAGTAAACGATAGAGCTTTAAATGGTCTGGATTCAGCCGAAAGCGATTTCAAAATTCATCATATAATAAATTCTTACAAATTCTTGTTCGTTATTTTCAACTTTTTCAAATTTCTAAATAAGTAATGAATATTTTTACCTAAATCTTTCAGAGTAAAGTTGAAGGTTATAAGACTCGTCATGACTCAGTTCCAAGCAATGCAAAGTCTATTATTAATGTCGAAACAGTACCTGAAATTACAGCCTTTCGGAAAAGTAAGTATTATTTCGATTAACTTTTTTAATAGTTCATTTCTTGGATGAGTTTTCAGATCACAGCTTAACCTATCCTATAGATATAGTTACTGGTAACTCATCTATAAGTGGAGCGATTTCTCCCAATATTAAACATCAATCATCAGCACATTCGACGACAATAAAAGCAAATACTACATCTAAGCAATTACCTGAAAATATTATGAAATGCTGTCAATATCTTTCGCTTAAACTGTTATTATCTAGTATTCAGCCTCAAGAAGTGGCAGCAAATATCAAATTATTGATCCATAATTTGATTGTAGTTATCCAATTTTCTCTACACTTATTCTAAATTGTTTCTAATTTCAAACGTTTTTTCTCAATAAATATTTAGGACGGTAGCATAGGAGTTGATAAATTCATAATAAAAATCAAAGAAGAATTAGAGTTTCAGATAACTGGTGAAACAGATTCTCAGTTTTTAAGGGTATGCAAGAATGCCTTTGTTTAATTATTGGCAATTTGTTAAGTAATAAATTACTTAAGTATCAAAAGTCATATGAGTTTGTGTTTTTTAAAGCTTATTATTGATTGTATTCATTTAAATCTCATTTAAAGGAAAATTTACCGCAACTCAGGCTTTTAATGAATAAGAATGAGATACAGATCGAAGACATAACAGCTCCGCCACTATTGCCACCGGGTAACCTACTTTTTGAGCCTAAAAAACAAACAGAACACAATCATTTCAATCCAAGGTATGAGGAGAGTGTCGATGAAGGAATACTATTTCTGTCCAACGTGACTGCAAATGAGAAATGGAAAGTGGCACTTCGACGTCCCGGCAATTGGCTATCATTTGGTTTTAATAAGACTCTGGATTCTGTTTGGTCTCAAAGAAATGCTGTGACTCAACTGGCGAATGAACAGTTAAATAGAATTTTGAATCAATTAAAACAGAAAGAGATTAATGAGATTGAGATGTTTGAGATGGGATGTAAAAAAAGACAGCTTGAAAGGTATGATTTCTGAATAGTTTGAATTAAACTATACTTTTGAGTCATTTTTTAAAATAACAATATATGTGAAAGTTTTCAAACTTCTTATAACACGAGAAAAGTTAAAAACTTTTAAAAATGTCTGATAAACAACATATAAGCGCAAGATGAGCATAGGGTTTTTCTGTAATTATCATAGGAATAGTGAATATAGATATTGTTTGAATAACTAGTGACAGTTTGTACCTGCTGATTAGATAACTTGAATTATGATTGGCTTAGTAGATCAAATTTGACACAAAGATACTAGAAATACGTTTTCTAATACTGAGTGATACATGTCCCTCATGTTTAGTTTGACTTCTCTTACTTTGCAAAGCGTGGAATCGGTCAACAATACTTCAGTTTCAATGACTGACAATCAATTAGACAGTATGATTAGCGGTCCATCGCACTCGCGTTCGTCAGAATCAAGACTTAAAAGATCACATTGGCGATTATCACAATTAAAGTCACCGAAAAGGCATCGATCACTTGCTAGAGATCTCTTTGGAAGTAGTGAGTTACCAATAGATTTATGTATGGGTAAGTTATTGAAGATTATCATGATCTAAACGTGAAAACAAGGATCACTTCGAAGTTTCGAAACCTCTGTTTCCCAATTTTATCTCAGAGAAAATTGCAATTTTCTAAACATAAGGGTAAACTAAACCTCGGAAAGAAATACAGTACGACCCTATTATGGGCAACTTTGGTAAAAGTAATTTTCACTACATGCAACTGAATTTTGAATTATCGCTAGACTTACTATCACTGCCGTAGCCAGCCTTTTTGGTCTGGGGGGGGGCTAAATGTCTGAAAATTGTCAGTTAAGATAAGCTTTATTTAATCAAAATTTAATACAATACAATTTTTCTGTTACAATGATTTTTACCAAATGCAATGGCAAAATTATCTAGATTAATAGATAATGCAATTTCTCTTTCAATCGAAATAAGAGCCAAACCGTTTAATCTGTCATTAGACATCGAAATTCTCAAATAAGTTTTAATTCTTCTTAATGTTGCAAAACTCTTTTCACACGAAACATTAACACATCCTATAGTTAATGATATCTTAAAATACTTTAATAAATCTGGCATAGAGTTTGAATAATCAGTTAATTTTTCATAGACATTAAAAGTATCTTCGCATTCATAGAATAATAATTTTGCAGTTTCAGAATTTGACTTTAAATTTTCTAGATTCAAACAATAATGAGTAGCAGAAGGCTTCGTAATTTCAAAGTTCATGAAATGCTTGGATATTGGATAGCAAGCGCTGACTCCCATTAAAATATGTGTTAATTTATTATCAAACCTTTGATTTAACTTAAACTTTGAAAAACTTTTGGGGGCTATAGCCCCCTAGCCCCCCGCTGGCTACGGCTGTGCTTACTATTCTAAAATACTGAAGTTTTCTTGTTATGAGGAATAAAGTAATAGTCAAGTTCTCGTTATAGTCAGTAATGTTAGTTTGTGGTACGAACGTTATAACGTACGAAGTTCGTACAACTAACTTTGGCTTTGCATCAATATAGTCAATTAATGTTTTTGATAAATGTGAAAGTTTAGTTTTGAGCAAATACTGTTTCAGTTTCAAATAACAAATGTAACCAAATGAGAGGAGAATGAATTTGTTTTGATATAAAATACCAATTAATCAATTGATTGATAAAGATGTTTCGAACCAAAGAGATATTAGAGCAAATTCAATTTTAATTTTAATTGATTTCAGCTTAACTCTGAGTAAAACTTGATCAAATTGAATATAAGGTTATGTTAAGTATAGGCAATCATTTTATCTGATAGAAACGAGTTACCTTAATGAGGTTTCACTGTATTTTCAAATATTAAATAGATTAAAAGTGAACGTGTAATGTAATAAAAGGCTTAATTTTTGAAATAAACTTCTTCAAATTGCAGAGAAATCCCAAAAGATTAAAATTTGTCAGTTTGCACGTTTCTAAGCTATCGTATTCCTATTGACATATGATATAGATGTTTCATAGATAATTTCTCGATCATTTTACTATCATTTTTATTATTGATCCATCGGTTTCTAGATGAAGAATTGAAAAAATGTTTCAATAGAAATAAAATGGGCTTCGAAACAGGGTTTACGAAGCCATTTTTCGAAACTTCCAAATGTAACCGGAAAAACAATAAAAATTAATCAACGAGTAGACCTATAGTTAGATTTATGTAAAAAATATACATAAGAACTAACCATAAATTCTAATGCTATTTAGTTTTTCAAAATCTAATCAAAATCTTATTTTGATCCTTTTCGAAAGAATGGGCAACAGAAACAAATTGCGTTAAATCCCCATATTATCCACAATTGGGTGACGAAGTTGTGTACTTTCGAGAGGGACATCAAGAATATATCGATGCAATGAACAGGAGTAATTTAAGAATAACTGGTTCTGAGGAACACGAATATACTGGCAGTAGTAAAAATGTGGAAGTCATTTTCGCTAAAGTGGTTGCAATTCAATTCGAAGCAAACCCAGTTCATTTAGTTCAACTTAAGCTGGTAGAAACCACCCCTAACACTAATGAGATGGCTCTCGAACCCTTTACTGTTTGCTATCATCGAATCGAAGGTATCTCTGATTTTATAATTCTTCGGCAGTTGTATGAGAAATCAATTAAACGCAAGTGGATCATAGGAGATGAGTGTAGGACTACTACTGATTGCGGCAATTATTGGAGATTTGGAGCTATTGTTAATAAAATTCCATCGAATGACCATTCTTCTAAATCTCTATTTAAGAAATTTGTAGTCAACATGACTGATAATGTAAACATTTGTTTGAGTCCATGGGATTTAGAGCCTTTAGATCACGTTAGATCACGTTTACCCCCAGATCGAAGTATAGTGCCTCTTATTGATGATGAGAGACTTGCTTTTTACGAGCCCAAAGCTGGTGAATGGCCTGAATGTGGACGTGAAGCGGAATGTGACCGATTAGAAAGAGGTTCGTTTCATTAGAGAAGTTCAATCTATTTACATTTTTTACTGATTTTAGACTAATTCTAAACTTTTCTCATAATACTTGGCTAATACTTGAATCTGAATCCAGGTTTCGCTTGTATTTTGGAAATGAGTGATGCTTTCAAATTCACATCTGAAGGAAATGTATTTAAAGAACCAGGTGTCCCGAAGCCTCCATATCCAATTGACCTGTCGATAATTACCGCTAGAATTAAGAATCGTTTCTATCGACGCCTCGAACAAATCAAATTCGATATCAGTAAAATTTTATCGAATGTGGTTAAATATTTGTGTAACAGCAATCAATTCATTCATGACGATTACTCAGACTTATTCATTAAAGCAAGACTTATAAAAAATGTCTGTCTGGATTTCATTGACAACACTGACTGTTATAATCCTATCAGTATTTATGAGCAAAAACTTGTAGATAAGAAACGTTTGATAAATGCAGAGACTGTTCTTGGAGATACAGAATGGTCTCAGTCTTGTTCTGATTTTCACGTTAGACGTCACAAATGGACGAATGAGTCAAGTAATAAAGATTTTAATGATGACAGCGATGACGATGAGAGCCAAGTCAATGAAAATGATGTTGAGATTATTCAAGTAAATTAATTGCTTTTTAAATAAGTTTCGTTATTTTGTCAATTGAAAAGTCTGTCAATTATTGCTTGTTTTTTCAGGTCGCAGACCGTATAATGGATAAATCACAGCAACAGTTCGATGAAGTCCAGAGGAAAGTTGAGCAAAAAATACAGACCGAAATACAATCGGAGGCTCAACCAGAAATTCAAGCGGTAAGCCAAACTGAAGCACAATCAGAAATAGTACATAATTTTCAACAAGCAACACAAAAAGCGCAAACTGAACCAATACTGAAAATTCAGTCCAGAATAGAACCAGAAATTCAACCTGAAATACAGCCGAGAATAGAATCTGAAATCCAATTAAATATGCAATCTGAAACTGAAAAGCAACCAGAAATTCAAAATGAAATGCAACCAAAAGTAGAAGAAACAGAAATCAAGATAGAAATAAAGACTGAAATCAGAGATGAAGTAATTGAAGATTTAGAAGAATTGTCGCAAGCAACAGAACCAAATTCTAGTCAATATTTTTGTATATTCTGTCGCGAAAACACATATTTTGTTGACAAGAACGAAGCCTTTGATCACTACAGACTGCATTTGGTTGTGGTTTTGAAATGTGGTATATGTTACTCAAGTTTTGATGATATAAAAGAGTTTCTATCGCATAATACTGAACATTCTCGAATCGTTGATAGTTTAGTCAACACTAAAGACTATGACTTATCTCGTGATTGGATTAATTCATTCCTTGATTTTCAGTTAACTGATAGGTTCAGACAATTAGCTCGAAATTCAAGAGAGTTTTGCCCTGTTTGTCATGTTATTAAAACTAATTGCCAGTTATTAGTGAATAATTCAGCTATTGCTCAAGATTTTAGTGAAATTTTTAGCAGCAACTCAGCAAATGACGAGCCATTCGTCGAACATATTCGTAAGCATTTGAATTGCGAGAATGTGTTTGAGTGTCTTAAGTGCTTGAATGTACAGAAATCAAAATTTAGTTTTAGTTTGAGCGAAGCTAAAAATCATTTATTAAGGTCTCACGAGAGCATGGGTTATAATTCAAGCACTATTTCTCATATCCGTATAAATGATTATTTTCTAATTAGTCAATCATTGAGTCCTAAATTGCAATTATTTATCGATAAGTTGACCAAAATTTCTGATTCTATTCTCAAATTAGACGAAAGTTATTCAATTGACTAAAATAGCATTGAAACTATATTTGATTTCAATTTTCTAAATATTAATAGTTTGTTGCATACTTTTGAAGATGTTTTTATCTATTATCTTAAATTTTGTTTTTATATTTTATATTAATCTTAATCTTAATTTTATATAAATGTTAATTCGTTTTATATAGAGTTTATATAACTATTTAAGTAAATAGTCTTAAAACTATTCTAAATTTTAAAAATGTTTTACAAAGTATTTAAAGACATCAAAAACTGGATTTTAAATTGGATTTTACTTCATGGAAGATTGGGCTTTGATTTTCGGGTAATTCTTTAGTTAATGAAAGTCAAATAATTAGTTACAACTTATTAAAGTTTCTCAAAATGAAACTAAAATTTTTAAAACTGTTTAAGTGAACATTTGCTCAAAGAAAGGTTATTAAAAAGCTTTAAACTCAGCAAAAACTGATTTAAAACTGGTTTATATTCCATAGAGGATTCAAATTTAGGTCTCTGGAAGGGAAGGGAAAACTTCGAAATGGCTAATTTCAGAATGGCTAATTTCTAAATGGCTAATTTCATATTGGCTAAACCCTGTTTTCTGTCCCTATTTGCAGATTTTGCCCTTTTTAATCAGAATAAATATACTAAGTTTAATAGATTAGAGTAATAGTTCAGTAAGTTTAGCTGGTAATCGTATTGTATACTATTATACTGCTACTGCTACTAATTATAATATAGCGCATAAAAGAGCACATAGAATAGTAAACGCAATTATAATTTCTTTGTTTTAAAGTTAAAATTAATCTCATTTAGTTAAAATTACAAATATAATAACGAGCTAACTGATTTATCTGAGGAAACTTGAAGAAACTGGCAGTATTGAACACCACTTTAAATTGAAGGCTATTTAGATTATTAACAGTTTATAAACTGACTCAACTATTCATGTTTACCAAACTTTTAGCTTAACTTCAGTGCGATTCGATATGGATGAAAATTAGTTAAAAGTTCAGTAATTAGCTGAAATCAAAACTTATGTGTATATATGTCTTAACATATAGGTTTTGATGCTCAAATGTAAGGTTTAAAATAAAAAATCGTATATTATAAGAGAATGCTTTGGTATTTGTGAAATTTCATTTAGATCTCTTTGAAAAGAAAAGTGGATTTAAAAACGCTGAACACGTTGTTAGCTTAAATTTTCAATATTACTAATTCAAAAGATTTTTCTAGGTTATTCTAAATTTGAAAAATGGGATAATCATTCAGGCAATCAGTTACGATTAAAAAAAGGGATTAGCCATTCTGAAATTAGCCATTATGAAATTAGACATTATGAAATTAGCCATTTCGAAGTCTAGCCCTCTGGAAAACCTTTCAACTGTTAAGCATCTTGAAACAATGTAAGTATTAAAAAAAAGTTTTGTCAAACTAGAGCCAACTTTTGAAACGCACAAACAAATCGGCCGTCATATATGTTGTAACCATTAAGTGATTACACGTGCGATTGTTTTGAGTGACATTTAAATGAACGTATAAACAAAATGCTTTAATAAATATTTAAATATCTCATTAATTATTTGTGCGAAAACTCATGTAAATTGCATATAAATCACACGACTAGACATTAATCCTATAGTTTGTGTGCTTTATTTAACGTTCACTAAAGTCATGTCTAATAATAACAAAGCATTTAATGATTTTTTTATATTTTTCATTACTTATAACAAAATTTAGTCAAATCTACGAGTAATTTAATTGTATCTAAGGTTCAAACTGACCAAAAATGAAATGAATTTTAATATTAATATAGTTTGGAACAATTTATTTGTAAATATTCAGTATTTGATGGAAAGTATAATCGAATTTAAATGTAAAATAGAGTCAACTATTGATTGAAGTAAAAATAGTATTAATAAACATCAAATAATAATAATTGATCTGTAAAAGGAAAGCAATGTTACGAATGAAGTCTTTCTTCTTGGGCATAATAGTCACATCTTGCGTTTGGGCACTAATTATATACATCTACTTAATGAGAGCCGAACAAAATTCACTTAAATACCACAATGACAGCAATAACGTAAATAGTTATCGTTTACCACAAAGGCATCGATTAATAAGTCGTTTAAATAATAAATTCAATAATAATAACAAAAATTCGTTGAAGTTTTTGCGCAACAAATCTAATAAAGTCAAAATTGAAACTAATCTAATAAATGACGATCCAAAGGATGATAATTTAAATATCAAATCAGATCCAAATGTGAAGTGGTACAACACAGCTATTCAGTTGATGTCTAGTTCTTCAGATAGTAATCAACTGATTAAACTAGGAATGATTAATACTGCCGAAGACAAACAAATCAAAGATATTGGATATAAGAAACATGCCTTCAATCTATTGATTAGTAATAGAATTGGTTTTCGGCGTCAGGTCCCTGACACCAGGAATGGTTTGTGTAAGACTTCGCAAAGTCTGGTACCTGTTGGTGATCTTCCAATTGCTTCTGTTATAATTTGTTTCTATAACGAAGCCCTTTCCACACTTTTGAGAACTGTTTATAGTGTTATTGATAGGACTAATGATAAATTGCTTAATGAGATTATACTTGTCGATGACTTCAGTGATGACGGTATTTATTAAGTTTTTTTTCTTAAATTTAAGCTTTATTTTATGATATCATTTCTTATTACTCAAAAAAACATTATACCTAATTATTTATCGCTTTCGTTAACTAAAATTAGGTTTAGTTATTGCAAAATAAGTGAACGAAAGTTTTTTAGCATATAACGCACGAAAAAGTTTTTCTACCACTCATAACTCTTACTACTGTGCCTCAATTATAAGTTTTATTCCTATAAATTTGTTCACTTTTGATTTAAAGCTGAGATAAAGCAAAAATTGATGGAATACGTTTACGACAAGCTTCCAAATAAAGTCAAATTAATCCGAACTCCAGAACGTGCTGGTTTGATAAGAGCGCGAATGTTTGGCGCACATCATGCTACTGGTCAAGTCTTGGTCTTTCTGGACAGTCATTGCGAAGTGAACATCGATTGGTTGCAACCGTTGCTGACTCGCATTCACGAAAGCCGGACAACTGTTGTCTGTCCTGTTATTGACATCATAAATGCCAATACTTTTGAATACACGGCATCTCCTATTGTGAAGGGAGGCTTCAATTGGTTAGCGTTGAGAGTATGGCTAAATAACTGAAACTTAATTTTGAAAAATGTTTTTAATATTTCTTAGGGGACTTCACTTCAAATGGGATTCTGTTCCTCGCCATCAGCTACAGACCAAAATGGATTATATCAAACCTATTCCGTAATAATTTTGAAGAATCTGTTTATTTTTTCATACTCTTGCAAATCATCTAAAGATTCGATTCTTTTAATCAGATCTCCAACAATGGCTGGCGGACTCTTTGCCATCGATCGCAAATATTTCTATGAAATGGGAGAGTACGATTCAGGAATGGATATATGGTTTGTATTTGATTATTTAGCGCTCTCAAAGTATAGCGGATAGAGTTTTCTTAAATTTTTAATCTTGATTTTAATCAATAAACTTAGTTATTAAATAGAGTTTAGGCGCTAACAAATAAAATATAATTTCAATCATCATGAAGTCATAAATAAGTGCATCAATTCTAGTCAATAATTTTGAAAAACTAAATCTAAATAAAAAACAATAGAAAACTTTATCTACTATTCATCCATAGCTACAGTTGATTGTTAAAAATGATTTAACTCAATATTTGATTATCGTTCAGGGGCGGAGAAAACTTGGAAATATCATTCCGAGTGAGTTATCTTAGGCTTATTTACAGTTTTATTGCTATGACTTACCATCTCTTATTAATCTTCAACTTAGTTATGGCAATGTGGAGGACGACTAGAGATAATCCCTTGTTCTAGAGTTGGCCATGTCTTCCGACAAAGGCGTCCATACGGATCACCGACCGGTGAGGACACGCTGACATACAACTCATTACGTGTCGCTCATGTCTGGATGGATGACTTCAAAGTTAGTTATTACTCATTGTAACTTTAGATCAATTGTTTTGATTAAATGTTTTCGTTTGATTTGTAGAAATTTTTTTTCGAGACCAGACCCGACGCTATCAATAAACTGTATGGAAATATTAGCAGCAGAGTGAAACTTCGCCAAAAATTAAATTGCAGTTCATTTGATTGGTATTTGAAGAATGTTTACCCAGATCTGAAACTTCCATCGCCTAAAGAAGATTTAGAGAAACGGAAGAAAGCGATCAAAGAGAAAATGTCTCTGAATTATAAAAATGATGCGATTATTCGCAAATCACCAAAGATTGTTGATAAATATCTGATCCAACTTTCGGGCACCAAATTATGTATTGAATCAGAATCTGAAGTCTCTTATAAAGGATCTAAACTTTTATTGCAGAAGTGTTCAAAAATTCGTCGACAGGTATTCACGAAGTGATTGAGAACTTTATTGAAAACTTAGGTTTTCTTAATTTTTGTTTTAAATTTTTTCAGTTGTGGTACGAAACAGCAAAACATGACTTAAGATTAGGTCAAAAACTATGTCTCGATTCAGGAGAAAAATATCCGCGTTTATCCAAATGTCATGAAATGGGCGGAACTCAAGATTGGAAACATTCCGGAAATGTAAGTGTTTTAGGAAAATTTCAGAAATTGAGTAAGAGTAGAATAAACTAACAATTTTAAACTTATTTTCAGACAAATACTCCCTTTTATAACATAGCGGCCGGTCTTTGTTTAGGTGTTCGTGACAAAGCTATCGGTGAATATGTGATAATGTCTTTCTGTAACTCCGAGGAAAGTAGAAAATGGAATCTAATTCCTAAATAATTGATTTGTATTTTTTGATTTTATAGTTATTGTATAAATAGACATTTGTATATGTAGCATGTGCTTTTTGATCCAAATGTGAAAGTGACTTTATTTGAAGTTAGATGAATTTTATTTTGTATTAGTTTTTTAGTATTATTTATACCTTGCAGTGAGAACTGAGAGAATGTGAAAGTTTTTTCCAATTAACATAACAGAGCAATATTAGTCATAAGAAAATTAATTTATTTAAATCCATATTGATCTAATGCTTCCAACAATTTGATAAATAAAATCATATCATTTTTTCATAAACTTTTTAAATAATTTTCCTCAATATCAACAAATTAGAAGAAAAGAAACTGAAAACGAATACTAAACATAATTTTAGAGACGATGAGTTAAGATGTTGAAATTTTTTGGAACATTTCTGATGTTAAGTATTCTAGAGTAATACTTGTTACTAACCTTAACAGTAACAAATTGGTTGGCATTATTTTTAGCTAAAGTTATACAAGTTAGCAAAAGTAGTTTAAGATTAAGTTCTTTACAGTTTTCATCAATTATAACATGAGTAAGCTTATCACATAATTCTAAGGCTTTAATTGCGCTGTCTTTAATTCTCTCTCCATTCAATGTGAATACTTTTAATTTCTCTAATTTTGAGAAAATCATTACTATCTTTTCGCTGCACTTCAAGCAGTTGTCGTCTAAATATGGTTCGTCTTCATCGAGCTCGTCGACAAAGTTGTTATCTTGTACTAAATTATTATTAATATTATCATTGTTGGCGTTGGCGTTATTTAACTGATTATTATTCTGAATGTTATTATTGTTGACTTGATTATTATTTTGATTATTGTTTTGATTATTGGCGATCGCGGCACAGTCGCAGCAAATCCTATCGAAACTGAACTCCAGTATTTCCACATTAGGGAATAGTTCAGCCAAATTCATCAACATTTTAGAGTCAAAGTGAGCGTTCAATTGAAGGTATTTAACAGTTGGCATAGTTTTGGTCAGTGTTGGTGATAAATAGAGACCATACTCTGCATCAGATAATAGACTTAATTCTTGCAAATTTACTAAGTATTCAATCGGTTGGATGTGTGGCACCTAAAGAAAGATGGATAAGATTAAAGTCTAACTAAACTTTTCAAACTTTTTAATAAGCAATCAATTTTCAAAATTGCTATTACCGATGAATCAAAAATATAGGAAAACTTTTTCAGATGAGGCATTTTTAGGCAAATAAATTCGCATAAAATATTTTCGTCATAAGTCGGTACTTTATGCACCACTAATTCGATTATATTAATACCATTTCCATTAACCAATGCCTTCATGGACACCAAATTCGTTCGAAAGCATTCAATTAGTGATAGTTTGGACATATTTTTACCAAAGTTTACAAACAAATCACTTAAAGACTGTCTATAATAAGCTAAATGTAGTTCTTCGAGATGAGCAGAATTTTCTATGAGCTGTGTTACATCGATATCATCGAAGTGATTATCAGATAATGTGAAATGAATTAACTTTCTCTGGGACAAAGCGCTCCAAATTCTGGGCCAGTCTCCAGGATTGATACCATTGATAGCAATCAGAGATAAGCATTTGATTAGTTTTAGTTGTGATACAAGCCATTCAAGTGTTGCGACACTTATTGAACAATCGCATAGATATAGGTATTTAATATTGGGACAACGGATCAGTATTGGACACAAGTCATCATTTGTTATATTGTGTGAATTAATCCAGTCTTCGTTTTGCCGGAGATTTGCACCTGAATATGGAATAAGTTTTTCTGGTTTTAAACTTTTGAAACTGAGTTTTATATTCAATGAGTAAAAAGTAAAATTTCTATTTAGAAATAAATTAGTATTTAGATTAACTTAAATTTAAAATACTCGTTCGATGCTTTCAATTTTGCATAAATAGCTGTTAATCACATTCTAGACACTTAAGACTAAAATTAAAGTGTTGAATTAACTACTGATAAATGAAGTAATTTTGATTGAGGAAGTGATTCACATTGTAATTGACCAAAACTTGAAATATTATGAATGCTTACAATTGTGAATAAAGTAGTTGACATCGTTGCAGCTATAGTAGTTCCTTAAACTTGATTTCAGACCAATTTTAAGGACTTGCTGTCCATTGAGCAGTTGTTGTATTATTTGTTGCCACCGAACACATACGCATTCAATTAATAACTTTTGCTTGACATGGAATTTATTAAATATTAATTTGAGACAATCGTCGTTCAAGTCATTTATGTTCATCGAACTAGTTATGTCAGTCATTGTTCTAGGAGTTGACACCTTTTGAAGGTTAAAGTTAATTTCAATTTGAATTCATATAATTTTCATAAATATATGTTCTTGAAAATTAAAGTAATTAGGATTGTTTTGGAACCCAAATAAGGAGAGTCTGCCAAAAGTGCGTCTAAATTTGAACCTAAAAATAGAACTTTACCATCATAGCATTACTTTTGATATTTGTTGGCTTCTATTGCTTTCCTTATTGTTTTTTAATATGTTAAGAATTAACTTTTATAAATTATGATTTATGCACAAAATAAATGTTTTGGATTTTAAATAGCGTAGTTACACAACAATATAATTTGAAAGGTTTAGATTAACTTAATTTGCATAACGTTCGATTTTACATTATATTTTAGGAAAATTTCTAACTTGTGTCAACTTTGCTTCGCATTTAGAACTTTTACTAAAGATATGAAACAAGAATATATAACTAAAAATTTGCACAAAATTCAAAATGCCATAGCTTTGTATCTCTAACACAATTTATAGAGTAATATATATATTGAAAGAGCATTAAATAAGCTTTGGTTTAACATAAAGTTTGATCCACTATCTGCCACTTTTCGAACGTTAGTCTTCACTTTCCTCATGAGGTCAATTTTCACCTGTAGACAAAGGACATTGCCGGAAAGTCTATGGAATTCTGCCTAATTTGGCACTCGGAATCTGATGATATATTTTAATAGAGGTTATCAGCCTGATCAAAATTGCCAATGGGCCCACCTCCGTACAACTTATAGTTTAAGCGTTAGATGGCGTTAAAGTTTTAAAATGGGATAAAATATAGATTTATTCGGTGGATGTTAAAGATATCGAAAAATAGTTTTCATATTTGTAGTCAGCATTAAATTCTACATCGAAACCATATATCATATATTCAAAAATCTTAAAATCAAAAATGGAAAAATTCGACGCAAAATTCGAATATCTCGAAAACTATTCGATATAAAAAATTTTTGATTTGATATTCGTACTCAGCGTTAAAATGGGAAGTCCGGTGGGGTCCCCACCAAAATGTTACATTTTACATCGTGATTAAATATGTTATCATACTGTATATTTGAAAATATATGATAGGCAGGGTTCGGCAATGTTCTTTGCACAACTTTATCTAATGCGAATCTTCAGGTGATCAATATTTTTGACTTTTCAGTCATTCTTATAAACGTTAGACTTAGGGCGACTCCAAAACTTCTCAATTGATGATAATGGGGGAACGTCTGGCGGGTTACTGTGCGTTTAACAGACTTTATACTAAATTTATTCAATATTGAGATCGTGTTCCTCGCGTAATGGGCTGTTGCTAAGTCCGGCCAAAAGACTTATTTGCCATCCTCATCACATTTCTTTAGGAGTATGACCAATCGCTTCTCTGCACACTCCTTAGAATAAAAATTTCAACCAATGGCATAGTTTTTAGGGCATAAATAAGCGGCACAAACTTTTGAACAAACCTTCAATTTTTCTTATAGTTCATTTTGATGGCTTTGCTGTTCAAACTATTGGATCTTTTCAATGGTATGCTATTCTCTACACAATTAATTATATTATAAGTCGACTTTCTTTCAAGTCCCATTTGAGCAGTGAATGGCTTTCTTTTGTGTCTATGTTTTTCATTGAAATTTATCAAAATTGTCTAGAGGTGATAACTGATCTCATGAAGAAAGTGAAGACCAATGTTTGAAAGAGTAGCAGATAATGAATCAAACTTTATGTTGAACTAAAGCTTGTTTAATGCTCTTTCAACACATATAAGTTATTACTCGATAAATTCTATTTAGTAGTAAAAAAGTTATGGCATTTTGGGTTTTGCGCAAATTTTTATATGTCTCATTAAAAAATTTATTTTTTAATTCAAATTTGTAACCAATAGAGTCAAAGATATATCCCGATTGATAGACACGTGATTTAATGACAAATTTTTAAACTATTCAAAACAATTCAAAATAATCCGTTTAATTCATTGAAATATCTGAGACTTGAAATAATTATTTATTAATTAAACTTTCAGTGAAGTACATTGAATCTCGTATCTGCTAATCTTATAATCTCATGAGAATTAAGGTATTGAACACGTGCAAGATGCAAAGCTATTCAACTATTTTTTCAAACGAATCAAAAGTGACTTATTTTGAGTCTATTTAGTTCAATATATTGTTATATAATTAGAAATTTTCTACATATCTATATTTAATTTTATTAATGGGCTAAATTTTGTGTGTCTATCTGAAAACTATGTCTGAATTAAATTTCATTAACAATCAGAATCTTCATTAGCGAAGATAGTGAAGAGTTCGTCTATGAAATAAAATATTTATGAATCTGTTGTTTATAAATTGAATCTCTATGAAGTGGATGTCTATAAAGTGAATGTTTATAAGTTAGGAACACATTTAGAGTGGATACCAGAGAGTGTTAGAGAAAAAATGATTCATTTTCTCATCACAATACATATGGCTATCACGAAGAACTTTATTTCACAGATTTGAGACTATTGACTGAGAACCGATTCAGGATTCAGAGGACACCTAAATGCTCAAAGATGATAAACATTTAATAATTCCTGGAAAACTATCGAAACTGATTAAAACGATTGTTCATATTTTTGTTTGGGATCAGTTGGTTCAATAGACATAATTCTGTTACAATTAATTTTGTGACTCGGGATCTTACTGCGAATGAAAAATTCGATTTAAATATTAGTGTAGAGTTTTTCATACTGCAGGGTTTTCAAATTTAAAGGTCTGAGACCAGGGCCTCAATATTAGACCTTATGTTCAAACCTTATTTTATCTCTTTCTCTATCTAAGAGTCTGGCTAGACTCGATAGTGTCTCAAGTGTCCCTAGCATGCATCTGTATTTTTATTCTACAACTATTTAAAATCACTTACCTATGAAGAATATTTATATTAAAATTGTTGTAAGATGTAAATAACGAAAAACTCTGACTTGTGCACAAGAATTTTATTTAGTACACGAACGACATAAAATTACAAAGTAAAACTAAGATATGACCATGGTTTTCTCTCTTATTTTATAGTTTTTTGGTTTCTCGCATTTCACTAATTTTAAACTTGAAGCAACACATTTTTCGGTTGTTTATTTATGCTAAAGTTATTGCTACCGCCAAATTATTGAAAACACTATTATGGGTCATATTACAGAGAAAGCTATTGCAGTGCCGTTATAAATCATTTTACGGAAAGTAATGTCAAACTTTTTGAGAGCTGATTACAGGAGATGTTAATGCTAAGCATCTAGAAACAAATTAGTAAGACATATTAATATTCTATATTCGCTAAATACTTATGAATATACTGTTAGGTATACACTGGTGATTTAAGCATGAGTTTGTTGTATCAAAAGGACTACCTTATAATCAGATAGAATTAACAGTCAATTTGTGGGGAGAGATCTTATCATAAACTAAAATTTTACATTAGTTAATTTAGTTATAATACATGGCGGGAACACCTATTGATAACGAACTTCAAACTGAATTCAATCTAGTCTGGAATTTATCAAGAGCTCTGAGTGTCTTACGAAAGCAGCCAAACTTATTGAGAGTTCAGTTTAAACTTCGAAATAAATTTTTTTTAATTCAACTCTCAATTAAATTTCATTTAATGAAATTCAAGAGATATAAAATGAAGTCGTTTGATATTTCCAAATTGATAATGAATTTTATATGAGTAATTCTTAGACTCGACATATTTAATTAGAACTGACAAAAAATTAATTTTTAATGATGATCAAAATTTAGGAATTAGTCTTCTTCAACGAGTTTGCGAACTTATTCGTTAATAAGAAAAATCGACCAAATATTGCAAACATCTAAAAGATGAATAAGTGATACATAAAATCAATTTTGACATTAATTCATAGACTACTAATTTTCATATTTATGATAAAGAAAATACAAATAATTACTTTGAAAGCTATCTTAGGAGTCATAACGAATTGTTGACCACATGAGAAACCGATCATAAACTTATTATTACTCACTCTTTCCATTGCATTCAATAACTGCTAAACAAATGAACTATTAATGAATCACTAAAATAAGATATGATTTGATACCTTTATTTTGAGAATAGGATTAATAAAAGATTCATTATTAATTAGAAATTGATTCAAACATTTATATGATTCTAAAGCTTTCTTATTAATAGAAGCATTCATTGAATTAAGCATCAAATGTGAGATCATAAATATTAAATTGAATATTGCGAACGGTATAATCACCGAAATCTGCAGTTGTTCGAAGTAGGTTTGCTGTAATGTTAGTAAATTCATTGGTATTAATGTATAATTAAGCAGAAAATAATAATATTTCCAAAAATTGTTCTGAAGATGAATTGTTTTACAGATACTGTCGTGTTCTTCAACAATTTCGTTGGTATTCTCATATTTGAAAAATAAGTTATCACTCAGTTTGAATACTCTTTTACTGAATAAACTGAATCTTAGTTTAGAATAATAGCACGCAATCAAGTAGTAGAAAAAACTGATTGTCGAAACATTTAAAATGCAAAACCACATAGTTGCATGTATTAAAAAACTGAGGATCCCATAAGTTATGAAATCGTTGAAACTGAAAAAGATAATCATAAGAACAATATGCAAGAAAACGACAGATATTATGAAAAACGTTGTGTTCATATATTCTATGAATATCTTGAGTGAACGAATATTTTTGACAAATAATCTCATTTGAGTTTCAACATTAATTCCAATGGAATTCGGTGTTTGTAAGCCTTTTAATACTTTGATTACATTCAACAATTTAATATCTAACTCTCTATTGAAAAGACAAATAGTACAGAATCCAAGAATATTTACTAATATTGTTATTGCATGATTAAACTTTACTAATCCGCCCAAATTTTGAGTTAAATCAAAGTAATATTTCAGTAGACTTTTGTTTCTATAATCAATAAGTAAAACACAAAACGAAACGTATTGAACAGAAAATAGAGACCGAAAGTAAAGCATCTATACTTTTGAATTCTTTTCTTTCTCTCGCAATCACAATAATTAGTCAAGTCATATCTATAACTGAGTCCATATTTAAAAAGAGGTAAATCGATGTCATTGATCAATAAGTCATTTGCACTGTTTTCAGGCATATCTTCACACAAATACCAAATTGTTTTACATTTGACTTGAAAACGATCAAATATTGAATACACTCTTATTCTACTGATAAGTTTTATTTTATTACATATAAATATCGATTATTTTTTTTAATTTTGAACAAAAAATTCATTTATTTCATTGAAAAATATAATTATCGATCGATTCTCTAAACCCAACGTTTAGGGTAAACACTTTAGACTAATGTAAATGTATAAATAAACTTTCAAAGTTTTTCACGCTATATTTTCGTAATTCTAAAACCATCAAAATTAGTCTTTAAACTAATGAAAATCCGTAAATAAGTGGCGTACTTTTTATTCTAAAAATCATTTTAAAATGTTCTCAACATACTATGAGGTGCTAAAGTGATGTCAATTATATGAAATAGGTGGTCGTTATTAGCATAATCCAGTCATACAAACAAGTGAATGAACTGCATTTTACGTGCTAAGTAACTGATTCTTTAGTATTGTGAAATATAAAAATATTATTTACAGTTTTTATGTTTATTTAGTTTATTTTCTTCGTTTTAATAGCAAAATATTAATCTATTTTTTTATTTGGTAATGATAAAGTAAATGTATCTTAAAATAGAAATTGTGGTTACATATTTAGGTGTTCTAAGTTTTTAGTTGCAGTACAAGTAAATTTCCAATTGACTATGAATTATTTACCTAAATTGGAAAGTATTCTGGTGTAAACATGAGTTTTTTCCATTGAGCTAAATATAGTAAGTCTAGGACATCAAAAAGAGTATAAAAGCAGAAGTGATTTCTTATTGAGAACAGTCTTATTTCTTACTTTGTACTGTAAAGTATGTAAGAATACTCTCTTACTTCGTACTTATAGTATGTAAAAAATCATCTCTTACTTTGTTCTGTATAGTATATAAGAAATCTCGGTAGATGGTGCCTTTTCCGGGCACACCTTTTTGATGATCGATCCTAATAGTACTCGGTGTAGTGAGTCGGATAATATATTACATGCCCATATTCTATCCATAAATTACATAAAAATAAAATATTTTAAAAACTCAAAAATAGTTATATCGCTAGGTATCCCCTTCGAAATGGGGTATAAGATAATTCTCTATAAAATAATTAAGTATCGACGTGCGTGATTTAACCCAAGTGAAAATTGGGTCAGGTCGCGAAGTGAGGAATGCGAAGCGTTCCGAGTGAACCTAATCTTCAGATTAGGTTAAATTGGGTTCGTGGTCGTTAGGTTAAACGAGTCTCCAATAGGTACTTTGAGAGAAGGATGAATGGAGAGGAGGTGTCTGGGGTGGTCAGGTGGGTGCCTGGATATATGAAAAATCAAAATTCTCACCTAATTTATGGATAAAACATGGTATGTGATATATCGTTAGTCTCCTCACATCGAGTACTACTATGATCTATCAAAAGTAGGTGCCCGCAAAGGGTACCCATTACCAAACTATTTCTTGAATTTTTAAAAATTAAGTTTTTACGTAATTTATGGACAGAATATAGGCATGTAATTATCATTCGACTCCTCACATCGAGTACTATTAGGATCGATCATCAAAACTATGTACCCGAAAAAGGCACCCATTACCGCTGAAGATAGCGTCAGATCGCTTTACTCGGAACGCTTCGCATTCCTCACTTCGCGACCTGACCTAATTTTCACTTAGGTTAAATCACGCACGTGGATACTTAATTATTTTATAGAGAATTATCTTATACCCCATTTCGGAGGGGATACCTAGCGATAGAACTATTTTTGAGTTTTTAAAATATTTTATTTTTACGTAATTTATGGATAGAATATGGGCATGTAATATATTATTCGACTCACTACACCGAATACTATTAGGATCGATCATCAAAAGTGGGTGCCTGGGGTATATAATAATTATTAAAGAATCAAAGTTTTCACGTAATTTGTGGATAAAGCATGGCATGTGCTATATCGTTAGACTCCACACACCGAGTACTATTAGGATCAATCATCAAAAGGGTGTGCCTGGAAAAGGTATCATCTACCAAATATCATTCCTAAAGAATTAAACATTCCATCATTAGTATTTTAAAACAATTCATTTCATTTTATAATCAATACGGACTAGCAAGTAATGTTATTTGGATTATATTTAACGCTATATCATTTGAAATGTTTATAGAATTTGTTATATTAATAGAGTACGAGACAAAATTATAACCCGTCATGAAATTCTTAAATAACTTTTAATTATCATGATATGTTACAAAGAGAATTTGACTAAAGATTAAAAACCGAATTGCTAGCAATCACACAAAGTTTAAACTGGCTATCTCCCGTTTCAGCGCGATAGCGAGCGAAAAACCGACTTTGGGTGCTTTAGGTGCTTCATAACTATAGCACGAGTATCGTTAGTCCGCCTCAAATCGGTGTTTAGTAGCTGATGTCACGGCATCGACTGGACCATCTGAAGTTCTGATAGCTGGATCTGATTCTAAGTGCCCTCAATGGCGGTCTTGAGTTCGGCTTCTGTGTCGTACTGGTGGCCGCCGGCGCATACTAGCCGAATTAAAGATCCCCAGAGGTTTTCGATGGAGTTGAGACTAGGCTGCGCGCCGGCCAGCCCATGACCCAAACTCCGTTGTCCTGGAGCCACTCTTTTGTCGTCCTGGCCGTATGGATGGGTGCGTTGTCTTATTGGAACTTCCAGTTACGACCGCCAATTCATCCCCCTCCCCAAAGAGAAGGTGTTGCTGGAGGACTTCCTGATACTTTGCTGCGTTTGGCAGACAGTCCAGGAAGGTGATGGTGGTCTTCCTGTTGTATCCGAACGCGGCCCATACCATAACTTAACCTTTGCCCTGAACTCTTTTCTAATAGTATAGCGGTTCCTCCCTAAGATTGTGTCAGTAGCACTGGCAACCGTAAGGGCCGTCCAGATTGAACATTTTTTTGTCGCTGAACAAGACTATTCGCCTTGTAGTGATTATGAACACCCGTGACTGCCCAGTTGAGACGTGCCTGAATGTGTTTGGCATCCAGTTTGGGGCACTTCTCTTACTTGAGGTGTGCCGAAGAACTAATGATCCTTTTCTCACTTGTGGTACTTAGAGGAACATTCTATTCGACTCGGATCTGGTTCGCAGAGTCTACCGGTGCTGGCAGCTCTTAGGATCCGTCTCTCTGAACGTTCTTCTAGTGTTCCTGGTCGTTCTGTTCGCTTAGTTTGGGCATAGTTCTCGGGATCCTTTAGAAACCTGCTGATGGTGGTCCGGTCTCTCAAGCTTCCTCCCGATGGTGATTGGATTTAGGCCCTGGTCGCGGTAGGCCAGGATCTGGCCTTGCTCGAAGGTTAGTTGAATACCTCTTGACATGCTGTCGAACGAAGCATATTTCAAATAAAAATAGCATCTGACATACACTAGGTCTGTGGAGCTGTCCAATAATTGCGTTTAGATGATAGAAAAACAAGATTTGATGGCTTCCGATGGCTTGCGTGCTATATTTATGTCGCACTTTAAAACCCTGTTTTGGCATGTTTTGGGTTCGCGCGCGGACTGCTTGGACTAACAGGCCAAAACTTGTCTGGATGTATCTACCCCTTCCTTAAGCCTATATCACAAATGGTAACAAATTTCGCTAACCCTACAAGAAGTTACAATGAATATCGTGACGTGTTATAGTTGTCGCGCACTGTAGTTGTGTATTATATTAATAAAGATTGTTAATTATTATACTCTAAGAGTTATTACTATAGTATACAAAAAGCCACTCTCACAATATTGAATATTTATTCATAGCGATATTTTTTACGTTCTTTTGATTGTCGGTCTTATGTGCATCGATCTTTTGACCCAAACCCATTTTTAATGCACAAGATCATAGTCTAAAATTTTATTATAAAATTTGCAAAATGTGTACATATTTATGCAATAAAAATTCATCGAATATCTGCTTAAATATTTATTTTAAATTATCTCAATTGTAATTAATAATTAAAAGTATAGTGAAACTTTCAAAGCTTTTGGTTTGGATTGACTACACGGTTGCATGATTGGCAGTGAAGAGCGAGTTTACCATTAAAATTATCACACAAAAGAATATCACTACCAAATCGATCACGGAATCCTTGGCGTTTGGTTTTCAGTCTCTTTAGATTTTCTCAGTATGACTGAGATTCACGAAACATGACTTAAAATTCAAATTATTACATGCAAATATGGTAAACAGTGACACACAACTATAATATGTTTAATATACAAAATATGCCTAAATATTTTAATTCAATGAAAAATATGTAAAATTTGCACGATCGTGTGAAATATTTATGAATATGTATACTTGAGTTTCTCAAATTTCTATATTTTTCACTAAAACAGTTATGATATACTTCAATTTGCATTATAATAAAATATAAATAATATATAAATACTTGAAATGTTAGACTCTGCACTTAACACTATACATCTCTTAACACACATAGGATCATATTTCTCTATAGACATTCTCATAACACCAGGGTCTAAAATTATTTTGCCAAATAAATCTAAAAGAATTAATTTTTGCCAAGTCATTCTCTTTAAAATTACTTTATCAAATAATTTGAAATGATATCGATTGTAAATAGAAAACTATTAAAAGAGAAAAATAAGAATTACTATTTATATTATAGATTTAAGAACTTTTTCCATTTCTTAAACGAGAGTTTTGCATATTTCCTTTACAATTATCAATAAATGTTTGAGCATATTAGAAATAACTGACAACTTTGCAGTTAGATTAATTAGACTAAATTAGATCAATAATTAGCTTTTAATAAGATATAACTTAGTTTAAGAATTAAACTTAATGTGATTTAATTTACACTAAAAGTTAATTATTGATCTAATTTAAATGAAATGAAATATGTACCTAAAAGCTAGTTTATATAGTTATTAAAATGATATTAAAATCAGACCAATTATTCATCATAAAAAATATTTTCCTTTTGGAGTTATTTTACGGGTAAAAGTTTACTCGAATGTTTACGCAATTTATTGCGTTTTCTAGGTTTAATGCAATAGTTATCGATTAAAGCAATGTAGTAATAGTTATTTTAAAATAATATTTTCTACTCATAAAATTAGAAAGCAATGTAGATCACTAAGTTGTGTGCTCATCTAAAACAATACTCTGCTAAAAATTCAGTAATAAAAGTGACTCATCTATTTCAGATTGTTAGTGGAGTTCTAGATTGAATTTTTTTTATCAAATGCTTCATTCTACGGCTCTAAGTTCACAGCAAAGTAGCAACCCAACTCTGTCAAGAAGAACATGTTATTCTTCTATAGGTGAAACTGAGTCTTCTGAAGGTGAAGGTGATGATAAAAAACATTAAATACAGAAGAACAAAGGGCTCACCATCTTAAGAAGTTATTGAATGTTATTCGTGAAGAGCTAGAAACTGTGCGATCAAGAAATCACTTTTATTTTGGACCGTATTTGTTTACACATATTTATGAAGTAGGTGTTACTTATAGTATAGAGGAGTTTAATAAACTTGTTAAGGAAGAAACTGAACTTAAAAGTATTAATAAAAATATACTTGAGCTGTTTCTAGAACTTACGGAGTGGGTGGTTAAATTCATAGAAAGATTTCCTCGCCGCTACTTTAGCGGAAACTATAAAGCAGAGGATATATTCAAGACTCTTTCTGGAGTGCAATTTACTTTTAATTTGTGGAGCGAAATTTTCCATGAGTACACTCTGGAAAACTTGTGTGGAGAACCTATTGAGTGGTGGGAAATCTTCAAAGACGCTTGGATAGAAACGGACCAGGTTACAGGTCTAGAGCCCAGGTCCTTCGGGGCATTGGTGGTGGAATTTACCCAAAGAGCTTATAGACTCGAATCTTTGAACGTTTCAAATAAACATTTTAAAACAATAAGATACAGTAATTAACTTATGGCTAGAAAATTAGGATTCAATGATATACGGTATGAAAGACACTTTCTTAACTCAGTTAATTATAGGAAAATGTGGAATGAGTATGATAAACTACTTTATATGAGAATTTCCGATCAAAATTCCGACGATTATTGATTATATTACGAGAAAATGTATTCCATCTGTATCCATCATAGCAAGCTAGGTGAGATAATACACGATTGTATAGCGGCTCTGATTTTGTCATGCAACTAGAAGAAATGGATAAAAAAATTAAGAATAGTAATACTGGTCGAAAGGATTTTACTCTTTTCCATGAAGTTTTTTGTTACTTCCGATTTGCAATAAATGAGTTTGAAATTGCATACTACCTAATGCAATTGCCGCAGTCTGTTAACAAGAAACCTACCGGGGTTCTTACAGAAAAGGATGCAAGAAACTATGTTGTAGAAAATTATTTTGGTGGAAGATTATTAAAAAATCACTATGAGATAAGAAATGATGCAAAAGATGAACTTAATAAGATTTTTAGTGACACAAAAGAATGTTATAAAGACGCTCTAAATGAACTAAGAAAAGAGCGTGATAGAATTTATTATTTCCCAAGTGATGCATCAGCAGTTTATCATTATCGTAAACATGGAATTAGAGATTAATTGGAAATTGAATCACAAAATAACCTTCAACTAGGAGATAATCAACTGGAAAAAAACGAGTTAATCTTCAGAAAATATTTGGAAGAAGCATATAATACCATTAAATATTCAAACTCTCCTGGACTTGAGCGTATATTACCTAAAGATGAATATGAGCAAACAGCTAGACTTTCAAAGAATCAAGGTGGAAGCCAATACTTAGTTACCTATTTCAGACGTTATAAAAGATGAAAGAGTGCACTTTAAATATTATAATAAAATCCATAAACACTGGATATATATATTTCACTTCATTTAAATTAGATCAATAATTAACTTTTAGTGTAAATTAAATAACATTAAGTTTAATTCTTAAACTAAGTTATATCGTATTAAAAGTTGATTATTGATCTAATTTAATCTAATTGATCTAGTTGCAAAGCCGTCAGTTATTTCTAATATGTCCAAACATTTATTAATAATTGCAAAGAAAATATGCGAAACTCGTTTTAGAGAAGAGAAATGTTCTTAAATCTATGTAAGTAATAATTCTTATTTTTCTCTTTTAATAATTTTCTATTTACAAACGATATCATTTCAAATTATTCTATAAAAATAATTTTAAAGTAAATCACTTTATATAGAAAGCAATTTTTTAGATTTAATTGATAAAATAATTTTAGGCTTTAGTGTTATGAGAATGTCTATAGAGAAATATAATCCTATGTGTGTTAAGAGATATATAGTGTTGAGTGTTATGTGCAGAATCTAACATCTCATGTATTTAGATATTATTTGTATTTTGCTATAATAGCAATTAAAGCATATCAGAACTGATTTAGTGAAAAAATATAGAAATTGGAGAAACTTGAATATACATATTCATATATGTTTCACACGATTGTGCATATTTTATATATCTTGCATTGAACTAAAATATTTAGACATATTTTGTATTTTCAGCTATATTATTAAAGTTGAAATAAATAAAACGCAAAAACTAACATCTTTGATTTTATTCTCTTTCAGATCTTTGTATTGTTTGATCAAATTTTTAATTAACGAATAAATTCACGAAATCGTTGAGCAACAGTTAATCTTAATTAAAGCCAATTTCATAAATACTAATACTCTTTAATCAAATTTCTAGCTATCGATCGAAAGCAGATGACTTAAAGTTATTCATAAAAAATGAAGTCTCTTACGATCTGAAATAACTTTTATTCGAAATAAAATTGATTAATAACTTTTACTCACATTAGATTAAATCGTTCCGATTGTATTAATATAAGTAACATAATCATAGTTTAAATGATTAATATTTACTTTGGATTTAATGTCCAACAATTGAAAGAAATGTTTGCTCTAAACTAGCATTTGATACAAAAGAATCCTCTAAATTAAATTCACTTTTGATCGTCTCTAAAATAGAAAATATTTGTGATAACTTCAAATTTTCAGAGACTAAGTGATAGTAAATAACACCAAAACAGTCGTATTTAAGAACACACTTCTCTCCAAGCATTTCAAAAACTTTACTTTTCAAGTCGTCGACAACATTTTCATTAGTATTTAAATTGACTTTTAATACAATTACAAATCCTTTCGCATATCTATTCTTCAAATCATTTGTAGATCCAATAGTTTTGATAACTCCGTTCGACATTATGGCCAAACGAGAACACAATGCCTCACATTCTTGGATATTATGTGAAGCCAATAATATGCAAGTTTTGCGACTAATCAACAAACGTCTCAGAAATTGCCATATTTTGGATTTGGAATCAGAATCGATACCATTTGTAGGTTCGTCTAATAATAAAAGATCTGGAGATCCCATTATTGCGATTGCGAGTGATATCTTTCTTCTGTTACCTCCACTATATGTCGACAGTAGCTTATTAATTATATTTTTCAGTTCAAACTTTTCGATAATATTTGTAATGAATTTGTCGAAATCGTTTCCCTGAAAACCTCTTAAACGTGCGAAGAATCGGAGAGTTTGCATTCCTGTCAGTCTATCCAAAGTGGGTCATTTTGTGGACAATAACCAATACGAGAATGAAATTGTGTTTTATTTGTCAATAAGTTTGCGTTTGAACCTAAATATGCATTTCCTGAAGAGATACTCAGATCTCCAGTTATTAATCGAAATGTTGTGGTTTTTCCGCTCCCATTAATACCTAACAATCCAAGACATTGTTGCTTTTGAACAGTAAACGATAATTTATTTAGAACTATCAAAGACTTTTTGAATCGTTTGGTTAGTTTATCGACAATAAAAGCATTACAATCCAAGTTTCCACTTCGAATCAGTTGTGAAACATATTCTGATTCTTGTTTCACTTCTTCACATTCACTCTCTTGTAGTTCAAAATCATTGTTACTATTATTTGAGGTTTTCTTAAAGAATAGAGAAAGTTTTCGATGAAATTTCATTTCAATTAATAAAATTAAGATAAAATATGCGAGTCCATAGCATATGAAACGCACATAAAAAGAAGTTAAGTATCCAAAGGGATTCTCCCATTCATGGCATATTCCGTTGGATGTTATTTCATTGTGTAGAAAATAGTCAAGTTCTGAAGTCTCATTTACTATTTGATCGTATCGTAAGCATGAGTTCGGACAGCAAATACTATTATTATAAATTCGGAAATCATCAGATTCGCAATAATTCTGGTTGGGATCTATTGAGTTCATTATATGACAGTAAGTATTATGTCCGAGAATTCCGTGTAAAGAATTGATGCCACCTAAAAATAGTGTACTCGGACACAGAATCAGAAGTAGTTCTGAGATTAGATAATTGATATCTATAGAAATTACGATCAAAGTGGAAGTTATTGTTGCGACGACTATATTATAAAGCGATATAAATGCAAATCCTGTCGATGGCTTTTTACAGAAAAATGATATTAAATATGCGAATGGTATGAATGAGAATCCGTATAATAAAAATATTAAATATATTGAAATGAATGAATATTTTGATGCATTAAAGAATTGGTAGTGATCTAAAGTGTGATGAACTACTGCATAAAGTAGTGAACAAATAGAATGAACGATCAAATCAAATGTAAAGTTTGCGAACCAGTAAACTATGGGATTGAGACCAGACATCAGTTGATGTAATTTAAATTTAGTTCTCAATTCGTGAATCGGTAATAAGACATAAGTGGCAGAAGTGAATGCGAATCCAAACATGAATAGTACCAAATCAATTTGTAAAAATCCGGCTAAATCTATATAGTTATGATAATACGAAAACTCTCTTCCCCGTCCAT
This sequence comes from Archegozetes longisetosus, assembly GCA_018873245.2. NCBI lineage: Eukaryota > Metazoa > Arthropoda > Arachnida > Sarcoptiformes > Trhypochthoniidae > Archegozetes > Archegozetes longisetosus. Next base: position 9,988,527 of record JAEMBT020000008.1, on the reverse strand, counting down.
CGATATGTAGCGGATTATTAGTAACTGTTATATCATAACTACTATCATTAGTTACCTGTCGAAGTAATGAAGTTGTCATCAGATTCAATGATATCGGCAGCGAATGATAGGCCGCGTAATTGTGCCAAACTATCAGATCTATTGATTCGTTTGTTATATGAGTCGAAAAACCATATAATAGATTATAAAAATAGTCGTGAAGACTTTCTTCTAAATAAAATAGAAGTGATTCTTGAACTTGGTCAGAATCAAACTTTTCTTGAATTAAATTTTCTTCTTCTAAATATGATGAATAGGTATTCAAAATGAAATTTTCGAAACTCGATCCACTTGTTACTATAAATGCTTTCTTTCCATTGCCATAAATTTGTTGATTCTTTAAAACTAAAGATTTTTTGTCAGCAACTTGACCAATTTTGTACAAATGAATCGCAACAAATAATAATGATATGAAAAATATCGGTATAATTATTAGTGTTATTATTAAAATATAATGCTTTGAAAGATAATTCAGTCGTTTAATCAAAATTCCTATGATCTGCTGGAAAATAAGTTCATAAGGCTTTTGTGATCTCTCAAACCCTATCGATTCTTCTATTAAACAATCGTTATTATCATTCAACGGAGAACTGTTTTCAAATTGAAAACAATCGTCTTTTTTATGTATGATTTTCGCATAACGATCTTCGAGAGTGTTCATTCCAAGTGACAAGTTATTAATCGCCAAAACATCATATTTTGATTCCAATTCACCAAACACTTGAGACAATTTTTTACAATCTTCAAAATCAAGTCCATATTGTAGTTCTTCGTTATCTCTCATATCATTTTTTTGAAAAGATTTGATTTTTGTATATTTCGAAATTATTTTTGTGATTTGACTTTCGGTCTCGGATTCAGAGCTTTTTAAAACTTTCAACTGATATCCAGAGTCAAACTGTTTCTTCATTTTCAAAGTTGAACCTTTGAAACTGATTATTCCATTCGATATGACAACAATCGTATCTGACAACAAATTTGCTTCTTCTAAATGGTGCGAAGTAATCAAAACTGATTTACTATTTTTCGCATCGATTATCAAATCCCATACTTTTCGTCTAACTTTTGGATCTAATCCGACCGTCGGTTCGTCTAATATTAAGATATCGTTTGGTCCAATGAGAGCCATTCCAAGAACTAATCTTCTCATTGTTCTACCCGATAGTTTGAAGGCCTCTTTATTCAGATCTGACTCCAAATCTAATAATTAAATCAATTGTTGAGTATCATATCCGTCATTTCTTTCACGCAGTGCTACTTTCAGGTCATGAAATAGTTGTAGATGTTCTCTAACTGTTAACCATTTAAAGTAAGCATTTTGCTGTGGACAAATTCCAATCATATTTTGTGCCAATTTTTTCTCTTTCGAGATATCATGTCCACCGATAATGACCTGGCCATCATATTCGACCAGTCCTTTCGACACAAATTTTGAACAGTTATTATTGATTTTAATTTATTCATATTTTAAGTTAGAGCTATTCTAAAATTGAACTATTAATGTTAAGATAATTACCTGTTATAACATTAACGAGAGTAGTCTTTCCAGAACCATTTGGTCCAAGAACTACAACAATCGATTTTTCTTTTACTTCTAAATCAATATTTTTGAGCACATGTTCACTCATAAAACCAAACATTGATTCATATATTTTACTCAAATTGCTCACAACTATTGGTTGACTTTCTCTATCAATCATTGTATCATAATTTATTTGATTATTCTTTTCGGAGAGCTTATCATAAATGTATTTGACTGGAAAATAGAAAGGCTTTGCAAATGTCTGCTGAGGTGTCACTATTGATGACAAATACCAAATCAATAGTCCATACAATGGGTATGAAATAACCATAGCCATGAATACATGTCCTAAAGACATGTCATCTGTGAGATATCCAGCATCTGATAAATGACTCCAAGTGGCACCAAAATAAGCGTTTGCATTGAGTCGGTGTGATATCCACATAAACCAAAACAGGGCACAGGTTGGTATCAAACATGACAGCCATTCAGCTCCCCATGAACTAAGTTTAGGATCAAATCTCCCGACATATATAACCAAATAAAATATTGGAATAACGAATGACAGAATCCATATAAGTATTGTTGCGATAACTGCTATATTAGGACTTTTAAATAATACAGATATGAAACACACTAAAAGTATTGACTGAATTAAGAATAAGATTAAGAAAAATATGAATAGAGAAAAGTTTATGCCAAATAAGAGTGAATGTGAATCCACTGAGTTCCCAGTTTGACCGTTATTGTATTTAAGAACAGGTATATCCAGAATAAGAGTGATTATCAAGTTTTGTAGACATAATACCAAAAAGGCGTCAATAATAACACTTATCCAGTGTTCAAGTTTTCCGATTCCCAAAAGAACTAAATATTCAGTAATTTTTGTGGCCTTTTCTTCAACTATTCGCTTAACGATTACGGGTAACATAACTAAAAGACTGAATATCATAACCAATAGAACACGGAAATAGTAGTATTCTGATCTATAAATTTTTTGAATCTTATCTCGTGCTGGAATTGGCATCTTCTGCATCAAAATATTAGTCTTATTAAATATTGTATTATTTGTTGCAATCGAAATATGAGCCAAATCTATAGCAGTTTGCAATTGGATGAATCCATAATTAATATAATCGTTAGTTTCATCAAATGTCTGACGTTTTTCATTAAGATTCCTATAAATTTGGTTGTTATAAATGTTTAAGTTTGAAACACTTATACTATATTTTAGGTGTTTAGGCACTTCAAAGTCATTATCAGAATCAAACTGGATACCACAAATATATTGTATTCCATCCATATGTTGACTAACAATAATATCTTTTAATAGTTTATTTAGTTCAAACTTACTTTTGGTCGCTTTAATAGAAAAAGTATAAGAGGCAAACTTATTTTTCATGATGTCTTCAAAACTTTTGATTAATGTTTTAGTATAAGAATTGATAGGCGTATAAACTATAGTTATTGAGTTTTCTTCATAATTATGTTGCCAGAATTCTCCAAAATATTCATTTAAAGTTATGGGTTGAAATACACTCTCGGGCGTTGATAATATTGAGGATAGTTTTGTTTTGTTGACACCATTATCATCAAAATATTGATATTCATTTCCAGACCGGTATAGAGTTTTATTAGATATTATTACAATAACTAATGAAAAAACGATTGGTATTAAGAATAAGAGTACAAATGACAACTTATTATGAAATCTAATCTTCCAGTTTTTCATAAGTAATAGTTTTACAATTTTGAAGTGTTGTCGAAAATCCATTTTGACCATATGCTTGATTTGAAAATATGAACGCTTTCTTATATATTATGCCTTCCAGACACTTCCGTCACATGTGAAGAAAACTTTTGAAGTCTCCTAATTCGAAGCAGACTAACAAAAATTTGTGCAAAATGTATTGTAACTCGAGAAGTGTTTTGCAACTGGTAATCTGTTTGAAAGCAACTATTTGAATTGCAAATCAATTTATTTTAACTGATTTGAAAGCTATTTTTAAAGCATCGATCCTCCTCTTCTATTTTTATCAAGAATTTTGTTAACTCATTACCATTAAATGAAAATTATATGTCAGTTTATGTTAGGATACTTATATTATACAAGGGTAAAATTTTTATTACTTTTTGCACTAAATTGTCTTTAGCTAAATCTCAGACTTCGCTGTTCAAGAGAGTCTTAAATTTTTTAGGTACTATTTAACATTAACATTTAAAATAAACTCTTATTGAGATTTTAAATGTTTGATAGTCAACAAGAAAAAATTAATCGTTTCATTAATTTTTATCAATAATCAAATAAGCTGTATTTAATAAACTCGTTTATTTATGAAAATTGAATAAAACTTCATTACTATCGAGTTGCTATTAATTATTCGGAAAAAATGCTTTATGATATTGAAATATTTAAAATACTTTTAAAAAATTATAAGCTAATTTTTTGACACATTGATATCTCTAATATATAAAATATTAATTGGTCAAAGTTTGTGTGATCTATCTGAATTACTATGTCTGAATTAAGTTTCGCTAATAATCAAAATCCTCGTTAGAGTCAAGTAGAGTATAAATTCATAAATAACAAATTTCAGAATTGAGTCCAGAGTTGATTCGAGCTGTTGTACACTTGTTTTAGTCGATGAATATATTTTAATGCAAGTCTTAACACCAACGGATTTTCTAGATATTTTCAATTTCTTATGTCTTATTTCTTCGTTTGCATAACAACAGTAGGTATTTCCAGCGCGTTGCAGAATATCTTACACATTATAAGCTTTTTGTCTATTCTGTTAGCTTTAGGAAGGCTTATCTTTAATTTATTTTTGTTAAAATTTATTACTTGTTTCAAACGTTCTAACGACAAAAGTGTTTATCATTGAAAGTATTAATAACTCAGTCAGGTCTTAAAACATGATAACTGAACATTGAGAATATGATTGCTAGAGGAATGTTTAGTTTGAAAGAATTTTTGTTGGAAACGGTCAGAAATTTATTAGGTTATATTCATTATTCAAAAGATAGACCAAAATTTAAATGGATTGCTATTAAAGTTAAAGATTATTAGGCCTGGAGAATATTGTTGTGAGAAAATGATAGTTATTCCCAAGATTTGCGTGAGTTTACGTCTGCTATTGATAGCGAATTTAACATTTCAGAACATATTAATAAAGACATTAATTTGTAAATAGATAATTGCAGTTGTTATAGACTTAAAGACTTTAGGCTCAAAATCAATATCAATAGTCATGAAAGTCGTGATAAAGAAAATATTTATATCGAGTAAAAAATATCAGAACCAGTAAAATGAATCAGTTGGTTACGACTAATGACAAGAATCATTTTGTGAAAATCCAGTATCTGATCAATAGCTTAACTCTTGAGTTTGTGACTATTTTATTATGATTTACAGGTTCATTCATGTATTTGTGAGATCTAAATATTCGAGTCATTGTGATGATTGAATTTTATTCTTATAATCGGTTTTAGAGACAATGACCTCAACTAATATTCGATTAGATTTTCATCATTTTGTTATTAGCCACAGATTCGAGATTTGAATTTTTGAATTAAGATTTTAGTAGTTTTATAGGTTGTGCACGTTGCACTTATGTTAAGAATTTTATTATTTTTTGGATTAAATTTTAAAAATTACTTTTGTTATTGTGCTGTCTATAATCTAATTGGGCTTCACATGTTGATCATTGCAATCGTCTGAAGAGCTAAAGCGAGGTATAGAGAAATTAAATAAAAATTAGGGAGTTTGTTGCTTCAAATTAGACCTATACATCGGGCCCAAAACTTCCGGCCCGACCCGACCAAAATTTTCTGTTCGTTTGTACGATCCGATCCGACCCGAACGAGAATTACAATTGTTAAAGAGGTAAAGTTTAATCAGTTTATTGATTAAGTTAGTTGTGGTCTACATTGCAATAATAAATGGACGCAATATGAAAAATCTTTCGTTTTTAATGTAAGATTCTCTATGACTAATTCCCATCATTGTTTCGAAACGTTTAGCCGCTTAGAAATGATGTCGAGGTATTTATTAATTTTGCTCAGAGGCGAAATCACAGTTTTCTATAACTCGTGTCAAAAGCCGCACAAGATAATCAATTACTACTAAATACTTATCAATACACTTGATTAGCTATTTTTTTAAGTTTACCAAACTCCTTAAAACTTGTATCGAATCTTTAAATATCAAGTTTTAACTTTTCTTTATCTGATAAAACATGATAAGTTGTTGGTACATTTTCATTACAAATTTTAGATTGAACAGTGCTTTAATGGTGATAAAAATTCCATCAGAGTATTTAATAATTTTTCATTAATCTTTCCGAGTACATCATATAGTTTGTTGTTTTCAATAGATAAAGACCTCATCTCCTGGAAATTAACTTTAATTGAATTCAGGCGATCGTATCGTGAATTCCATCTCACTTTTGCCATATATTCCAGTGTAATATCTAATTGATTTTGAAATCCTGACTGTTTAGCCACTTTCTCCAAAACTTTATATTTTTCTATTAATACATTTATTGAATTTATTCCATTGTATTCGTCAATATCATGTTCTTGGACTGAATTCATATTATGAGATAGACATCCTATCCATAAAATATCTTTAAATGCAAGCTTCATTGCCGAAGGTTTATCTGCTACCACAATATAAGATACGATCTGAAAAATAATTTTCAATACTGTATTCTTTAATATAAAACACTAAAATAAATTTCGGGCCGATTCTTCCAACCCGATCCGATCCGATATTTTATGACACCCTGCACACCCCGAACGAACCCGAGATTTTAGCGTAAATCCGACCCGAGCCCGATGAACAGGTCTAATTCAGATCTAATCATACGGTCTACGCAGATATAAGACGAAGGTTTTACCATGATGTCTCATGTTTCATCAAAGCCCCAAAATTTCGGTAAAATTTCTATATTTATTTCGCACCAATAATCTGAAAATGAACTATAATTGACTGAATATTGGATTTGAAAAATATTTATTTTCACTATGGTTAATTGTATAAAACTACAAACTAGTGTAAAATTTCATGCAAAAATCTTTAAATATAGAGAAATTATGACAGAATATCTTCAGTTTGTATATTTATTTCGCATAGTGTAAAAGAATTTTCCAATAGCTACAGATGTATCCGTGCAATTGCATGATTTTGTCTCGCCTTACAGCAAATAGTCAAATGTTTAATACTGATATTTTTTTGTTTACATATAAAATAAAAATTAAATAAAATATATATTTATAATACATTAGTAATGGCTAAAAGAAGGTTTGTGCCTCAAGTAAAATTTTTTGTTCCGTAAAATAGTGAGATATGCATATGAATGCAGTATCTCCTACAGCTAATTATGCCGTAAAAATAATAGACGCATAAATAATATAATTATTACTGGGATCATATGAATATCATTTTAGTAACATGGTAATTTGATTATATATATACTTAAATACATATATATTATTCATTATTTCTAGAAAAAATTACAATGTTAAATTGACATAATTCTGAAAATAAAAATTTGATGCATAATTACATTAATAAGATAAAGCTGAATGGTAGAAATAGACACAAAACAGTAATATATGTACTATCTATCCAGAAGAGGTATGCAATTGAACTCAATAGTAATTTTAATGAGACTAATAATCATTTGAAAAAGTTTTATCAAAACTTGAATTTCATTAGACTTATTGATTAATAAGTCATTTGAATAGTCTATAATGAAATCATTTGTCTTTCCTTAACTCATGTTTTCTATTAATCAATTAAAATTAACTAATTCAATGACTTAATCATCAATTTATATATTATTGGTGTTTTTTATATCTATTGCTTACTTCAATATTACTTAAAATAACACAAATAGAAGATTAATCTATGAATTCAATACACTTTAAAAGATTAATAGAAAACACTTTCAAAAGCAAATAAATGACTCCATTAAAAACTATTCAAATGACTTATTAATCAATAGTAAGTCTAATGAAATTCAAGCTTTGATTAGACTTTTCGAGAGATTACAAGTCTTATCAAAATTGCGATTGAGTTCAACTACATGCCTTGTCTGGATAGATTGTACACTCAGGACTTATATTGCTTTAAATTTTTGGATTTGTCTTTTCATCCTTTCTAAGATATTTTTATTTTTTCCATGAAATCGATAAGCTCTCAATTTGCTTACATAAACAACTTTAATCACAGACCGAGCTTTTGGGTGTTCAAGATTCTCGACCTACGATAAAAGCCAGTGACCACTTTTTAAGAATAATATTTTATAATCATATGTTTTAGTGGTTCTAACGAATGAGTTAAATATTTTAGTTTAACGAAGTTACTTTTAGGTTTCCAAAATAACCTCATTGATCAATAAAGGTCAGAGAGTTGTCTCAACTCGATTCTTTCAATTGAACAAACATCACAGAGAATGTGATTATAGAACTTATATATGATATGATTGTTGATAAATTCATAGCAAACAGACCAAAAGGTTTGGGTCTATTATTACAACGATAGGACACTTCCTGTAAATAAAAATTGAGTTCAAGCTTAAAGTTGAGATCATTTTTATCCTTTGAAGTGAATGTTTGATCGATAATATCTGAAATGGTGTTGAAATCAAATTGATTGTTGAGTTGACCAACAAACGCAACTATAATAATGAGGACCAACAAAATAAAGATTACATCAATTAAATTAATACATGAAAAGAGAAAATTAGTTTTTGTAGTTGCGATTTGAGTAATTAGAGAACAGAGTATTATAAAGAGATAAGACAACCAAATAATCGGTATAAAACCAATTAAATCGTTGATCTTCTGATCGATGGCTTGAATTTTCTTTTCTTGAGCTCTGATTTGTTTCAAATTTTCGAAACTATTTCCAGAGTCATAAGTTGATAAATTTTCAAAATGATTTCTTTTGAAGCAATACATGATATAAGTTGTTATTAAATAACATAATATTTGCAATAAGTTTAAACCAAATCCATAAATACTATCGTATAAGAAGGCAAAATAACCAATGACCTCAACGAGGGTCTGAAGTGTGAAAAAACTTTGGAGATTGATATATTTTGCTAACACAAAAATGCGCACTCCAAGTATAGTAATTACTAAAATCAGCCAAAGTAGTGATAGAATTATTGATAAATATTTAGCTTTTTTATTATCAACTCTATTCGAGATCTTTCCAATTATTTCGATTAAGATTTTGTGCTTTTTTCGATACATTATATACGAAACTAATATAAAGATATATCTTATGATGAACGAAACTGCAAGCAAATCAAACGTATATGATATACTATATGACGTAATCAAATCAATTAACGTGATAAAAAAATATAATAAAGTCAGTTTTCTGAATAGTTTTTGAACATAATTTCTCTTAAAACTTGATTCAAATCCATAAAAGAAAAATAATTTGTTAAAGTGATAGAATTCGTTCATTTTTCTAATTACGATTAATCAAAGAGTCTCTTAAACTGATTACACAATTAGAAAGTATTCCATTAGAGTATTATGGAGAATATCTAAATATTTTTCTATAGCTCAATAATTGTAAAGTTTTTTCATTCAAAATGGTCTAAATATGACTTCTCATACAGTAACTTTATTTACATTATTTCACGAAATACAGAAATTATTGTGAACAATATAAAAATAGAGGAACACTTATTATTCAACATTTATGGTTAAATCAACATAATATATTAGTAATAGCTGTTTATATATATATGTATTTTATTTTTTTTGTATTGAAGTAGTTTTTTGTTAATGAAATTTTATGATGGATGCATTTTCCATTAGTTAATGATCCTTAACGAAGTTAGAATATTCCGAGTGGGAGCCCTTATTGAAGACAAGACATCGAGTTAATTAATTTTATTTCCATATTTATGAGCGGTAGTGTATATAATCGGCTTTAATTTCTTCCTTATAGTTCTAGAAAAAATATTAAAAAAATATGTTAGTATTTTTTGTTGGATTTTGATTAATGCTTAAAGGCGATGAAGTATTTTATTCCATTTTTCTAAGATGAAGCGTTATTTTTGATAATTGTAAATTAACCCTTCTATTTATTTCAATATTATAAGCATAAGTTTCACATCAATGTTAGTATTCCCTTATCTGTTTGTTTAAAATATCGACACTTAGGAGCTGTTGGCGCTCACATAACAAGGGTCAAGATGAAATCATTTAACTGTCTGGAGTGAATAATCATGAATTCCTATCCTATCCCTTTCCCTATTTACCACAGAAATTAGGATCATAAACTTCAAATAGCAATACATTTGATGACAAATAGATGAATAAGAAACTTCTCATAGATAAAAATAGTAGCATTTTAAAGTGCTTTTATTTTTGTATACAATATTTAAATTTCAAGTTAATTAATCTTAAATTGTTCTTGCAATTAATTTTCAAAGTTTAGCGTTATCTTATTGAATATTCAGATCTTATTCAATAAATTATCAATCAAAATAGTCAATAGCTATAGTTATATTGCCAACGTTGATAATACAATAATGCGGTGGAGTCTTGAAATAAAAACCTCTTGAAAAGCTCTCTCTTTCACCTGCGGCCACGGACCATTTGAGTGGATATTCACTATGAATTTTTAGCCGTATATAGTCTATTAACTGATAATAACACGAATCTGAAGAGAATATAGAATTGATGGTCTTGTTATGATGATTATCACACGAAAATTCCTGAGAAATAGCATTTTCGACAACTCTTTGATAATAAGATGTCATAGTTTGATTAACGTTTGTCAAATCTATTTTAATTTCACTTTTTCTCGCATCCCTTATTAAATCGATATAATTATTCTGTAATGTAATAAAACATGATTAAGTTTTTTGACAAATTATTTATGAAATCGAAACATTTAGATATTTACATTTTGTAATGTCTTTAGTTAAACATTTCTTATGCCTTCATTTTTATTCTAAGGATTATTTATTAAATGATTTTCTAATCAAAAAGTTATAGATTATAGTAAGTTAAATTGGAAAAAATTAAAAATTTTTAGTTTGATTGTCAGTATACTTTAATTACATACAGTCATAGAAAAATCTAAAGTACCTACTAAATTTGATCTAGTTCCTTATTCTTTAGTTCGATTTTGATTTCAGAAATATGGTTTGTGAGTAATCATGGAAGGAATTGTTTGAAAAATTACTCAATGGATCGTGGTAGTTTGTTAAACGTTAATTTAATCAATACAATAGAGTTAAAGTTCAGGTAATTTATAAAGTTTAGAGCTTATGGGAAAAGTAACGTAGAAATATTAAGTAAGAATTGTATTGATTACATTAACGTTTAACAAACTACCACGATCCATTGAGTAATTAAACACGTGTCGACTCAATTTCCAAGCTTTACAAAATGGAACCGAAAAATCTGAAATATACCTTGTAGTATTCAAGTTATAGAATATGTGTTATAAAAATTTACCACGATGAATTTTTAAAAAAATTTTCAAACAATTCCTTCCATGATTACTCACAAACCATATTTCTGAAATCAAAATCGAACTAAAGAATAAGGAACTAGATCAAATTTAGTAGGTACTTTAGATTTTTCCATGACTGTATAAAAGTTTAAATTATTATATAATAATTACCTTATTATCGTCCGTATTATTTTTATTACTAATTTGAATATTAATTTTAGTTAAAGTTATGAGAGTTTCTTTAAAAGAAAAGGAAATATGACTGTTCGGTTGTACTTTCATATAAATAGAGTAATTATTATTTTTAGACCCGATTTGACAAATCCATGTTTCCCCGAATTTACTATTCATTTCTTCAGCTAATTTTTGGCCATAGTATTCCAATAAGAGTAATGCATGTGCGATCGCATGTTCTTATTTTCATGTATCGTAATATCACTGATATCAGTATTTACTGCTGAAATCATAACTAAACACAAGGCTATTACTTTGCAATACATTTTTCAATAATAAATAGAACCAACTAATGAGTTACACCGAATTTATATTAATTCTGGTTAAATTTTTTTTTAAATATGTTGTTTAACACGTTTCGATAAAAATATATAAGATAATTAACATTACATATGAATAATCTCAAAGATTCAATTGCAGATGTTATTAAACTTACAACCTTAATCAATCCTTTAAAAATAAGATATTGTGTCTAAAACTTTTTCAATAGTAATATGCAAAAGCATCAGAGATAAAACTTATTATGGATTATATTAATATTCTGGATATACTAAGTCTTTAGATCTATTAATAGGTATCAATTGGTGTATTCTTTCGTATTTTATTTTAATTCCAGGTTGAATATGAATTAAACAAATTTATATTCACAATCGTCAAGTATATTTTTTAAATACAGTAGAACTTCGTTATTTTAATCTAGCTTCTGCCAAAAAATGTTGTTCAAAATAGTGAGTTTTCAAAATAGCCGGTATATTGAAAAGTCCGAAATGAAGGTTTTGCTCAAAATGCAATGTTTGAATGATTAACGCTAAGATTTTATTTAGATCGGAGTTTAGGTTTCAGGTCCATCCACGAACTTCTGGAACCTGAACTGCTCAGCAGTATTAATAGTAATGATTTTTTGTGAAAATTTGATTTGTTATTATATCTCGAAACTATCCGACAGATATTTCAAAATAAAGAGGTACACAACAATATAGAGTGATATTCAACTTGGTTCACAATACTGAGTAATTCAAAATAAGCGATTTCAAAATATCGAGTGTCTACTGTTTCATGCCTTTCGATTGAAATATATAAGATAATTCGGGTTCCTGGTTATCGGTTTTAACCGATTTTAACCGATAAAAATCGCCGGATTCTTTAGTGGCTAATTCGGTTAAAACGGTCAAAATCGGTTTTTAAAATGGCTGAACAAATATTGAGTTAAATTAAAATATTTGAAAATTCATATTTAGAACTAAGTTATTTTATGAACTGTAAGATCATAAATATATTGTAAATTTTTTTGAAGAATAAGCCGTCGTATTAATATTAATTTAATTTACATTAAAATTGTGACGAACTTTGACTCTTACTATTGACTCTTACTTTGACACTATCGTTGATTCTATCGTTGACGACATAGTTTCAAAATAACTGGCCTCTAGTAAGGCATTGTTTATGAGTAATCTTAATATATAAAAGGCTGTTGTAAATACATTTTTAGGATCAGTATCAATAAAGCTTTTGTAGAGAACACTTGTCTTTATTTTAATAAGCTATACATATCTGATAGTAAGATTGCTGGATAAGCAATTTCTATCGGATATCCCTTTTGCCCTCAGACTTCCACCAAGTCGTAGACAATAAGTTGTGTCTGCATTCCACCGGTAAAATCAATTAGTGGTTTACCGGTGATTAACGGATTAACTCGCGTCTTCGGCGCAAGAAATTCGTTACAAAATATTGTCCTGAACAACTATTAGTCATCAAAAATTGATAAAATAGCTTCTTGTTATCGTTAAAATATTTAATGTCTAATTTGTAGAGATGCTAATTTTTTGTTAAATAAAACACTATATTTTATTGTTAAAATTGTTATAAAAAGTGTCAGTTTTTGTTACAAAAAATTCAATTAAAGAATAATAGGGTCATTCTCATCGTTATTAACATTATCTTGATTACGAATAAAACCAAAGTGTTGAATTACAGTAAGTTTTGAGAGTTTTTCGGAGGTTAATCGACGTCTTCGATCGGTGAGAATTGTCTTGTACATAGAAAAAGATCGCTCGACATCCACCGAGACCAGAGGTGCATACAAAGTTTTTAAACGATGGGACATATTTTCTTTTGTTGTAAAATTTATAAGATCTGGATTTCGAGCCAAAGATGCATTGAGTTTTTCGAGCGAACGTCCATTCAATTGTTCCTTAACCTCCTTTAGAATCTTCAGCTGTCGTTCCATTGATAGGGATTTTTCCTCGAGCTGTCTGATAGCAATTGGTATGAAGCGAAACTGGTGAAGGTCTAAAATTTGGTCCTGAAGTGACTTCATTTTCACCAATTGTTTAGCATGCTTCACACCAAGAGAATCGTCTTCCAAGTTATCCAAAAATACTACAACTTTTTCAAAGTTGTCCAGATAATAAAAAGCGGCATTCATCCAACTTGACCACCGAGTGATGACAGGCTCAGGAGGAAGGGACTTCTCAACATGTTCTCTGAATACTTGCTGGCGATAAGAAGACTTCTTAAGAATCTTCTTCATGGCTGAAAGAAAAGAATTTACTTCTTCATGTGATTCCCGTATGTCTTCACAGACTCTGTGAAGTGCATGCACAAGACACGTGACGTGATGTAAATCTGGAAAAAGCGTTTTTAAAGTGTCGCATGCCTTCAACATATAACTTGCTTGATCAGAGACTATCAGCCATAGACGGTCGTAAAAAATACTTCCCTTCCAGAGAATATTTAGAGAATTGAGTATAGATTGAGAAACAGTAGAAATATTGGTCTTTTCTAAGAATTGAGTGGACAACAACATGGGATCTACAGGTTCACCACTAAGAGCACCAACCAATACGTTTAATACATCGCGTTGACATGCATCTGTTGTCTCATCCACTACTAAAAATATGGAGTGATCACCAATTTTATTACGAATTTTCTCCAAAACATCCTGATATACAGGTTCGATAGAATTGACCAGTGTTTGTCTGGTGGGTAATATTTTGTTGAATTCATTGTGGAATAAGCTTTTAAAGCTGTGATGATTAATTTTATGGAAAGGGATTGATGTCTCAACAAGCATTGTGGTCAATTTAACGTCAAACCCATTGGTTTCCTGAGAAGTATTTTCAGCCGATTGAAAACTTCTTTGGATGGTGCTCTGTTTAGGAAGCAATGCCTTGAGTTGTTTCTGTTTCTTGTGTGATTGACTTGAAAGATGAGATGTTACTTGATGCGAAAGGTGTTGAGCATCACATTTTATTAGATTTTCACAAACTTTACAAAATAATTCATTGCCATTTGCTTCAAATTCATTTTTATGTTCACTTTCAAATTTTTTTAATTTTGAACGAAGTGAATCTTTAATTTTAGGCATATTTTTCTCGCAACAAAATAACATAAGCACCAAAACACAGATTCACAATAAGTGTCAAAACTGTGTTAATAAGAAGTTACTAACACTTTTATAGATTTTGTTTGTGTGTCCCAGGAATTATCCCTGATAACCTTGTGGATAACCTAAAATTCATCCCAGGCCTATTTTTGTTGTTATCTTGTGATTTTGTTAAAACCCATTGATTTTGTTGTTTTTTGTTAAATTATAAACAAATAAAACTACTTTTAAATACATAAAAGTTATCCCTGCAAAATTTTAATTTCATCAATGATCAGAATAAAAATTGTTTTAACAAAAAATTAGCATCTCTACTAATTTGAGAACAGTTTTCAGTTTTTCATTTTATCCTCTGAATGTAAAATCATTATTCATTCATATAATTGCAAATAAATTTTTATCTGACTTCACTGATTTCATATATTCTATTATTTTTTAAAACCCGATTTTGACCGAATATTTGTGCACTTTTTTAATTTTCAAATTTTAAAAACCGAATTTCGGTTAAAATAATTTCCCCGATTTTAACCGCCGAATCATAAAATTAATTTTAACCGAAATCCGGGAACCCGAAAGATAATTACTGTTGGGTGTGACACCAAGTTATAATGATAAACTTAATAAGTAACTTTAAAACTTTGGATATATTTTGGATGAATTTCTATGGGATAATGAAAAAAATTTCAAGGCAATGACATTATTTGATAACTAAAAATGGAAAGTAATAAGATTAAATTTTCGACCAAAGAACACAATTATAAAGCAAAATTTATGTTATTAACTTAAAGAAAATTTATTTATATTTACGTACTCTTTTATATTAAAATAGCAACTATGTAGCTATACACTCTGAGAAATAAACGTAGAAACTGAAGATATTCTGTCATAATTTCCTTATCTTTAAAATTCTCGGTGTTTAAGTATAATTTCTCGGTTTAACGGGTATTCACGAAGCAGATAATAGCTTATTTCGGGAATTTTACCGATTCTGACCAGCAAACTGCTAATTGAAATAAAATCTTCAAATTTCCTCATTACTAATAATTCAATCACGATTGAATTGATGATTAATTATAGTCAATTCGTGATGGAAACGGCTAGTTTTCAATCAGTGCAAATTAAATGCATTCTGACTCTCAACTCCATAGAAAACGGTGTTTGGAAATGAGAGCCCTATAAATCATAGAATGCTTAACTATAAATTTTTAAGTGAAGATAATATATGAAGTCTTTAAAGCAAGTAAATTTCATATGGTTTCAAAAGGAATAAACCAAAAAATTCTTATCAGTGATTTTCAGCCCGAGATTCGTTAAATAATTCACTTATTTATTACAAAGAAGTAAGCTATTATCCGCTTCGAAGCAACCTATTAAACCGAAAAATGGTACCTTACGCAAATCGTAATGATTATTATCATGATGATTGTTTATCTCTGACAATCATTATGTCATTATCTCAATTCTCGAGAAAGTTTTCAGCTCCTGAAGTTCTGGTTGTGTTTTAGACCAGATAGCCAAACTTGATCGTTCGAGGCAATAAAATCTATTCGGATCTAATCATAAGGTCTACGCAGGTATCAAACGTTTTACTATGTCTCATCATGTCTGATCAAAATCCCGTAATTTCGGTGAAATTTCTATATTTCTGAAAATGAACTATAATTGACTGAATGTTGGATTTGAAAAAAATTGTTTTTCACTATGATTAACTGTATAGAACTACAAACTAGTGCAAAAATCTTTAAATATAAAGAAATTATGACAGAATATCTTCAGTTTGTATATTTATTTCGCATAGTGTAAAAGAATTTTCCAATAGCTACAAATGTATCCGTGCAATTGCATGATTTTGTCTCGCCTTACAGCAAATAGTCAAATGTTTAATACTGATATTTTTTTGTTTACATATAAAATAAAAATTACACAAAATATATATTTAAAATACATTAGTAATGATTAAAAGAAGGTTTGTGCCTCAATTCAAAATTTTTTATTCCGTAAAATAGTGAGATATGCATATGAATGCAGTATTTACTACAGCTAATTATGCCGTTAAAATAATAGACGCATAAATAATATAATTATTACTGGGATCATATGAATATCATTTTAGTAACATGGTAATTTGATTATATATATACTTATATACATATATATTATTCATTATTTCTAGAAAAAATTACAATGTTAAATTGACATAATTCTGAAAATAAAAATTTGATGCATAATTACATTAATAAGATAAAGCTGAATGGTAGAAATAGACACAAAACAGTAATATATGTACTATCTATCAAGAAGAGGTATGCAATTGAACTCAATAGTAATTTTAATGAGACAATCATTTGAAAAAGTCTTATCAAAACTTGAATTTCATTAGACTTATTGATTAATAAGTCATTTGAATAGGATATAATGAAATCATTTGTCTTTCTTTAATTCATATTTTCTATTAATCAATTAAAATTAACTAATTCAATGACTTAATCATCAATTTATATATTATTGGTGTTTTTTATATCTATTGCTTACTTCAATATTACTTAAAATAACACAAATAGAAGATTAATCTATGAATTCAATACACTTTAAAAGATTAATAGAAAACGCATGCAAAAGCAAAATGAATGACTCCATTATAAACTATTCAAATGACTTATTAATCAATAGTAAGTCTAATGAAATTCAAGCTTTGATTAGACTTTTCGAGAGATTAAAGTCTTATCAAAATTGCTATTGAGTTCAACTACATGCCTTGTCTGGATAGATTGTACACTCAGGACTTATATTGCTTTAAATTTTGGATTTGTCTTTACATCCTTTCTATGATACTTTTATTTTTTTCATGAAATCAAGATTCTCAACCTACGATAAAAGCCAGTGACCACTTTTTTAAGAATAATATTTTACAATCATAAGTTTTAGTGGTTCTAACGAATGAGTTAAATATTTTAGTTTAACGAAGTTACTTTTAGGTTTCCAAAATAACCTCATTGATCAATAAAGGTCAGAGAGTTGTCTCAACTCGATTCTTTCAATTGAACAAACATCACAGAGAATGTGATTATAGAACTTATATATGATATAATTGTTGATAAATTCATAGCAAACAGACCAAAAGGTTTGGGTTTATTATTACAACGATAGGACACTTCCTGTAAATAAAAATTGAGTTCAAGCTTAAAGTTGAGATCATTTTTATCCTTTAAAGTGAATGTTTGATCGATAATATCTGAAATGGTGTTGAAATCAAATTGATTGTTGAGTTGACCAACAAACGCAACTATAATAATGAGGACCAACAAAATAAAAATCACATCAATTAAATTAATACATGAAATGAGAAAACTAGTTTTTGTAGTTGCGATTTGAGTAATTAGAGAACAGAGTATTATAAAGAGATAAGACAACCAAATAATCGGTATAAAACCAATTAAATCGTTGATCTTCTGATCGATGGCTTGAATTTTCTTTTCTTGAGCTCTGATTTGTTTCAAATTTTCGAAACTATTTCCAGAGTCATAAGTTGATAAATTTTCAAAATGATTTCTTTTGAAGCAATACATGATATAAGTTGTTATTAAATAACATAATATTTGCAATAAGTTTAAACCAAATCCATAAATACTATCGTATAAGAAGACAAAATAACCAATGACCTCTACGAGGGTCCGAATTGTGAAAAAACCTTGGAGATTGATATATTTTGTTGACAAAAAAATGCGCACTCCAAGTATAGTAATTACTAAAATCAGCCAAAGTAGTGATAGAATTATTGATAAATATTTAGCTTTTTTATTATCAACTCTATTCGAGATCTTTCCAATTGTTTCGATTAAGATTTTGTGCTTTTGTCGATATATTAGATACGAAACTAATGCAAAGATATATCTTATGATGAGCGAAACTGCAAGCAAATCAAACGTATATGATATACTATATGACGTAATCAAATCAATTAACGTGATAAAAAAATATAATAAAGTCAGTTTTCTGAATAGTTTTTGAACATAATTTCTCTTAAAACTTGATTCAAATCCATAAAAGAAAAATAATTTGTTAAAGTGATAGAATTCGTTCATTTTTCTAATTACGATTAACCAAAGAGTCTCTTAAATTGATTACACAATTAGAAAGTATTCCATTAGAGTATTATGGAGAATATTTAAATATTTTTCTATAGCTCAATAATTGTAAAGTTTTTTCATTCAAACTTGTCAGAATATGACTTCTCATACAGTAACTTTTTTTATATTATTTCACGAAATACAGAAATTATTGAGGACAATATAAAAGTAGAGGAAACACTTATTATTAAACATTTATGGTTAAATCAACATAATATATTAGTAATAGCTGTTTATATATATATGTATTTTATTGTTTTTGTATTGAAGTAGTTTTTTGTTAATGAAATTTTATGATGGATGCATTTTCCATTAGTTAATGATCCTTAACGAAGTTAGAATATTCCGAGTGGGAGCACAACAATCATATTTATTGCGATTAATTATATTCTTTTTCATAAAATCTTTTGTCTTATTTTTTAAAATTTGGATTGAGTTATTCAGAAATTTTAACTGATTTTTGGACAAGTGAAGCATTATAGAATTCGACTGGCACGCGTAATCGATAGTAATTAATGAGTTGAGTAGAATTATATAAAATTTTACGTCAACTTTCTGTCAATGATTGATCTTGATTTAAATTTAGTTCACCACAAGGTCTATGATGCCATCCTAAGCTGTAGTGTAATCTGTGAAAGCAAATGATCCTGCTTTAATTCTTAAAGCTATGAGAGGCTAAATAGCATTTTTTGTATGACTGAGCGCCACTATAGCAAAATACTCTTAGGTCTCGCGGCATATAGCACTAAAAAGCCTCTAATCCTCAAAGCTATTTTATCTTCAGTATGATTTCTAGGTTGAAATCTCTGCTCTGCGGCTAGTACAATCCCAATATCGCATATAAAAGTGAAGCTAAACTTAAGTGATCGAAGAATATTCTTTTTCTTTCAGCACTTCGTAGACCTGGAATCAAGTATTCTCAGATGGATCAACAGTACTGTTGTATTTTTTTCCAACGATAACTGTATTCGAGAGCACCTTGATCCTAATTCTTGCAAATTTTTTTGCAATCGGCTCATTTGAAAAGCTCAAGTCATCTAGAGGAACCACAGGCCTTGAAATTTTCAATAACATTTAGGTCAGACCAGCTAACGCCTACACAAATTTAAATTCAATTTATTAAAATCAACATATAAACTGATGTTTAGATATGGAAATTTTGGGATTATCCCAATTTCACCAATTGATTTAATATTTTGCCACAGTACTTAGAAGATCATACGGAGTTATTTGATGACTAATTTATTGATTTATATTATCCCACGAACTCTCACTATTATTTCTTGTTCCAAAATATCAGAAAGTACAAAGATCGATTTCAATGAGTAATTGTGCGGGGCATTCTGATTTGCCTTAAATGTTCTCCATCTAATCACACATTTCAGAAAATTTATTGAAATATTTTATCAATAGTATAGGAGATATGAAATTTTAGTGATTTTTTACAATAGGCTCTATGAGGAAATCAAACTGAAAATTAATTAAGACGCAACATTTTTTCGAAAATTGGTCTAAAGAAAGAGTATGAGAGGATATTTTCGGGAAAGCGTCATTGAGGCTAAACAATCGGAAGTACAGATAAATTCAAAAAAGCTTTAAATGAACTCTATAGTCAGTCATTATCAGATACATATCTATTGATTTTTCTCATGTTTCAACTCGCGTTTTATAAAAAATCGTCGTTTTGTTCACAAATTTAGTTCAAAATTCAAGCTTATCACAAATAAAAATTAAGCCTGAGTTATATACTAATGTTTCGTATGCCCTCCATTATCGTTGATAATAGCTTGCAATCTATTAGGAATCGAATTAACTAGATTTTGAGCGTAATCAAAATTTTCTCTCATTTCAATTCATGCATCACTTATAGCTAACTACAGTTTTTCTTCATTAGCATAAATTCGTTCATTTGCAACTTTAACTTTTGCGCGACCCCAAAGGTTTTCAATTGGCGATATATCAGGAGATTTAGGGGGTTTGAAAGGTTTGGTGGATCGGTATATTTTCTTCAAACCATTCGCGAACAGATCTTGCTTTATGGATAGGAGAGTTGTCCTGATAGTAGTAAAAGTGACCATCAGGAAGGTGCTCTTCTATATATGGAAGAACTGTTTCGTTTAAAAAATCAATATATTTTTCGAATCAAATCTGACTTCAATACGAATAAGAGGGCTGATAGCTTGAGCGTGCATTAGTCCAAAAACAGGTATTAATTTTCTACCTGAATGAGCTTTTTCTGCAAGATAACTCTCATCATAAGCAGCGCCAACTGATCTACGAATTAATGTTCTAACCGTGTGTCCCGTCATAAAAGTTGATTCATCGACGAAAACGGTTCGGTTCCAAAATTCAAAGTTTAAATTGTTTTGAGAGAATTGTAATCTTCGGGCTTTATGTCCGACACTTAAGCGTTCTTTAATGCGAGCAACACGACAATAAAGCTCACTCTCGCCCAATTGTTACTAAACTACAATTGAGTTCACATCTAACCTTAATTTCTGCATTAGTAACGCGCGGATTTTCGATTGCATTTAAAGTGATCCCTAAATCATCATCAATTGTTGTTGCGCGCGGACGCCCAGCAGGTTTAATAGTGTTAAGCTCACCTGCTTGTGGCCATGTATTAATCCATTTCTTTATTGTAGTGAGACTTCTTGAAAGAGCTAATGCAATATCTTCAGGACTCATACCAGCTCCCAATAAATAGATTATAGTATTTCTCTCTTTGATATCCAGTGCTTGACCATTTCTCCAATGAATTTCATTCAAAAACTCCATAATTTTAAAATTTTAATATTGGTATTAATTGACAATATATCATAAGATGAAAGAACGTTTTTATAATAAAAAGAGATCAATGCATGAGCTAGTCTTCAGCTTTTGGTTTCGATGATTAATCAGACTTATAGTTTGATAAAAATTTTTACAAAATTTGAAAACCTTATTAAAATTAGTAGTAAGTTCTAGTTTTAATCTAACAAGACAGCATTTTTTAGTGCTACTGCAACTTCCAAATAAAACTTATTGAAATTATAGATTATTATTAATCAAATATAACTTCATAAATTTTAAGTGGGCTCAGAGGTAATATAAATAGGGGATAAACATTTAATATGCAATACTATAACTTTAAATAGTAAATCAATCTAATTAGCCCTAGTAGTGAACTGGTTAACGTATCATAGAGTTGTGCGAATCCGTTTACTCAGTTACTTAATAAAATAAACAGTTACTGGTTACACGGTTCTGCATACAGTTACTTTTCGGTCACCCTTTAAGATTTCCCCATTTTTTCTATTGGTTTGCTTTTTTGTTTAAACGATTAATTGATATCGATATCAAAATACCAAGTATTAATTTTATTTCATCTTTACAAACACCATTAGCCAAAACATCACAAAAATGAAATCTTATTTTAATTCAGATAAAGAACCGATTGAATAGAGTGGTGGAGTATAATCTGTAAATATTTTCAATTAATATCAGAATTAGTTCAGCAATCTTATGTGTCATTTGTAATTCAATTGCATGTAAACAATTATTTTCTAAAATGGTCAGATAATAAGTGATCGAAGAGCAAATTTTGGTGGAAATAAAGCTGAAATGTTTAGATTTATTTGCTGTCATTTATCAAATTTAAAGAACTAATATTTATACTATTCAAGAACATTCTGTCGAATATTGCCATTTCTGTATCTGATTCCAAGACTCCTTAACTATTATAAATAAGATTAACTCTAGAAAGTTCTGTTAAGATTATAATCTTTAAGTAATACTCAACTATATTATTTAATTAATTATTTTTGTAGCTTTAGTCTTAATAAATCAATTTCTGAAAAGTAATCGAATAATTGAATATTTTGAAGTAACAGTAACCGAGTAGCCGATTACATCATAGTAACCGGTTTCGCACAGCTCTCACGTATTAGACCCATAGGGTTAAGGTACTAGATTCAAAGCTCCATTTTTTACTTTTTTTTGCTCTAAAAATATCAATATTTATATTTCATTTATCATTTTTTAAGACTCGAGTCCTTTTAACATTGTTGGTTTATTACAAACTTGTTTTAAATAATAAATAAAATATAAATGATATTTATTAGAGCAAAAATGAAGCTTTGAATCTGGTATCTTAACCCTATGAGTCTGATACATTAATAAGTACACAACTGGGGCTAATTAAATTCGGCTTAACGGGGTTATTCGGGTTAACTTATAGGTAATTGAAATTTTTGACTAAGGCGAAAGCCAGTGGTTATTTTTCAGTGGTAAGGTTATACCAACTTGCAAAGTCTCGGAATATAAGTGGATCTGAGATAGAAGTGAACTATTCAATAAAGTTATTTTTCGGTTCAAAGCTGTGATCAAATATTAGAGACCAGTGTGCTGTGCCTCAACTCCGTTAATTAACAGATAATATCAATTGAACAAGCATCACAGAGAAATATGATTATAGAACTTATACACGATATGATTGTTGATAAATTCATAGCAAACAGATCAAAGTATTGAATTTATTACGAAGGTAGGAAACTTGTAAATAATATTTGAGTTTAAGCTTAAAGTTGAGATCATTTTTATCCTGTGAAGTAAATGTTTACTCGATAATGTCTGAAATGGTCTTGAAATCGAATTGATTAAGTTGATCAGTGATTGCAATTTTAATAATGAGTATCAACAAAATAATGGTGATATCAATTTAGAAATGAATAGAGAAAACTAGTTCTTTTTAGTTGCAATTTGTGTAATTACAGAACAGAGTATTATGCAAGGACAATCAAATAATTAGTATAAAACCGATTAAATTGTTGAAATTTTTTATCAATGGCTTGGATCTTTTGATGAGCTTTGACTTGTCTTAACTTTTCGAAACTACTTCCGGATTCATAAGCCGATATGAATGATTTAAGACAATACGTGATATAATTTTTTTAAATAACATAAAATTTGCATCAATCTTAAACCAAAATCATAAATACTAGAGGGTGATAAAGACATCGAAAATCATTTCAGGGCCTGATGTGTGGATAAACTTTTGCTTTTTATATTATTTATAGTCCCAAAAATATATCTAAAATATGATAATAGCCCAAACCAACCAAAGTAATTATTGAGCTAATAAATATTTTGTCTTTTATTTTCAATTCTATTCGAGAGCTTTCTGATTAACGTAAAAGCGTTATGATAAAGCAAATTGATGAGATCGAAAATCATAATACAACCAAAATTGAGAACGACTTTTGAATGTATTTTTCATAAAAGTTGATTCAAATTTATAAAAGAAAAACATTTCTTTGAAGTGATAGAATTCATTCATTTTTCTAATTTTGATCTGATAAAGAGTTTCTAAAATTGATTGCACGAAAATTTGAGAGATCTCGTGAGTGTTCAGAAAAACATTTAAATAATTTGTATAATTCAATAGTTAATGACGTTTCCTTTTATGCAATGACTTTAAAATCAATCGTTTAGATACGATCAAATAGATTATTATTTCATGAAACTCAATGATCGTTGAGAACAATTTAAAGGTTGGGGAGACAAAATACAAAGTAAAATTCTCTAACATAAATACATTAATGAGGCAGTAAGAGTTGAGGGTGCACAGGCATCTTTAATTCAGATCTATCATTATCTCTAACTTGGCGTCAAAATTCACATTTTTTCGCTTATAAAATTTAATTAATTCGTTATATTTACTATAAAATAAAGTAGCTTACAAATTGAAATTAAATCTATTACACAATAGAATTTAATCTTAAAATTATACATTAAATCGATTGAATATGTTTATGGCATCCTCATATGAGATTCCTAGCTTTGCTACTGATAAAATAATTATTATTTCATGTGTATTTGTACTTGTATGTTTAAGTAGTTTTTCTCTTGCTACCGTTTTGTGAGAATCGATTTTTTCCTGAATAGCATTCGATCACACTAATACGAACAATAGGAGAAAAATCACTATAATTTTCTAATAAATGTTTAGTAATAAAATCCAAATAATAAATTTATCTAAAAAGCATTCTATTCAACTTTGATTGACATATGTAGAGGTTGAAGTTCATTAAACTTTAAATTTTTTTCTTTCTTTTTATATACAGGGTGTAAGACATTAGACTCAGTGAAAATTAATACTAATAACTTTTTAATTATTTTATCGATTTGTGAAATTTTTATTTGAAAGTAGAAAAATGAGAGAATTTTTGAGCTTTGATATTTTTATGATCTAGTACCTCCGTCATTTATACTCATGAAATAGCTAACATTATGTTCTAAGGAAAAAATTTAAAAATTGAATATCTTAGAAACACGAGCCGATATCAACACCATTTTTACAAATACATTTATTATATCGTTATAATCAATCTTACCAAATTTGATAACGATTGGTCAAGAACTTTAGAAGATACGTCTATTTTTTATGCATAATGTAGAATATTAAATCCCTTAAGAGTATTCTACAACTTTTTTATTTCAAGTCTTCAAGTTTTGAAAATCTTATTTTCTTTATTTTGTAGAAAATTACATTTCACTTAAACAAAGTAGATTAAAAGTTATAAGCTTTCATATTTGTAGGTCTATTATTTTATATCCTTTACATCCTGCATAAAAAATATGAAAAGTAGCCGTATCTTCCAAAGTTCTTGATCAGTAGTTATCAATTTTGGTAAGGATGACTCTAACGATATAATAAATATATTTGTAAAAATGGTGTCGATATCGGCTCGTTTTCGCAAGAGTCGAATATTTTACACTCCGTACTTACCATATATTTACTTATTTATCGATATTTATTGATATTTCACACAAATTTATAAAAAGAGTTTGACTAGTGAGTATTGGTCTTATTGGGGTTGGGGCGACGGATTAAGCCTTTGAAGTCGTCCAAAAGTCTGATCCTCCGTTATCAATAACCCTATTATCTTAATGCCTGTTCATTAAGATAATAGGGTTATCTAAAATCTGTTCATCTAAAATAAAGTGAATTTAAGGTCATTACAAATAAAATTCTAAAGCAGTCAACTTAAAATAAAATAAAAATTTCAAATTTAAAAAAAACACATAATATATCTTTTAATATACAATCGAAAATATGCTATATATTGAATCTATTTTATTCATTTCTTATAAAATATTTTACAAAGACTCATTTTCATTTTACATCAGTGGTATATTAAGAGCCTCAAAATAATAATAAGAATAGGTATTATTACTAGTTTAAACTAGTTCTTTCTTATACTTATCAAATAGAAGTTTAAAATCTTCACTAATTCGATGCAGTCTTACATGCATATAAGACGAGCTTATAGATGATCGAAAAAATTTTCGCTTATCGAATTGATGATTATCTTCGAAGTAAAATTCCATTAAATTTAAAGGCGGTTCTATAGGACTAGTAAACTATTTATGTTATCCAAAGTCATTCTTTAGTTACCAATATAATATGATTGATCAATTGAGGTCAATGGGTTGTTCCTCAACTAAATCTGTGATCAGATGATTTCAATTGAACAAACATCACAGAGAATGTGATTATAGAACTTATATACGATATGATTGTTGATAAATTCATAGCAAACAGACCAAAAGGTTTGGGTTTATTATTACAACGATAGGACACTTCCTGTAAATAAAAGTTGAGTTCAAGCTTAAAGTTGAGATCATTTTTATCCTGTGAAGTGAATGTTTGATCGATAATATCTGAAATGGTGTTGAAATCAAATTGATTGTTGAGTTGA
Source organism: Archegozetes longisetosus (assembly GCA_018873245.2). Lineage (NCBI taxonomy): Eukaryota > Metazoa > Arthropoda > Arachnida > Sarcoptiformes > Trhypochthoniidae > Archegozetes > Archegozetes longisetosus. Next base: position 9,961,982 of record JAEMBT020000008.1, on the reverse strand, counting down.
CCAACAAATGCAACTATAATAATGAGGACCAACAAAATAAAAATCACATCAGTTAAATTAATACATGAAATGAGAAAACTAATTTTTGTAGTTGCGATTTGTGTAATTAGAGAACAGAGTATTATAAAGAGATAAGACAACCAAATAATTGGTAAGAAACCAATTAAATCGTTGATCTTCTGATCGATGGCTTGAATTTTCGTTTCTTGAGCTCTGATTTGTTTCAAATTTTCGAAACTATTTCCAGAGTCATAAGTTGATAAATTTTCAAAATGATTTCTTTTGAAGCAATACATGATATAAGTTGTTATTAAATAACATAATATTTGCATTAAGTTTAAACCAAATCCATAAATACTATCGCATAAGAAGACAAAATAACTAATGACCTTTACAAGGGTCCGAAGTGTGAAAAAATTTTGGAGATTGATATATTTTGTTGACACAAAAATGCGCACTCCAAGTATAGTAATTACTAAAATCAGCCAAAGTAGTGATAGAATTATTGATAAATATCTTGCTTTTTTATTATCAACTCTTTTCGAGATCTTTCCAATTGTTTCGATTAAGATTTTGTGCTTTCGTCGATACATTAGATACGAAACCAATGTAAAAATATATCTTATGATGAACGAAACTGTTAGCAAATCAAACGTATATGATGTATTAATAGTATATGGCGTAATCAAATCAATTAACATGATAAAAAAATATAATACAATCAGTATTCTGAATAGTTTTTGAACATAATTTCTCTTAATACTTGATTCAAATCCATAAAAGAAAAATAATTTGTTGAAGTGATAGAGTTCGTTCATTTTTCTAATTACGATTAACCAAAGAATCTCTTAAATTGATTACACAATTAGAAAGTATTCCATAAGAGTATTAGAAAGAATATAAAAATATACTTATATATTTCAATGATTGTAAAGTTTTTTCATTCAAAATGGTCTGAATATGAATTCTCATACAGTAACTTTTTTCATATTATTTCACGAAATACAGAAATTGAGAACAACATAAAAATAGAGGAACACTTATTATTCAACATTTATGGTTAAATAAACATAAGATATTAGTAATAGCTGTTTACATATATATATATATTATTCTGTTTTTCTATTGAAGTTTTTTTTTGTTACTGAAATTTTATGATGGATGCATTTTCCATTAGTTAATGATCATCAACGAAGTTAGAACATTCCGAGTGGGAGGCCTTATTAAAGATAAGACATCGAGTTAATTAATTTTATTTCCATACTTATGAGCGGTAGTGTATATAATCGGCTTTAATTTCTTCCTCATAGTTCTAGAAAAAAATAACTTCGAGTTATATTGTGGAGGGCCTGGAAGGCGTATTTGAGGTTCAGGCTCGTTTCTCCAGATTAGTGAATTATTAGGCACTAAAAAACTGTTTATTCAGTACTAGTAAATAAGTTAGTGATTAGGCAGGAACTGAGTCAGCCCTATCAACCACCAAGAACAACACCAGAAAAGTTACTACTACTTATAGTTGTACAAATCTTATATATATAACAAAATATGTCAACTCAAAGCAAGAGTTTCAAAAGTACAAAAAGTGACTCGACTTAAGTTGAATAGTTGTGAACTGACTTTTAGGTCAGGTTCAACTCAATATAAAAATATATTACTTGCAAAAATATGTTATTATTTTTTGTTAGATTTTGATTTATGCTTATAGCCGATGAAGTATTTTATTCCATTTTTCTAAGATGAAGCGTTCTTTTTGATAATTGTAAATTAACCCTTCTGTTTATTTCAATATTACAAGCTAGGGCTGTGCCAACTACCATGAGTAGTCGGTTAGTAGTCGGATAACTACTGACTACTCGACTACTGACTACCAACTTTATGAAATACTCGGTAGTCATTCATTAACGATTACTCATCGATTGACGGTTACTCATAAGTAATCACCAGTAGTCACAACTACCTTTATAAAGGTGGCTATACTTATGATTAGTGTTAGACATCAGCTCAGCTCAGTCGTCTTCTAGCTCAGCTCAGCTCACAGCTCAAGCTCACCACACTGAGCTGCCAGCTCAGCTTAGATCAGCTCAATAGGTAATAGTTTATAGAATTTATTAGAGTTTTCTATTCCTAAACTATTCATCCAAATAGAAATTTGATACTTTAAATGTAAAATCTATAAGCGATATGCTGTATAGACTAATGACGTTTAGTTTAACTTAAATGCTTCGCAATAATAGCCCATAGAAGCTGGTTCTAAAATGTTTTAACTTTAAGATAGTGTTAAATATTCAATAATTTATTTCAGAAGACGTTTAGTATATTTAAATTCAATGCTTAAGTACTCTAATTCGGAATAAATATTAGTTTAATGATTTGATATTTTAATTACCCATAATGTTACATAACAAGATATTGAAATCTAGACCATTTAAGACTCTTCGACTAAAATTTCTTACTTTGCAACAAATTTCCAGTATTTTTAATAAATATTGAAAAAATTCGCGGAAAATTTGGACTTATCAATCAGATTAGATCAGTTCAGTTTATAGCTCAGTCCAGCTCAAAGCAGCCCAGCTCAGCTCAAGCTCAGGGTAACTGAGCTGATGTCTATCACTGCTTATGATGATAGTCGTATAAGTTTCAATGATGAACGCGGGAAATAACTAATTTTCTTATCAATGAATAAAGATTACGTTAATTAAAAATTTAATTTCGTGTGATAGTAAAACTCACTATTAAAAATTTTGCAATTAGTAATTACTATTCTTTTCATAAATCTTGTCAGTTACTTCTTAATAAGTGATTCCTTAAAAATCTTATTTGTAATATTTCATTAATGAAAACTTGTCAATTATTTTACAAATCTTATTAAATTGCTTCTTTTACATTTTCTAGTGAGTAAATTTAAATGAATACTCATATTAAATGAATAATTGAGTAATTTTGAAAAACCTGTGACTACCTGAAAACACCCGTGACTACCATGACTACTCATTAATGTAATCATAGTCAGGAAAGTAGTCATGACTACTGACTACTTTTGGTAAAGTAGTGAGTAACTACTTTTTCTGGTACCGGCCCAGCCCTATTACAAGCATAAGTTTCGCATCAATATTAGTACTCCCTTATCTGTTTGTTTAAAATATGGACGCTTTGGAGCTGTTGCCGCGCACCTAACAAGGGTCGGGATGAAATCATTTAACTGTCTGGAGTGAATAATCATGAATTCCTATCCTATCCCTTTCCCTATTTACCACAGAAAGTATAGTCATAAAATTCAAATAGCAATAACATTTGATGACAAATAGATGAATAAGAAACTTCTCATAGATAAAAATAGTAGCATTTTAAAGTGCTTTTATTTTTGTATAAAATATTTAAATTTCAAGTTAATTAATCTTAAATTGTTCTTGCAATTAATTTTCAAAGTTTACCGTTATCTTATTAAATATTCAGATCTTATTCAATAAATTATCAATCAAAATAGTCAATAGCTATAGTTATATTGCCAACGTTGATAATAGAATAATGCGGCGGAGTCTTGAAATAAAAACCTCTTGAAAAGCTCTCTCTTTCACCTGCGGCCACGGACCATTTGAGTGGATATTCACTATGAATTTTTAGCCGTATATAGTCTATTAACTGATAATAACACGAATCTGAAGAGAATATAGAATTGATGGTCTTGTTATAATGATTATCGCACGAAAATTCCTGAGAAATAGCATTTTCGACAACTCTTTGATAATAAGATGTCATAGTTTGATTAACGTTTGTCAAATCTATTTTAATTTCACTTTTTCTCGCATCCCTTATTAAATCGATATAATTATTCTGTAATGTAATAAAACATGATTAAGTTTTTTGACAAATTATTTATGAAATCGAAACATTTAGATATTCACGTTTTATAATGTCTTTAGTTAAACATTTCTTATGCCTTCATTTTTATTCTAAGGATTATTTATTAAATGATTTTCTAATCAAAAAGTTATAGATTATAGTAAATTAATTTGGAAAAAATTAAAAATTTTTAGTTTGATTGTCAGTATACTTTAATTACATACAGTCATGGAAAAATCTAAAGTACCTACTAAATTTGATCTAGTTCCTTATTCTTTAGTTCGATTTTGATTTCAGAAATATGGTTTGTGAGTAATCATGGAAGGAATTGTTTGAAAAATTACTCAATGGATCGTGGTAGTTTGTTAAACGTTAATTTAATCAATACAATAGAGTTAAAGTTCAGGTAATTTATAAAGTTTAGAGCTTATGGGAAAAGTAACGTAGAAATCAAACAGCGATTAAGTAAGAATTGTATTGATTACATTAACGTTTAACAAACTACCACGACCCATTGAGTAATTTTTCAAAAATTTCCTTAAACACGTGTCGACTCAATTTTCAAGCTTTACAAAATGGAACCGAAAAATCTGAAATATACCTTGTAGTATTCAAGTTATAGAATATGTGTTATAAAAAATTTACCACGATGAATTTTTAAAAAAAAAATTTTCAAACAATTCCTTCCATGATTACTCACAAACCATATTTCTGAAATCAAAATCGAACTAAAGAATAAGGAACTAGATCAAATTTAGTAGGTACTTTAGATTTTTCCATGACTGTATAAAAGTTTAAATTATTATATAATAATTACCTTATTATCGTCCGTATTATTTTTATTACTAATTTGAATATTAATTTTAGTTAAAGTTATGAGAGTTTCTTTAAAAGAAAAGGAAAGATGACTGTTTGGTTGTACTTTCATATAAATAGAGTAATTTTTATTTTTAGACCCGATTTGACAAATCTATGTTTCCCCGAATTTACTATTCATTTCTTCAGCTAATTTTTTGGCCATAGTATAAAAGTCAGAGTATTCTTCCAATAAGAGTAATGCATGTGCGATCGCATGTTCTTCGATGTGTGTTTCTAAATTATTTTCATGTATTGTAATATCATTGATACCAGCATTTACTGCTGAAATCATAACTAAACACAAGGCTATTACTTTGCAATACATTTTTCAATAATAAATAGAACCAATTAATGAGTTACACCGAATTTATATTAATTCTGGTTAAATGTTTTTTTAAATATGTTGTTTCACACGTTTCGATAAAAATATACAAGATAATTACCATTACATATGAGTAATCTCAAAGATTCAACAGCAGATGTTATTAAGCTTATAACCTTAATCAATCTTTTAAAAATAAGATAATGTGTCTAAAACTTATTCAATATTCATATGCAATAGCATCAAAGATAAAATGTATTATGGATTATATTAATATTCTGGATATACTAAATCTTTAGATCTATTGATGGGTATCAATTGGTGTATTTTTTCGTATTTTATTTTAATTCCAGGTTAAATATGAATTAAATCAATTTATATTAACAATCGTCAAGTATATTTTCTAAATACAGTAGAACTTCGTTATTCTGATCTAGCTTCTGCCAAAAAATTCTGTTCAAAATAGCGAGTTTTCAAAATAGCCGATATTGAAAAGTCCGAAATGAAGGTTTTGCTGAAAATGCAATGTTTGAATGATTAACGCTAAGGTTTTATTTATATTGGAGTTCAGGTTTCAGGCCCGTCCACGAACTTCTGGAACCTGGACTGCTCAGCAGTATTAATAGTAACGATTTTTTGCGAAAATTTGATTTGTTATTATATCTCAAAACTATCTGACAGATATTTCAAAATAAAGAGGTACACAATAATATAGAATGACATTCAAATTGGTTCAAAATACTGAGTATTTCAAAATAAGCGATTTCAAAATATTGAGTGTCTACTCTCTCACGCCTTTCGATTAAAATATATAAGATAATTACTGTTGCGTGTGGCACCAAGTTACAATGATAAACTTAATAAGTAACTTTAAAATTTTGGATATGTTTTGCATGAATTTCTATGGGATAATGAAAAACACTCAAGGCAATGACTTTATTTGATGACTAAAAATGGAAAGTAATAAGATTAAATTTTCGACCAAAGAACACAATTATAAAGCAACATTTATGTTATTGGCTTAAAGAAAATTGATTTATATTAACGTAATCTCTTATATTAAAATAGCAACTATGCAGCTATACACTCTGAGAAATAAACGTAGAAACTGAAGATATTCTGTCATAATTTCATTATCTTTAAAATTCTCGGTGTTTAAGTATAATTTCTCGGTTTAACGGGTATTCTCGAAGCAGATAATAGCTTACTTCAGGAATTTCACCGATTCTGACCAGCAAACTGCTAATTGAAATAAAATCTTCAAATTTCCTCATTACTAATAATTCAATCACGATTGAATTGATGATTAATTATAGTCAATTCGTGACGGAAACGGCTAGTTTTCAATCACTGCAAATTAAATGCATTTTGACTCTAAACTCCATAGAAAATCGTTGTTTGGAAATGAGAGCCCTTTGAATCATAGAAGGCTTAACTATAAACTTTTAAGTGAAGATAATATATGAAGTCTTTAAAGCAAGTAAATTTCATATGGTTTCAAAAAGAATAAACCAAAAAATTCTTATACATGATTTTCAGCCCGAGATTCGTTAAATAATTCACATATTTATTACAAAAGAAGTAAGCTATTATCTGCTTCCAAACTACCCATTAAACCGAGAAATGGTACCTTACGCAAAAGGTGATGATTATTATCATGATGATTTTTTATTTCTGACAGTCATCATATCATTATCTCAATTCTCGTGAAAGTTTTCAGCTCCTGAAGTTCTGGTTGTGTTTTAGACCAGATAGCCAAACTTGATCGTTCGAGGCAATAAAATCTATTCGGATCTAATCATAAGGTCTACGCAGGTATCAAACGTTTTACTATGATGTCTCATCATGTCTGATCAAAATCGGGAAATTTCGTTAAAATTTCTATATTTCGCACCGATAATTTGGAAATTATCTATAATTGACTGAATGTTGGATTTGAAAAAAATTGTTTTTCACTATGATTAACTGTATAGAACTACAAACTAGTGCAAAAATCTTTAAATATAAAGAAATTATGACAGAATATCTTCAGTTTGTATATTTATTTCGCATAGTGTAAAAGAATTTTCCAATAGCTACAAATGTATCCGTGCAATTGCATGATTTTGTCTCGCCTTACAGCAAATAGTCAAATGTTTAATACCGATATTTTTTTGTTTACATATAAAATAAAAATTACACAAAATATATATTTAAAATACATTAGTAATGATTAAAAGAAGGTTTGTGCCTCAATTCAAAATTTTTTATTCCGTAAAATAGTGAGATATGCATATGAATGCAGTATTTACTACAGCTAATTATGCCGTTAAAATAATAGACGCATAAATAATATAACTATTACTGGGATCATATAGATATCATTTTAGTAACATGGTAATTTGATTATATATATACTTAAATACATATATATTATTCATTATTTCTAGAAAAAATTACAATGTTAAATTGACATAATTCTGAAAATAAAAATTTGATGCATAATTACATTAATAAGATAAAGCTAAATGGTAGAAATAGACACAAAACAGTAATATATGTACTATCTATCAAGAAGAGGTATGCAATTGAACTCAATAGTAATTTTGATGAGACAATCATTTGAAAAAGTTTTATCAAAACTTGAATTTCATTATACTTATTGATTAATAAGTCATTTGGATAGTCTATAATAAAATCATTTGTCTTTCTTTTATTCATATTTTCTATTAATCAATTAAAATTAACTAATTCAATCACTTAATCATCAATTTATATATTATTGATGTTTTTTATATCTATTGCTCACTTCAATATTACTTAAAATAACACAAATAGAAGATTAATCTATGAAATCAATACACTGTAAAAGATTAATAGAAAACGCATGCAAAAGCAAATAAATGACTCCTTTAAAAACTATTCAAATGACTTATTAATCAATATTGAGTCATATTAAATTCAAGCTTTGATTAGACTTTTCGAGAGATTATAAGTCTTATCAAAATTGCTATTGAGTTCAACTACATGACTTTTCTGGATAGATTGTACACTCAGGACTTATATTGCTTTAAATTTTTGGATTTGTCTTTTCATCCTTTCTAAGATATTTTTATTTTTTCCATGAAATCCATAAGCTCTCAGTTTGTTTACATAAACAAATTTAATCACAGACCGAGCTTTTGGGTGTTCAAGATTCTCGGCCTACGATAAAAGCCAGTGACACATTTTTTAGGAATAATATTTTACAATCATAAATTTTAGTGGTTCTAACGAATGATTTAAATATTTTAGCGAAATTACTTTTCCGTTTCCAAAACAACCTCATTGATCAATAAAGGTCAGAGAGTTGTCTCAACTCGATTCTTTCAATTGAACAAACATCACAGAGAATGTGATTATAGAACTTATATATGATATAATTGTTGATAAATTCATAGCAAACAGACCAAAAGGTTTGGGTTTATTATTACAACGATAGGACACTTCCTGTAAATAAAAATTGAGTTCAAGCTTAAAGTTGAGATCATTTTTATCCTTTGAAGTGAAAGTTTGATCGATAATATCTGAAATGGTGTTGAAATCAAATTGATTGTTGAGTTGACCAACAAACGCAACTATAATAATGAGGACCAACAAAATAAAAATCACATCAGTTAAATTAATACATGAAATGAGAAAACTAATTTTTGTAGTTGCGATTTGAGTAATTAGAGAACAGAGTATTATAAAGAGATAAGACAACCAAATAATCGGTATAAAACCAATTAAATCGTTGATCTTCTGATCGATGGCTTGAATTTTCTTTTCTTGAGCTCTAATTTGTTTCAAATTTTCGAAACTATTTCCAGAGTCATAAGTTGATAAATTTTCAAAATGATTTCTTTTGAAGCAATACATGATATAAGTTGCTTTTAAATAACATAATATTTGCAGTAAGTTTAAACCAAATCCATAAATACTATCGTATAATAAGACAAAATAATCAATGACATATACGAGGGTCTGATATGTGAAAAAACTTTGGAGATTGATATACTTTGTTAACACAAAAATGCGCACTCCAAGTATAGTAATTACTAAAATCAGCCAAAGTAGTGATAGAATTATTGATAAATATTTTGCTTTTTTATTATCAACTCTATTTGAGATCTTTCCAATTGTTTCGATTAAGATTTTGTGCTTTCGTTGATACATTAGATACGAAACCAATGTAAAGATATATCTTATGATGTATGAAACTGCAAGCAAATCAAACGTATACGATTTATTAATAGTATATGGCATAATCAAATCAATAAACATGATAAAAAAATATAACAAAATTAGTATTTTGAATAGTTTTTGAACATAATTTCTCTTAATACTTGATTCAAATCCATAAAAGAAAAATAATTTGTTGAAGTGATAGAATTCGTTCATTTTTCTAATTACGATTAATCAAAGAGTCTCTTAAATTGATCTAACAATTCAAAAGTATTCTATTAGAGTATTAGGAAGAATATATTTCAATGATTGTAAAGTTTTATTATTCGACGAAATCTGAATATGACTTCTCATACAGTAACTTTTTTTATATTATTTCACGAAATGCAGAAATTATTGAGAACAATATAAAAGTAAAGGAAACACTTATTATTAAGCATTTATGGTTAAATAAACATAAGATATAAGTAATAGCTGTTTACATATATATATTTTTTTTATTCTGTTTTTGTATTGAAGTTGTTTTTTGTTAATGAAATTTTATGATGGATGCATTTTCCATTAGTTAATGATCCTTAGCGAAGTTAGAATATTCCGAGTGGGAGCACAACAATCATATTTATTGCGATTGATTATATTCTTTTTCATAAAATCTATTGTCTTATTTTTTAAAATTTTCATTGAGTTATTAAGAAATTTTAACTGATTTTTTGGACAAGTGAAGCATTATAGAATTCGACTGGCACGCGTAATCGATAGTAATTAATGAGTTGAGTAGAATTATATCAAAAATTTTACGTCAAACTTCTGTCGATGATTGATCTTGATTTAAATTTAGTTCACCACAAAGCCTATGATGCCATCTTAAACTGTAGTGTAATCTGTGAAAGCAAATGATCCTGCTTTAATTCTTAAAGCTATGAGAGGCTAAATAGCAGTTTTTGTATGACTGAGCGCCACTATAGCAAAATACTCTTAGGTCTCGCGGCATATAGCACTAAAAAGCCTCTAATCCTCAAAGCTATTTTATCTTCAGTATGATTTCTAGGTTGAAATCTCTGCTCTGCGGCTAGTACAATCCCAATATCGCATATAAAAGTGAAGCTAAACTTAAGTGATCGAAGAATATTCTTTTTCTTTCAGCACTTCGTAGACCTGGAATCAAGTATTCTCAGATAGATTAACAGTACTGCTGTATTTTTTTCCAACGATGACTGTATTCGAGAGCACCGTGATCCTAATTCTTGCAAATGTTTTTGCAATCGGCTCATTTGAAAAGCTCAAGTCATCTAGAGGAACCACAGGCCTTGAACTTTTCAATAACATTTAGGTCAGACCAGCTAACCCCTTCACAAGTTTAAATTCAATTTATTAAAATCAACATATAAACTGATGTTTAGATATGGAAATTTTGGGATTATCCCAATTTCACCAATTGATTTAATAATTTGCCACAGTACTTAGAAGATAATACGGAGTTATTTGATGACTAATTTATTGATTTATATTATCCCACGAACTCTCACTATTATTTCTTGTTTCAAAATATCAAAAAGTACAAAGATCGATTTCAATGAGTAATTGTGCGGGGCATTCTGATTTGCCTTAAATGTTCTCCATCTAATCACACATTTCCGAAAATTTATTAAAATATTTTATCAATAGTATAGGAGATATGATATTTTAGTGATTTTTTTTACAATAGGCTCTATGAGGAAATCAAACTGAAAATTAATTAAGACGCAACATTTTTTCGAAAATTGGTCTAAAGAAAGAGTATGAGAGGATATTTTCGGGAAAGCGTCATTGAGGCTAAACAATCGGAAGTACAGATAAATTCAAAAAAGCTTTAAATGAACTCTATAGTCAGTCATTATCAGATACATATCTATTGATTTTTCTCATGTTTCAACTCGCTTTTTTATAAAAAATCATCGTTTTGTTCACAAATTTAGTTCAAAATTCAAGTTTATCAAAATTTTCTCTCATTTCAATTCATGCATCACTTATAGCTAACCACAGTTTTTCTTCATTAGCATAAATTCGTTCATTTGCAACTTTAACTTTTGCGCGACCCCAAAGGTTTTCAATTGGCAATATATCAGGAGATTTAGGGGGGTTTGAAAGGTTTGGTGGATCGGTATATTTTATTCAAACCATTCGCGAACAGATCTTGCTTTATGGATAGGAGAGTTGTCCTGATAGTAGTAAAAGTGACCATCAGGAAAGTGCTTTTCTATATATGGAATAACTGTTTCGTTTAAAATATCAATATATATTTTTCCGAATCAAATCTGACTTCAATACGAATAAGAGGGCTGATAGCTTGAGCGTGCATTAGTCCAAAAACAGGTATTAATTTTCTACCTGAATGAGCTTTTTCTGCAAGATAACTCTCATCATAAGCAGCGCCAACTGATTTACGAATTAATGTTCTAACCGTGTGTCCAGTCATAAAAGTTGATTCATCGACGAAAACGGTTCGGTTCCAAAATTCAAAGTTTAAATTGTTTTGAGAGAATTGTAATCTTCGGGCTTTATGTCCGACACTTAAGTGTTCTTTAATGCGAGCAACACGACAATAAAGCTCACTCTCGCGTAGTCTTCGCCCAATTGTTACTAAACTACAATCGAGTTCATATCTAACCTTAATTTCTGCATTAGTTACGCGCGGATTTTCGATTGCATTTAAAGTGATCCCTAAATCATCATCAATTGTTGTTGCACGCGGACGCCCAGCAGGCTTAGTAGTGTTAAGCTCACCTGCTTGTGGCCATGTATTAATCCATTTCTTTATTGTAGTGAGACTTCTTGAAAGAGCTAATGCAATATCTTCAGGAATCATACCAGCTCCCAATAAATAGATTATAGTATTTCTCTCTTTGATATCCAGTGCTTGACCATTTCTCCAATGAATTTCATTCAAAAACTCCATAATTTTAAAATTTTAATATTGGTATTAATTGACAATATATCATAAGATCAAAGAACGTTTTTATAATAAAAAGAGATGAATGCATGAGATAGTCTTTAGCTTTTGGTTTCGATGATTAATCAGACTTATAGTTTGATAAAAATTCTTACAAAAATTTAAAAGCCTTATCAAAATTAGTATTAAGTTCTAGTTTTAATCTAACAAGGCAACATTTTTTAGTGCCACCGCAACTTCCAAATAAAACTTATTGAAATTATAGATTATTATTAATCAAATATAACTTCATAAATTTTAAGTGGGCTCAGAGGTAATATAAATAGGGGATAAACATTTAATATGCAATACTATAACTTTAAATAGTAAATCAATCTAATTAGCCCTATTAGTGAACTGATCAACGTATCATAGAGTTGTCCGAATCCGTTTGCTCTGTTACTTAATAAAATAAACAGTTACTGGTTACACGTTTCTGCATACAGTTACTTTTTCGGTCACCCTTTAAGATTTCCCCATTTTTTCTATTAGTTTGCTTTGTTTGTTTAAACGATTAATTGATATCGATATCAAAATACCAAGTATTAATTTTTTTTATCTTTACAAACACCATTAGCCAAAACATCACAAAAAATGAAATCTTATTTTAATTCAGATAAAGAAACCGATTGATAGAGTGGTGGAGTATAATCTGTAAATATTTTCAATTAATATCAGAATTAGTTCAGCAATCTTGTGTGTCATTTGTAATTCAATTGCATGTAAACAATTATTTTCTAAAATGGTCAGATTATAAGTGATCGAAGAGCAAATTTTGGTGGAAATAAAACTGAAATGTTTAGATTTATTTGCTGTCATTTATCAAATTTAAAGAACTAATATTTATACTATTCAAGAACATTCTGTCGAATATTGCCATTTCTGTATCTGATTCCAAGACTCCTTAACTATTATAAATAAGATTAACTCTAGAAAGTTCTGTTAAGATTATAATCTTTAAGTAATACTCAACTACATTATTTAAATAATTATTTTTGTAGGTTTAGTCTTAATAAATCAATTTCTGAAAAGTAATCGAATAATTGAATATTTTGAAGTAACAGTAACCGAGTAACCGATTACATCATAGTAACCGGTTTCGCACAGCTCTCACGTATTAGACCCATAGGGTTAAGGTACTAGATTCAAAGCTCCATTTTTTACTTTTTTTGCTCTAAAAATATCAATATTTATATTTCATTTATCATTTTTTAAGACTCGAGTCCTTTTAACATAGTTGGTTTATTACAAACTTGTTTTAAATAATAAATAAAATATAAATGATATTTATTAGAGCAAAAATGAAGCTTTGAATCTGGTATCTTAACCCTATGAGTCTGATACATTAATAAGTACACAACTGGGGCTAATTAAATTCGGCTTAACGGGGTTATTCGGGTTAACTTATAGGTAATTGAAATTTTTGACTAAGGCGAAAGCCAGTGGTTATTTTTCAGTGGTAAGGTTATACCAACTTGCAAAGTCTCGGAATATAAGTGGATCTGAGAGAGAAGTGAACTATTCAATAAAGTTATTTTTCGGTTCAAAGCTGTGATCAAATATTAGAGACCAGTTTGCTGTGCCTCAACTCATTTTACCGACACTCATTTGGCCGACAAATTCATTTGACAGACAATTCGAATTTATATATAGGTTTATTCTGTCAACAATATAATTCTTGTCCTCATTTTATCAATAGTCACATTTGTAATAATAGCTGAGGAAGCGCAAGCCGAAGTTGTCCGAACAAGAGATATCAAAACAGTACTGATCTATACCTTCAGACGAATGGTTAAAGTATAAACATAACTATCATTATATGTGACATGGATCCGCTAATGTTTATAATTTTTATACTCAAACAACTTGTTTGACAAGTTGGTAGTATGTGAGTACTAATCTTTTTCATCAAAACATTAAAATATTGTTGGTGTATGTCGTCAGGCAACTTGTTTGAGTATAAAAATTATCACCATTAGCTGATCAATGTCACATATGGTGATAGTCATGCTTATACTCTAACCACTCGTCTGAAGGTATAGATCAGTACTGTTTTGATATTTTTTGTTCGAACAACTTCTTCGGCTTGCGCTTCTTCAGCTATTATTACAAATGTGACTATTAATAAAATGAAGACAACAATTAAATTATTGTTGACAGAAGAAACTTTAATATAAATTCTACTTGTCTATCAAACGAATGTGTCGGTAAAATGATCGTCGGTCAAATGTACCTGTCGGTAAAGTGAGTGTTGGTTAAACGTACCTGTCGGTCAAATAAGTGTCGGTCAAGTGAGCGTCGGTCAAACGTAGTAGACCCTTATATGCATATAAGACGAGCTTTTAGATGATCGAATAAATTTTCGATTATCGAACTGATCACTGTCTTAGAAGTAAAATTACATTAAATTTAAAGGCGGTTCTATAGGACTAGTAAACTATTTATGTTAACCAAAGTCATTCTTTAGTTACCAATATAATATGATTGATCAATTGAGGTCAATGGATGGTTCTTCAACTAAATCTGTGATCAGATGATTTCAATTGAACAAACATCACAGAGAATGTGATTATAGAACTTATATACGATATGATTGTTGATAAATTCATAGCAAACAGACCAAAAGGTTTGGGTTTATTATAACAACGATAGGACACTTCCTGTAAATAAAAATTGAGTTCAAGCTTAAAGTTGAGATCATTTTTATCCTTTGAAGTGAAAGTTTGATCGATAATATCTGAAATGGTGTTGAAATCAAATTGATTGTTGAGTTGACCAACAAATGCAACTATAATAATGAGGACCAACAAAATAAAAATCACATCAATTAAATTAATACATGAAATGAGAAAACTAATTTTTGTAGTTGCGATTTGTGTAATTAGAGAACAGAGTATTATAAAGAGATAAGACAACCAAATAATCGGTATAAAACCAATTAAATCGTTGATCTTCTGATCGATGGCTTGAATTTTCTTTTCTTGAGCTCTAATTTGTTTCAAATTTTCGAAACTATTTCCAGAGTCATAAGTTGATAAATTTTCAAAATGATTTCTTTTGAAGCAATACATGATATAAGTTGTTATTAAATAACATAATATTTGCAATAAGTTTAAACCAAATCCATAAATACTATCGTATAATAAGGCAAACCACTCAATGACCTCTACGAGAGTCTGAAGTGTGAAAAAACTTTGGAGTTCGATATATTTTGTTGACGCAAAGATGCACACTCCAAGTATAGTAATTACTAAAATCAGCCAAAGTAGTGATAGAATTATTGATAAATATTTTGCTTTTTTATTATCAACTCTATTTGAGATCTTTCCAATTGTTTCGATTAAGATTTTGTGCTTTCGTCGATATATTAGGTACGAAACTAAAGTAGAGATATATCTTATGATGTCTGAACTGCAAGCAAATCAAACGTATACGATTTATTAATAGTATATGGCGTAATCAAATCAATTAACATGATAAAAAAATATAACAAAATTAGTATTTTGAATAGTTTTTGAACATAATTTCTCTTAATACTTGATTCAAATCCATAAAAGAAAAATAATTTGTTGAAGTGATAGAATTCGTTCATTTTTCTAATTACGATTAATCAAAGAGTCTCTTAAATTGATTGAAAAATTCAAAAGTATTCTATTAGAGTATTAGAAAGAATATAAAAATATTCTTTTAGCATAATAATTGTAAAGTTTTGTCATTCGAAATGATCTGAATATGACTTCTCATACAATAACTTTATTGACGTTTTTTTCATGAAATGCAGCAATTGCTAAGAACAATATAAAAGTAGAGGAAACACTTATTGTTAAACACTTATGATTAAATAAACATGAGATATTAATAATAACTGTTTTTACGTCTTTTTATTCTGTTTCTGTATCGAATTTGTTCTTTTCGCTACTTAATTTTTATGATATATGCATTTTCCATTAGTTAATGATCATCGACTAAGTCAGAATATTCTGAGTGGGAGTACACTAATCGTATTGATTGAGATTCATTGTATACTGTTCCTATTAAATCCTAATATGTTATATTTTTAAATTTGAATTTTTCAATAGTTTTACTCAAGTTTATCTTAATTACAATACATTAAAAAAATTTTATATTCAAGGAAATGTAACTTTTTCGGTTAGTTTAGAGGAAGCGAAAGTTAAAATAAAATGACAGAACTTTTATGCAAAACAGTACTGAATTAATTTTATTGATTATGTGAGACCTTATGTACAAGTTCTGGACAAAAAGTTAACTTCAGTCCAATAAAAGAACTGGTATCATACGAACGAATCCAATGAGGGTCCAGCCGGACTGGACTTGGACTCACTAGATTTATGTTCAGAAGACCATTTTAGAGATTGGAGATTAGGTTAACTTAAAGTTTAAAGCATTTGTGTTCAAAGAATCAAAGAAGAAAGAATTATATTATTTGGTTTGTGATACAAATTTTCCTTTAAATTTTGTTTAACTTAATTGAATTTTTGCCTCTTACAATTATTGCTGCTATATTGAAGCGCATTTCAAAGAGTATCAAATTTTCTAAAATGAATTTTCAGTCGAACGAATTAGTATAAGTTGGCTTAAATATAGTTTTCTCTTATTTACTAACGTATAAAAACATTATATACATTGATAATCGTTCGCTTTTCCATGAAATAAACATAACTTTTTAGTGGAAATATTGATCGATATGTTTTATCACGATTAGATTGAATGAAGAATAAATGTTAATATGATGTTGTAGTAATGTTTATTAAAACTATGTGTTAGCTCACGATTTTTTGCCTAAGTTTTAACTAGTGTTGATTCCGTTCCTGGAACGAGAACGGGAACGGAACTGGAACGGTATTAAAAAATGTTTAAAGAACGGAATAGGAACGGGACGGAATGAAATGAAGAACCTAAAACAGAACTGAATAGGAACGGAAAGGAATAAAATTGAACGTTAACAGCTCTAACACGCCGTCATCGGAAAATAAACAATACTATCTTGCTTTAAAAACCCAAAGAATGAGCCTATTAACTTATTTTAAGTTAAAATAAAGGTTAAAATTTAAGAACGGAATAGGATTGAAAATTCCCTTTAAGAACGGTATAGGAACGGAATGGAATTGAAAAATTTTCTTTAGGAACTGAATAGGAACGAAACTGAGTGAAAAATTTGGAACGGAATCAACACTAGTTTTAACTTAACATAAATTTAAAGTTCGAATTTCATACAGAAACAACATATTTTAATAAGAATGAAGAAAAACTAAAAATGTGAATTATTTATACGATTATATATAGGAATTAGATATGAAATCTTGGATCAGAATAGAATTAAATTCACAAATGCAACCCTAAGTTAAATGATTTCAAGAGTAGGGATTTAGCTATTATGAATAAATTATCGGTGAACTTATAATTATTTAAACTTGAGAGAATTTTTGAACATACTAGAAATGGGAAACGATCCTAATATCTTAGTTCGATTCGTGTTACTCTTCATACTTCTGTAGGCATTCAAAAAATATTCAATATATATAATATTTTGCGCATGTATTGAGAGAATAAGCAATTTTAAAGGGGTATTCATTACATTACGCAATGGTCGAACAAAATAATAGGATCATTTCAAAATTGATGTTATACTGAGAACTTTATATAATTATTTTAAGGTTTTCAACTATTTCCCTAGTCTTCGCATTAACATTGAAAAGTATGAAATTCGATTTCAAACTAGAATTTGCTAAGAACTTTATAGCTCATATAAAAGTAGTATGTTCATTCTGCATTTATTTCATAAATATGTTATGAACCAATTTATTTCTTTAATTGCTAAGAATTTGGTATTATGTTTAAACCTTCTTTAAAATAACAATTTTAACTTGTAAATACGAATAGAAATTTTCAATTTTTCAGTTCATTTTTATAACTATTACAAGCTGCTAGTTATTCAGTCCTCTGATTATGTCATATAATTCTTTACTAAAAGTATTACTAAATTTGACTCAATGTATGCAAATAAAGTGTAAAATTTTTTAGATATAACATAAATATTAATTACCGTTCTATTTCTGAATTCATTGCAAAATCGTAAGTAAAAAATTATTATTAAAATACTAGTATTCAACAAAATTGATTATCATTGGAAATAGATTAAATACCTGACTTTGATACTATCCACCTTATAAAATTAATTTGTTGAATATTAATTCATTTGATAAAATTTATTGTCTCTGAAACTAAAGATTTCTTTTAATAGTCAAATAAAATTGATTGCTTCCAAATGACAATTTTATGGCTTACTCATTTATATTTGAAAATTAAAGATGGTTGTATGGAGCTTGGTAAATTCTTTAGTCTCCTTTGAAGCAACTTAGAATTTTTAGATTTCTAGAAATAACTTACAAGTTCCTGTGCGACACTGTCTCTCACAAATAAGTGCCAATAATGAACAAAGATATCCAAAAATAATCAAATAAAACAACACACTAAACCTTAATAAACTAAACGCTTCATAATTATTCGATAGTTTGATCAATGACCTATGAATACATGATTTAGCTTCACTATCATTAGAAACTTCTGCTTTCCAAGTTATGCCTACTTTCCATATATTCAATAACCCATTTGTTACAGTATTCGAAACACTATTTAAAAAAGTAGATGATTAATTTTTTGCTTTAAAAGTAAAATATCCTTACTAAGTATATCAACACTTCATCAAGTGAAAGCTGGAGATAAAGATTTCAAAGAAAGAACTATAGGATTATTTTTGAGATCTCCGTAAAGTTAAAAATCAAAGGGAGAAACCAAAAGATCAAATCTTAATTTCCAACTTTACACCTGTGCTGAAGGCTGAATACATTGTCTGAAAGCTGGAAAGTCGGCATCCATAATCCTTACATATAATTTATTCCATCCCTTATTTCTTTATCTAAATTCTTATTAAATCCAAAAGCTAGTGGAATTTCAAGATAACTATCGGTCGATACGTGAAAATTCAAACGTGTATTAAATTTACAATAAAACTCTATAATTTGCTGTACGTCAATTCGGTACTCGAGGAATGCTATTCTTCCACTACTAATCAATGGTAATAATTTTAAATACTTATTACATGAATTAACTAAAGAATACTCTTTGTTATGGTTTATTCTTCTCCACATTCTTATATTTTCTTCGAGTCCGCTATCCTTAAATAATGATAAATTATACTCTTTTCAGTAAAATTTTATTCAACACTAAAATCTCCGCTAAAAAGTATCAATAATTTTTCTATAGAAACGAATTAATAAATACTTACTTTGAAGAATGCTTCGATAGCAGTTCCAGGATATATGACTGGAACTATGTGTTCATTGTTCGATAATTGGTTCAAAGTATCGATTCTCTCGATATCAGATCCAACTATTAATTCAACTCCAATATGAGAATTGAAATAAATACAAATAATGACATACCATAAATTGAAAAATAATGTCAATATTGTAGGTATATTCGGAAAAAACCTTTTTATGTTAGCTAAAAATGAAAAGATTTTGTTAAGCAGAGGTTGAAAATTTGAACAAATATATACTTTGATTGAGCAAAATTCTAATCAAATTCCAAATAACTAAAGATCTCTTATGTTTGTCTTTTGGAATGTGTTTGTTATTAAGCTTTAAATAAACTCGATTGAAAATCAATATAAATATCATCATAATTATAATTAATATCCAAATCGATTTTTCAACATTCAATAAGTAATCAGTTATTCTGGTATCTCTATTTTTATTGATGTTAGTTATTATAGTATAAGGACTGATCATCAAAGGATTCGAATATGATATAACAAGAGATCTTTCAAAAGTCATATCGAGTGGTGTTATAGATATATCACACTCCTGCTAATTAAATCAGAGTAAGCTTTCATCTAAAATAAAATAAAATAAAAATAAAATAGCGATTTACATTTCTCGCTAACATCCCTACAATTCCCGTCCAATTACTTCCATTTTTAGCTCCATATTCATGACCGTCTGATGGCTCGACTAATATATAGCTTCAAATCAATCAATAATTAATTAAAAAACATTTGAACGCTTGAAAATCACCTGATATTTAAATATTTCGTCATTAATTGTAAGAATTCTTTCATGATTCCAATCATTACTAGCTTTCTGTCTGTTCCATTTATCATTTCTGTTATAGGATTATTCTAAAAGAAATTTTATGAAAACTTCAGATATAAATAGTGAATTGATCAAACTTACAGCTACTGCTCCGATTTTCAAATGCATTTCACTCAAAACCAAATTTCTCGAGTCAAACTTTTGAGTAAAATTACTTTATATAATTTTACTTGAGTAAAGTGTTTACTCATTTGCTCAGTTATTATATATATTTTTAGTTATATTATTTGCTCGTGAAACTTGCATGAAATAAATATTCTTTTATTATGAAACAATTACTTAACAGCTTTCGAGAAATGTAAATATGAAGCATAATACATACTTATTTCAAATTAATATCTATAAGTGAAATAACACTGTTTTGAAATCTGGTTGACATGCATTAAAGTTATTAATCGAAAACTAGCTGAAATTCCATCAAATGAATAGTCAAACTATTGTTTCTCAAACACTTTATGGATTCAAAAGACTGAATATAAAATTTATTGTATCTAAAAATGTGGATCTAGATTTAAAAAGGTGGAAATATGAATATAAAGCATCAAAAAATAATTCAATGAAAAAATTATCCGATAAATTTGGCTGAAATCTATTTATATATGTGGTCACCTGGAAATAGTTGCTGAGCGACGCTTAGAGCTTACTCCTATCCCTTTGGCTCACAATTCGGAGCTCTTTACTGCTTCAATACTTTGATCCGGAGTGAGAGCTGAAAGTGTTGATTGGTCAGCGATGCATGCCTTCGTTGATTCTTTCAGTATGACTCTCCGTGGAGGTGAATTTTGTTTGCTTTATTTGTTTATTGGGAGAACTTATTGGAAGCGCTACCTCAACTAAGTACAAGAGGAATCATAAAGTCGAACGAAAATAGAAAACAATTTTCTTTAATTTACAGTACTTTATAAGTAAGGACTGAACTGCATTGATTTTATTGATTTTTAGAGATGTTAATACAAATTTTGGACAAAGGGTTAACCTTTGTACAATCATTAACTGGTGTCATACGCAAAAATACAACACGAGTCCAACTGGATTAGATGTGGACTTACTGGATTTTTGGTCAGGATACCAGTCTGAGAATAGGAGATTAGCAATCAATGTTAGTATTAGAAGATTTTGGTTAAAACAAGTCAATTTTGTTTACAAGTTCTTCTTTGTTTAATTTAGTTTAGTTGTTGCGTCCCAGTATAATCTACAATTATATTCATTACTTTAATTTTATTAAATTAAATTACTTAATGAAAGGATTTGAGGTTTATATTTTATGAAAAGCCACTTTTAAATTTTGAATAGATACTGGCATTGATATTCTCAGATTTAAGTTCCTTGCTTAAATCTTTAATCACTTTATTTTTATTTTTTGAGTAATTGATGAGAGCTCATAATTGAACTAATTTTTTATCAGTTTAATACGTAAATACAAAGTATCGATAAGGTAGCTTTCTTGATTTACTTTAATAATAATGACATTCTTTATTATTATCAATTCATTTTAAGGAAAGACGGACATCTCTAAATTAATGAGTGTCCATGGGACATACATTTTAACCTGTAAAATGTGTTTACTTTCAACCAATAATTACAAGCAAACGTACTTACAGATGATAAACTTTATTTTAATTAAATTGATTTGAATTAAGAAAAAAGTTTTTACAATAATTATATTCAATGAGAATATGATTATCGATAATATAATATCAATAATAAAATCTTAATATATTTATTCATTAATCAAAGATGTATGTGTTATATTTTGTACATTTTTGATAAAAAATTGTTTCGCGTGAAAATCTATTAATCTAGAGGTCTCCATATTTCCTTATAATGAATTGATGATACAACTTTAGTTCTTTTAATGTCATTCCAATCTTCAATGTCTCCTCATAACCCGTCTATTAAAATGATTTCGAGGCTTATTCTTATCGAATAAGCATCTAACTTAACAAAATTCTTATATATACACTCAGTTCAAAAAATAACTTCCGGGTTTCAAGCCTCTATAACTTTTTAATGGATTAACCTATTTTGATGCGATTTTCATTAGAATAAAGAAAAACTCCCCGATTAATGATTAATATGTTAAATTTATGGAAATTTACAAAAAAAAATTTTTAAACAAAATTTTTGTTTTTATAAGAGGGTTAATCAGATTTCGCCTAATCGCCTACCAAGCCAATATTGGTATCAAATTAAAGCTTATAAAGAATAGAATTGAAAGCAAAAAGAATTTTTCAAAAATATGAAGGCTGAGAGGAGATATGAATTTTTAAATGTATTTAATTTTTTGACGCCAACCATTAAAAATTCATATCTCTTCTCAGCCTTCATATTTTTGAAAGATTCTACTTGTTTCCGAATTTACACTTCATAAGCTTTCATTTGATACCCATATCTATATGTTGCAACCACTTTTGTTTTTAGACATCAATCTTTAAAAATTCATATCTCCTCTTAGCCTTCATATTTTTGAAAAATTCTTTTTGCTTTCAATTCTATTCTTCATAAGCTTTAATTTGATACCCATGTTGGCTTAGTAGGCAATTAGGCGAAATCTGACTAACCCCCTTATAAAAACATAAATTTTGTTTAAAAATATTTTTTTTAAATATTTCCATAAATTTAGCATATTAATCGTTAATTGGGGAGTTTTCTTTATTTTGATGAAAACCGTATCAAAATCGGTTAATCCATTAAAAAGTTATAGAGGTTTGAAACCCGGCAGTTAGTTTTTAACTGAGTGTATATATAATTGTACTGCCTTGACCGATCAGTTTGGATCATGCACCCAAAATGATACTTTCCTACAAACATTTTTTGCATTACTAATTAGTATTATTATTAGAAATACTATTGTGTTTCCTATTAACAGTACTAATTAGTACATATTAGCATCGTTATGGTGTTCCGCCTCATGGCGTGGAGGGTCCACCGTGTCCCGGTCATTGATGCCGCACGTTATTGTGGCATCACTGACACTTCTGCGGTGGACTGGTATAAGTCCTATCGTGAGGTGTGCGAGATCCTTATTGCTTACAAACAGCAACAAATTGGTGGCTCCGGTCTCTTTGTTGAGATCGATGAGACTCATCTTGGTCAGCGCAAATACCACCGTGGAAGACAATTGGCTTCCGAGTCAATTTGGCTTTTTGGTGGTATTTGTCGACAGACTAAGATGAATTTTGTGGTGCGAGTAGATCGCCGAGATAAGTCCACTTTTTAGCCTCTTATTCAGAAATATATTGCGCCCGGTTCTGTCATTGTGACAGATGCTGCGCAAGTATATTCTGGATGTGAAGTCTCGGATATACTGCGCACCACAGTGTATGCCACAAACGCCACTTTGTGTGCCATTTTGACCGCGAGGTGCACACAAATACTGTAGAGCAGCAATGGCGGTCAATCAAGGAGACCGTGAAAGCCTTTGGGGACGATGAAGCCCTTGACCGCTATCTTGGTGAGTATAGTTATCGAGATAAGTTTTTAAAACCTCTCGGTAGCTATGATCTCCAATTTAAGAGGTTTTTGGATGACATCGTCCGAGTCTATCTTGTCCCATTTAAAGCTTGGATGGACTTCCCAATAGATTAGTAGGGGTTTCCTTGGCATGGGTAGGCGAGGGCATCCTATCAAAACAGCCCAGAGCGTAAGTTTCTCGCACATAAGCTTATAAACATTTAAATTAAATGTAAAAGTATGTTTAAAACACCGCCAACTACTCTTCCCCGCGCGTATATATATATCACATGACAGGGTCAAGCGGAGTATAAATCTTCTCAGCTCGACTAGCTGAGCCCAACGATATATATATATCTTGTTGGTTGGGTCGCTGGGTGAAGCTGTGTCCATTTGCTATAGTCTTACCGAACTATCTATATAAGTGTTTCAATTGACCTGTACTTTCACCTATCAACCTTTGTAATTTTTATGTTTATAAATAACATTGAACTCTGCCTATAGTTTGGTCGCTTAAATTTCAGGGAGAAAACTTTTTGAATTAACCATGTATATTATGTAAAGGTTGAAGTGTATTGAGCTTCTAAACTTTTACATTCTTTCCCTATACTTAACAAATATTTACTTGTTTATTGGTATTTCAAATAAAATTGTAAGAAGGGTTTGAGCATTTGGATTATTGAGTTGGGCGACGGATTAAGATTTTAAAGTCGTCCAAAAGTCTAATCCTTTTGTTGTCAATAGCCCTATCATCTAAATGTTTATTCATTATATATATCTGAAATAAAGTAAGTTTAACATTATTAGAACAATAGATCTAAAGCAGTCAACAACAAATAAAATTATATTTTCAAACTTAAAACAAAATAAAATACGATATCTTTACAATTATAAATACAAAACTAATAACAATTTCACAAATAACAACAGAAATGATAGAAAACTTTCTTGAATCTTTTTATATTTTTACGTGAGTGAAAATTGCCCAAAACCCACGTTACGTAGAAGCACAATTAATAAGTTTAGGAGAACAGGGTTCATCAAAAATTATTTATTAGAAAAACAATTAAAAGTGTATAATGGATGTGAAGTCGTTAACGCACGTCCGAACAAAAGGGAGACAAGCAATTAATTAACAAAAAGGTGTGTAAAACCAGTTTTATACTAGAGAAACGTGCGCTGCAAGGGGGCAGTTCAGAAAGTACGGGTAGTATATTAATGAGTAAATACAAACGTTATTTCTAACTATAAGTAAGTTTCCTATTAATATAGGCTTTCAAAATAGTATTTCAATGCATCATAACATTCGTTATCTGCTAATGTTAGCAATACAAGATCTTTAGTACTCACAAATCGCTTATCATTATACTCATATTAACACAATGTATAAGCTACATATCTCTGACATCTTTTGCTGTTCTATTAATAGATAACTTTATTGTCTAAGGTTGTTTCAAATAACTCAACAGTTTACTTTTCCTTTCTGCTAACAATATAATAGATGTTTCAAACGCGAAATCAATGTTTAAATAAGTGCAAAAAAACTTTGTTTATGTTATCTATGATGCTAAGGAATCTAAGGAATATTTCATTTAACTCTTATATCAAGTCGTATAAATGTTTATTACTGAAAGTATTGAATACATTCGCATTCATCATATTAGTTGCACTTTCATTAATGTTATTGATCTCATTTTCACTTAATGTTTATCTTAACTTGAAATTCTGGTTCTCATTCATATTATAAGGTGAAATTTATTTTATATCTTATACATTTCTTCTATTGAAATTATTTCCAAAATCAGTTAAATGATCAGTATTTCCCGTTTCAAAGTTGAAATTTTGACAACTATTTAAATAATCTTTCGATGTCTTTGATAAGTTTTCTTGTATAATATCCAATAATTTTTTTGTTGTGAATCTGACTAGCACAGGGTTTGTTATTAAAAACAAATTTTTGCTTTTCAGTCCCTTTATCTCTTATAAT
Organism: Archegozetes longisetosus; assembly: GCA_018873245.2. NCBI lineage: Eukaryota > Metazoa > Arthropoda > Arachnida > Sarcoptiformes > Trhypochthoniidae > Archegozetes > Archegozetes longisetosus. The sequence goes on along the minus strand of JAEMBT020000008.1, from coordinate 9,936,195 downwards.
TCTTTTATTTTCCTCTCATAGTCTGATTTTCCTATATTATAATCTCTTATAAGACTCACAACTTTTTGCACTTGTTATTAGTTTATTACTGGTCATTATCGATAACTTTCACTCACCAATTTTCAAACGAAAGTTCAACATAGGTTTCCACAATCAAATTCAACATAGAATTTCAAGAATTAGCTTACTGTATAAACGTTTTTAGATTGATCTTTATCATCAATTTTACAGTTATTATTTCTAATTATAAAGGATTATTTAAAAATACTGGATGTTTAGGACTTTTGAATTGTTTCTTAATATACTTTAAAAGCAATTCATTCAAATCAAGATTAAATAATTTCAAAAGTTTTACCTATTTATCACTGATAACTTTTTATGATAACTAATTAAAGTTAGCTTGACTTCTCTCATAAGTTTTTATAAACTCCTTCGTTGGTTGAAACTTTAAAAGTAATGGCATTTAGTTGAGATTTAGACAATGAATCAGTTTGTTCTGGAAATCACTTCGAAATCTATTCAAATTGATTAGTAGAGCTTTGAGTTGAATCTGAATACATATTTCTATCTCTTTGTTTAATTATGCTTAAATTAGAAAATCTATCCATATCATGGAATAAGCTTTAAAATGAGCTGTCTTTTCACATACAAATACATATTACGGTCAAAATTTAAAATACATACATATTTTTACTTTTTTGGCAGTACGTAAATATTTAAAGAATTTTTCTTAGAAACACTTTGTTCGAGATAATCACTAATTATACTAATTGATAAACTAATCCCAATGAATATAAATCATTGATCATAACAGATGCAGTTAAAATAAAATCATTAATTTCTCGAAATATTTAGCTGAATAACATTCCTTTGAATATATTTTGTAAGATTTGATATGATTTTAAACTTACTCCAACGAGAGAAGTTTTTCTATCTATAAGTCTATTCTATCTGGAAATCTCAAAGTTTTGTTTTCGACAACTTAGGAATGCATTTTGTTAATAATTGTAACCCTGAATTGTTTAAATAACGTCTTATAATTACATACTTAATCTTTGTACTAAATTTTATGTAACTTTAACGTACAGTCGTTTGCAAATCTCCGGGAAGTGGTTTTTGAGCATTCTATATCACTAAACGTTAGTCAATTTGGATGAAATTTTTATGAATAAACTCTGGGTTGTCAAGAACAGTTTCACAAAGCCACTAATCAAAATTCCCAAAAGTATCTACCTGATCCATGTGAACGTGTACAGAAAAAACTGACGATTAAATTCGAGATTTAACGATTGGAATCAACTATTTCAAAATAAGTGAATAAATATATTTTTGTTTGACCTAAAATTCCTTAGTTCATAATTGTAGCGCATTCAACTTGAAATTCTGGCAATTTCTTTGAGCGTAACTTTCGAACTAAGAGCCTGAAATATTTGAAAAATAATATCAAATTAAAGGTGTTCTAAAGTTTTATTAGGAAATTTATTAAATTTTGAAATTTGATTTGTGAAATTGAAATTTTAACAAGCTAATTAGCTTTAGCCCAACATTTGTTAAGCATTACTTGATTAAGCATTTATAAGTATAATTACTGAATTTTCAATCAAAAGCTATAAACAAAATCATAAAGTCACGTTATTGTGATTACGAATAGGAAATTTGTATACACAGGCGAATTTAATGATTGTTCAAACAACTCTAAAATACCTTCAATTTGATGCTATTTTCAAGTATTTCAGGCTCTTAGTTCAAAAAACCATTTCAAATTTTTATTCACTAGAACTTAATTGTAAAACAATTTGATTGACACAAATTTATTTGAGAAAATATTTTTAAGAAATTGAACCAATAGATTGAAACATTTATAATTTATTGATGTATCCGCTGAAGAGTATGATTCCATTTCTGTTGTCTCGTATGAAAAACATGAATGGATGATCAGCTCTGAAGTAAACAGCTCTTAGTGGTTGATTATCGACAGAAGTCGTCACTACTACTCTGATAGCAGTAGCGGCTGCGGCTTCACTTCCCTCTTCATTCACTTCTATCACAGCCTTATGAATGACTTGAGATACTTCCAAATCTCTTTTACCGTTGATTCCCGATAGATCTGCATTTGAAGTGAACACATCTTTCATTCCCAATTGTGACAACTGATCCTTCAATGAATAAAACCCTCGATTTTCAACTTAGGGATAGTTACGTGAACTTCAACTTTTATCAAATTACTTATACCTTTCTCAATCACTGAGAAGTCATTCAAATTAGTTATCAATTTTTTCAATCCCTCTCTTTCATTCGGTAAAACAATATATAAACTGATGTCATCTCCAGAATATGGAAGTTCTAATAGTTTGCTATCAAGTTCTGGGACTACAGTGTAATTGAATATTCCGTTTCTTTTCATCATTTGTGTCTTCAATTCATTGATTCCATGATTGAAAAATATTTCTTCTTTTGTTTCATTCTTCAAGAACTTTGTTTGCCAAATGCCTTTGAAATAAACGGCATTTAATAACACCAAACGAGTCAATGGACTCAAAGGTTCGGATAAAAGTTTTGCGATCTTGTCATTGGTTTGTTTTCTCAATTGTTGATGGCATCGGTCGCAGCCTTAGAATTGTTGATGAAATCTGCTGTTTCTATGGTGGTTTCATAGAATTTTTTCAGATTTTCTTTGTATGTCTCCAAAACGTCAAAGTTTTGCTGAGCCACTAATTTGTTAGCGACATTCAATTGATATTTATTTGAATCTATGTCTTCGATTTGTCTGAGAACAGTCGCAAACTCTTCATTAACCTCTTGATTAGAGAGATGTCCAAAATTATATCCGAGAACTTCTCTCATTTGGTCAGCGGTTTTGTCTTTAGCGCCGATATATAACATTCCAAGAGCAGATGAAATACTGAACGGAGAGAAGAACACATTGTTCTCTTCATTGTATAAACTTTGAAAAAGTGTTAGAGTCAAATGATTATTGGCTCTTGAAATGGGAAGCGTCTTAACTGGTCTTCCATATGAGTGACCAATAAAAACAATTAACAGAAATGCGATTAGTCGAAACATGGTTTAATTCTCTATTTTGAACCACTTTTCAGATTAAATGCTGTCTCGACGAGTATTCAATTGTTTTTGCATTCAGTTGTCTTCGTGTTTTAATTTATAGTCAATTCTTATCATTAAGTGTTGTTTCAAATCCTTTTTGAAATCTTTGATCGAAAAACTGACAAATATTGACACATGTTTAAAAATTACATAAATTTGTCCTGTCATTGGATAAAATTTGGTATCTTTTTAAGCCCAAGATTTTCATGGACCTGTAATTTTATTGATTGATAACAGTTTCTATGCATTTCCTGAGTTGATCATAAATATAATTCATTTTTTTCAATTTCTACGCAATAGGATATTGACATTAGTACAGAAAGAAGCGACAGTGCAGACAGGCTTGTGTTGTAATTTTCCAACGATTCGATTTGGCAGTTATAGATAAGCATGACTAAACAACACTTTATTTGCTTTTGATATCTATATTCAAAGTTCATTTACTCACTACGAATATTTATAGCTTTTTATAATCTTGACAATTTTTGAACACAAGTTGTTTACAATCTTAGATAGGTTTTAAGACGCAAATGAAAGCCCAGCTTTTACATTTTAAATAATGACTAATGGAAACAATTGCTTCAATTCACAGTCAATACAAAAATAATTCAAAACGTTATCTAACCATAAAATATCGATAGAATTGAACTTTTTATATATTACAACGATGGGACACTTCTTGTAAATAAAAATTGAGTTCAAGCTCAGAGTTGAGGTCATTTCTACCCTGTGAAGTGAATGTTTGGTCTAAAATAGTGTTGAAATCAAATTGATTGTTGAGTTGACCAGCAAATGTGATTGTAATAATAAGGATACGCAAAACAAAAATTACATCAATTAAGTAGAAAATTGAGTGGAGAAAACTAGTTTTTGTGGTTGCAATTTGTATAATTATGGAACAGAGTATTATAAAAAGATAAGACAACCAAACAGTTGGTATAAAACCAATTAAATCACTGATTTTCTGATCAATGGCTTGGATCTTCTTTTGATGAGCTCTGGTTTGTCTCAACTTTTCGAAACTATTTCCAGAGTCATAAGTGAATAAATTTTCAGATTTCTTTTGAAACAATACATGATATAAGTTGTTTTTAAGTAACATAATATTTGCATTAAATTTGAACCGAATCCATAAATATTAATACTATCCAATGATGAAGTAAGATTCATGGCAATCATTCCAGGGGTTTGTAATGAGGACAAATCTAGGCTATCGATAACATCTATTATGGCATAAAAACATATTCCAAGCATTGTAATTACGAAAATTAACCAAAATGGCGATATTATTAATAATAAACGTTTCGCTTTTGTTTTCGGTCCTATTCGAGAGCTTTCCAATTGTTTCGATTAAGATTTTATGCTTTTGTCGATATATTAAGTATGAAACTAGTGTAAAAATATATCTTAAAATTAAGGAAACTTCAAGCATATTAATCGTAGAGTGAAAAATTATAACCAAACCAACTGGTAAGATTGAAAAATATAGTACAATCAATATTGTGAATAAATCTTTAATGTATTTTCCCTCAATACTTGATTTAAAACCATAAAAGGAAAATATTTTGTTGAAGTGATAAAATTCGTTCATTTTCCTAATTAACATCTGACTGGAGAGTTTCTAAAATTAATTACACAATTCAAAAGTATTTCATTTAAGTTGGCTTCTTGCGTGTTCAGTAAAGAATCTAAATATTTTGTATAACTCAAAATTTATAAAGTTTATTCATTAGATATTATTTAAACATACATTCATTCAACTAAGTCATTACATCATTGAACGCAGTAATATTTGAGAGCAATACAAGGTTGAAAGACATTTATTCTCAAGCATACAATTAACATACATAAAATAATAATAGTTTTATGTCTTTTGTTCCGTTTCTATGTTGAAACAGTGTTTTGTTACTAACATTTCTATAAAAATAGATTTTCCATTGATTAATGATCGTTGACGAACTCAGAATATTTTCTGTAGTTCAATCAATTTCTTGGATTTTAGTCAAATTGTCATAACTTTATAAACAATGACTGAATTTTTTATGAAATCATATTGTGAAGAAAGTCATAGAATAGTGAAGCACGTCTTTGCCCCAAGAACGTTTACTTTCGAGGTCCTTTCTTCCAACGACTATATTTAAATGTAGTTAGCTCCAAAATATTCAATAAAGCTTTAAAATAGACTCAGATTTAACTCAACAGAGTGAAAATTTTGAAATGGAGATGAATGTATGAGCTATATTTTATCTTATTGAACTTTATTTGATTGAGATTAATTCTAATAAATAACAAATTCTCATGAGATGTGTATTCTAGAGTTTTATTAAAATTCCATTTTATCATACTAAATCTTACTAAATTGAAATGATTTATAGTATATCCTATTAAATTCTATCAAGTCTATATATTATGCAGAATTTTATTTAATTCTATTAGTAGAATGCATGTACCAATTTGGGACAGCTCCTCCTCTTCGTCCCTTATAATTACAAGAGTGTAAAAGTTGTAAAAAAGTGCTCCTCCATCATACATCTTTTAAAATTTTTTACATTTTTCAATAAGAATCCAAAAATGAGGTATCCCAGGATTGGTGTATACATTCTACTATCCCGAACTTCTCGAAAAATTGAATATTCCCTATAACATTCAAATAAACTTTAGTGGTGAAAAGTGTGCGCACTGAGTTTGACTTTGAAAGTCTCACCAATGGCATTTTATCTAGTCAACATGTTTATACTATTTTATTAATAGTTACCACAATAATATAGTATTATCTTTTACAAGTGGTACATTCACTATTTAAGTCGCTTTTCTGTGGTAGATCAGCAAACGCAAAAACCAAAAAATTTGCCCTCCCTGACATCCATTGCACTGAAGATTGCGTAAAATTAAAAGACTTTATGAAAGTTGTTTAGGAAGCTAGGAAAATCAAGGTCAGAATGAGGATAAGGAGATCAAACCCAGCCGGGGATTGAACCAGTTTAGAAAGTATTACATACTATAATACATCTTCGGAGTTATGAATTTTATTTTGTTAGTGCTTCTCAAAGTACTATTTAAAACAATTCAACTTTTGGAAACAACTTATCTTTATTATTCTTATAATATTCATTTCCACAAATTTTAAGTTTTAAAATTCTTTGCAAATATATTTTGTTTATACCTAAAATAGGATCTAGTATTAGAATATTTCCAGCCTTCATGTCAGGAAAAGGTGTTGCTAATTATTTAAACAATTGCTTATCAAGTTTGCAACATCTTGAATAAGTTTCGTTTTATCATACAGTCTCGTAACTCCTAAACCTGACAAAAAATACATAAAAAATCTTTTGTAAAATAACAAAAACCTAGGAAGTGATAAACAGTAGTTGTTGGAATGTTAAAATTTTCTGTGCAATAATTTAAAAAGTCGTTATTTTCATGAAATTTTTGTTTACTTCAAAATACAATTTTCCCTATAACAACCTACAACCAATATAAAAACTTGAGCATATTTTTCATTTTGTACGATACTTGAATGTATAGTAAAAACACGTTCCTTATCCTATCAACCGATCGGTAATGTCGTTGTATTCACGGATATTTTCACGTATTTCTTAATTTTTTTATCCTACGGACTCTTCACTACGATATTGCACTTTCCATTTTTATTGCTTAGATATTTAATGAAATATCATTTTACGTGTGAAACAAGTGAGTTTAATAACTGTTTAATAATAGGTTATTAATATTATATATGAATTTTGTTAAATTTGAATTCAAATATGGTAATTGAATAATTAAGCATTTATCAGTATATTTTGCTAAAAAATATTGCATTAATTATACGATGTGTAGTTTAAGTTGTAATCTTCAAATATAATGCGAAAATATCATTTAATGATTTACAATTTTCGACTTTTTTTGGTTTAGTAATTCTTTCATTAAACCGTCCCCAAACATAACATTCTCCATTCAAATCGATACCCATAGACGTTTCATTATACGCTGCAATTTCTTTGAATTTCATTTCAATTTTTATCGGAATGCTTCTATCATTTGCATTTTCACTCCCCAATTGACCATTGAAATTCGATCCCATTGCATATACAATTCCATCATTTGTCAATGCTAGTGTATGACTATATCCACAAACTATTTGTTTTATATTGTTCAAAATTTTAATCGGTTTTAATTGAGTATCATTTGTTTCTATACCCAATTGACCAGAAACATTGTGCCCCCATCCATAAACAGTTCCATTATCATATAATACTAACGAATAAGAGCCACCACAAACAATGCACTTAATATTTGAATTTTCATTTGTTGTCACATTATATGGCGATTCTACTATTTTATTTGTTCCATTTCCACACTGTCCAAAATAATTAGCACCCCACGTAAAGATATCATTATTATCTGTTACCACCATTGTATGTGAATTTCCGCACGCGATTAGTTTAACTTTATGATTAAATAAGATTTTTACTGGATTTCCAATAAAATTTTCATCACAATGAACTATTTGTTTACGATCATTCTTTCCATATCCAAAGATTTCACCATTTTTGCTTAATGCAATAACATGACAATACCAATCCAGTGTCATCCCACTATAATAACCGAATGAAAAATCGCAAATTTTCTTCTTACATAATATTGGAATTTTTTCAATTTTTTCATTTTTCACAATAAACGTATCATCATCGTCATTTACTATAACTACTGAATTTCTATAATAAGCACACGCATAACGTATTTTCGATATAAATTCATATGTACATATTTTTAAAATTTCCCAATGATTAATTATCAAATTGTAATAAATAAATGATTGTTGATTATTAAAATATTTAAAAATTTCGATGTCATTACTCATTTCAATGCCATTCAAATGTCCGCATTTATTAAACGTTTCACAATGATAATGTAATAATTTTGTCAAATTCAAAATGTAAATTTTCGTTTTTCGATTTTCTATTATTTTGTTTATCATTTCAATTTCTATCATTGGACAATACAATTGACAATTGAAACGGGTCAAATATGTCAATGTCCAGATGGCAAAATATTGAATAAAATCATAATTTGAATTTAATAGTTGATAAATAGTATTAAACGATGTGAAATTTATCATTATTTTTGCATTTAAATTCCATTTTAAAACCGCATTTCTAATTTTTAATATTCGAATATTTTTATTCGAAAGTATTTCACTATTATTAATGATTAGTAATAATATTTCTGTCGAATGAAATACAATTGAATCGAATGTCTCATTTAAATAATCGTCGAATATGTAACTATAATTTATGAGTGAATTACTTAATTTGTCACAAATATCGCGAAAGAGTGAAAATATCGATTCAATTAATTTATAACTGTTGCGAAACTGTTTTAAACATGAGACAAAGCGATTTATTCCTTTCTTTAATAATTGGTCGTAGTTTGTATTTTTCATCATATTAAATGTCAATATCATTGTTCTATCACAAATATCTCGAGATAATCGTTCATCAATAATCTTCAATAATATTTGAATCGCATCGTCGTTTATTTGAACGTTCAATGATGACAAATGTCGAATTCCAATAATTTGATTATACGTACCATCATTTCTTATTAGTTCCAAAAGTGAATCAGTTGTTTCAATTTTTCGCTTATTTTCCTTATGGTCGATATATTTTTGAAGCGGATGATTTGAATGATTAAAGTTCCATAAAATGTCGAATGTCAATTGCGGTTCAATTTCATAAATGAAATTATTTGACGATTCTTTTATAATCTTCTTCTTTGGCCACTCATTAATATATTGTGTAATATTTGAATTTGGATGTGAAAATTGATACTTTAAAATACACAAAATTTTATCATTAATTTTACATGAAAATTGAAAGAATATTTTGAGAGTTAATTGTGAAATGATTGAGCATTTCTTTTGATATAAAATTGCACAGTCATTTGGAACCATTAATATAATTGCATTTTTGTCATTAATTATTAATTTCAATTCATTCATCAAGTCGCTTTCATTTGAATGATGTTTTATCGTTTCAATGAGTTTAGATGTAATTGAATCATCGTATATGTTATTTATTACTTCAGTCGAATTTCGATTATATTGCCTTCTATCAGTAAATGCACATAAATGATAATTCCCAAAACGAATATAATAATAATCCTTATCTAGTATATGTACATATCCATATTCAGCATCATTTCGGTAATGATATTGGAGCGAAAATTTCCAGGAATCCTTTTTACTTTTAATTATCTCTTTAATAGAATTTTTAATAGAAGTGACAATCGACTCAATTGTATTATTAAATAATAATATGCATCGTACACTATTTTCATTCGGAAAAAAATTGGTGTCAATTGTAATATTCGATTTGACTGCATTAACAACTTCAATAGACTCGTATTTTTTCATTCGATTTGTCTTCTCCTTTTTACTTTTCGAATAAAGAATATAATAATAAAGCGGTTCCATTCCTTTCAATTCATCATTTAAGACGCAATAATTTTCATTTTCATTAAATATGCAATTTAACACGCAATGATTTACATTCGTAGAAATATTTTTTAAATACTTCAATGACATACGAAAGTGATGGACGATTATGTTTATCCTCTGAACATAATTTTAATATATTCAATATATCTTCGGTATTATCTTCGCATTTAAGTTCTAATCGCTTCATTACTAATCTATTCACTTTGTTATTATTGTCTACGAAATTACTTTTAATATATTTGCGAAATTCTTCATTTGAATTTCTAAAAATAAATTCGGTATTAATGCATATAAAAATACAAAATGACAATACCTGTTGATTGATTCAATAACATACTCCTTATTCAGCAAAAACAAATCGCATATAATAATTCCTAAGCTGTACAAATCACATCTTTCATCATAATCTTTCGTTACATGCACTTCAGGTGCGATATAACCATGGGTTCCACATGATTGTGTATGTTTTTTATTCTTTATTTGTGGTTCATCAACATAATCAGCATGTACTGTCGCTAATCCAAAATCACCTATTTTTATGAAATTCCCATCACCATTGTCAGTTAAATATATATTTGACGGTTTTAAATCTCTGTGAATAATCGATTTTGAATGTAAATATTCTACACAATTTGCTATTTCTATGAACAATTGCGATGCAACAATTGTACCCAATGGTGACATTCCATTACCAATACTCTGTCCGAGTTCATTGTTTACTTTTTTAATCGCTTCTGTCAGCGTCAATCGACACAATTCCATTTGAATATACAAACGATATGCTGCCAATGGACTTTTATCACAGACACTTTTGGATTGTGATATACTCTCACGTCCTGCGCCATCATCCACAGCTTCATTGATCCGGCTAAAGGTAACATTATGGTTCTCAGTCCATGATGATTTGTATTGAACCGTAAAAGGCGATGGACTTAGTTTGGCCCATATACGCACCTCTCTGAGGATCTTATCGCGTTTTTCCTCTTATACATAAATTAAACTACTTTGTATTAAATTAAGATAACTATTTCTGAAATAATTTTGAATTACATAACAATTAATGAAACGTTATATTTAAAAATTTGAAGTTATCTATAATTTCTTACCGTATAATGATACTATTTTAATAGCATATTTCTGATGATCCAATACATTTACAGCACTATACACATTTCCAAACGCTCCGTCACCGATCATAGTCAATTCTCCAAATTCTTTATCACATTTTCCATTCATCAGCCGAAATTCTTTTTCAGAGATTAACTTGAGTGTCCCATTAGCATCACCATTATCAGTTCTGTCAATGAAACGATTGTAATATAATTCAATCATTTCCGTCCCAAATTTAATACTCTCACTATCAGGCTCATCACTGTCGCCCGGCATATTATATTTTTTCAACAGTGAATTGCGTATTTCGCGGAATACTCTTTGACGATCGTCTTTAGATCCCTGATCTTTGGTGATTTCATTTGCAACGATCCAAATCAATATTTGAATAAAATTTTCGGTCTCTTTTTTCATCGTTTAAATGATAAGACTGTATTAAAACTTTAAACGCCAAATATAATACTCAATATTTAAAATTTTAAAATAACTAAAATATTCGTCATTAATTCGTTATTGTAAACATTAAGATGATAAAATATATAACGAAATTATTGCACTCAAGTATTAGTAAAGAGATAACTTAGTATGTCTTTTGTTTGATAAAAGTGTTTTGATAATCTTATCCTAAAGGTATATTTTATGCAGTTAATTGAAGTGCAAATTTCATAGCTTATGTACAGTGTGCTCACACGGGGTCTAATATAAATGAATCGTCAAAGAATTTTGCATTAAAAGTACACATGCTGAACCATCAAATAGCTTTTCTGTGTGATTATATTGATCCGTTTTTGATTACGCATTTGTGAGTAGAGACTATCGAAAGTGACATATTTGAACTTCTTAGACTTAATATCTACATTGTGGACAATTCTAATCTGACGCACAATGGCCCTTTGGCATTTAATGCGATTTTGTATTTTAATGATCCTAAAGAGCTTAACCATCTATAATGTTGTTTTACACCTTGTACTACTAATAATAATAATATAGTATGATGTGATATAAAAGACCACAACACATTATAAAATAACAAAAGCCACTACAAATTCATTGTTTTCAAATTAAAATTAATGTCATTTTACCAGTTAAGCGCATGTGGATGTTTTTCTCTTGAATTTGAGCCTTGTATTTTAGACTATAAGTTTAAGTAGTATTGAAGACCACTTTTAAATTGAAAGCAATTCAGATTATTAAGAGCTTAGAAACTGATCCAACATTTCATATCTTTATCAAGCTTTTAGCTTAACTTCAATGCAATTTGATATGAATGAGAGCACTAAAATCGTTTGTTTAGCACGTAAACTAATGATGTGCTATGTTATTGTTGTTTTTATACTACAAAAATTTTCGCAATAAGAGTTATCAGAGACTTACTAGGATCCATTTCTGGTGTCATAAAAGTTTTTAACGAAATGTAACTTAAAATATATCCATTATTCATAAAAGTTAAGGTGTCATAACAAAAGATGCTGAGCGCGCGATTTTTGTCTAATATTAACAATACATTTTTCAATATAACCTACATGGCTAGACTGTAGCAAACGTGGACGAGTATATTCTCGACTTCGGATACTTGTGCGCATCTTTATCAATGCATTACTCTTCATTGTATCAAAAGTGAATTGCACGAATATTTCGTTAGACCAGAACTGTCTTACAACATCGTTCTGATGCTGAACACCAATATACTTAACAAAAATCTATTAAAATTTAATTTTAAAAATCTTTAAATGCTCTTTAGTAATGCTGTCGAGATTTATTCTAAATAACACCAATCATTTATGAATGTGTAGATTTTCACCAATATATGAAACATATTATTCAGTATTTAACTTGACTCTCAATAGCAGTTTCGCTTTAATTAGACAGCACAAATCATATCAATTTAAATTAATACTTTATTCAAATAGTTCTATCAATTGATTTCTCATGTGAGTTTCGTTCAAAAATTTCAACAACATACAAATCAAAAATAGTTGAATACAAACTGAATATTAAAATTGTTTTACAAACATGTCTATGGAGTAGTGAAAATAAATTCTGATGATAATGTCTAAATCATTAAAAGTCTAAATTCTTTTACAAATCAATAAAGTGGTATAACTCCAACCTATAATCAAACCAATAATTTGGATTAATTAATCTTCAATTTAATAATCAATGCTATGATTAATACCCCAACTCCTCCTTCGTGTGCGACCATCGAAGCAGTGAATTCCCAACGATTGAGTTCGGTATTGTAGACTTCAACAGTACTGAGATTTGAGACACCGTCTGAAAAATACAGATAAAAGTTTGAAACTACAAATACAAAACTAATCTAAGTGTGAAACCGAGAGACTCCTTACGAGAAACGCAACTTAATAGATAAAACATATGCAAAATCACTTAATGAATACTAACCATATCCTCCAATAGCATACAGTAATCCACAATTTGCGACCAAAGCCACTCGACTTCGCATAACATTCATGCTCGCTATTCATTCAGACAATTAAAATAGGCTTTAGATATAATCTCAAAATATTTTCATAATTATATAATTTAATTACCAATAAAACTCCATTTTTCTGTTTTTGGATCATAAACTTCAGCAGTTTGAAGAAAAGTTGACCCATCATAACCACCGCAAACATAAATTTTGCCCTTAAGTGTAGCGACACCTAAGCGACACCTTCAAGTGAAACATAAGGAAACTTGAATTAAAACACGACTCGAGTTAATTATCAACTAATGGACACCTTTTAGTAAGCATTGGTGGCATAAAAGTCCATTTCCCAGTTTGAGGATCAAACTTTTCAACCGAATCAAAAATAGATAACCCGTCATGTCCTCCAAGAGCAATGATTTGGCCATCAAAGGCAACCACACCAGCTGCTGACCGATGTCTAGACATGGATGTGACCATTGACCACCTTTATGATAAATTGAATGATAAATTAAGGGTTCTTGAGAAACGAAATACGAATATACTTACTCGTTTCGCTCAAGTGTGTAACACTCAACCGTACTGAGAGATGAGACACCGTCATAACCACCGCAAACATACAGACAATTATGTAAAGTTGCTGCTCCCACAGCACTAGCGTCACAAACAATATAAATTTATAGTTAACTACTAAATCTATTTCCAACTTCATTTTTACCTTCTTTTACAGTTCATTGGTGAAACTTTTGCCCAACTCCTATTCTTTGGGTCAAACACTTCAACAGTACTTAATCTTTCACTTCCCTATCGATCAAATTATTATAATTAGACAATTGAAAGATAATAAAACACTTTGGGCTTTAGTATCGAACTAAGACTTCTATTGTTGCGAATCATGTCCACGAAAACGCTTCATAAAAGTTGAACTTAGCGGGCATTCGTAAAACCCTTTATCCAGGGTTTGAAATTAGTAAATCTAGACATTATTCAAAACTAAGCTTAAATCAGAGAGAGATTTGCAATAATAGAGATCATAGTTGGGAAGAAGAACCAAATTTTAATCACATTATAGCCTCCGATGGCGTATAACTTATTGCCCATGACCGCGACCCCAACCCTTGACCTCAACATTGTCATGGCTTCAGCCATTTTCCAACGACAAGTCTGTGGATTATAGACTTCGACAGTACTCAAAGAGTCACCATTTTTGGTGAGACCTCCGACTGCATAAATTAAACCTTGGATATCATTGCAACAACGCGGACGAGTACGAAAGCTCTGTAACAATGGCCTTCTCTGAGGCATCAAGTGATAATCTTTTGCCTCGTCTACTAAATCACGGCATGAATGAGAAGAACGTATCAATTCTTCTGTTATTACGTTGTCTGTTAGAAACTCAGGCGATAATAGCGGCAAACGAACATGAGTTAAAAGTTGCGGTAATTTTGCCTGAAAATATTGTAAACAAATTTGAAAAATTGCCAACTTTTGAAAAATTGATTTTGCTAAAATATTGAAAATAAATTGAATTTCTTTTCAAATGTTAATAGTAAATTATGTGTAAATTCAAGCTAAAAACTAATTGATTATTACTTGTCTTTGACTATCTTTCTTAACCCAAGCCATAACTGCGTGAAAAACGTCTTCTTCGCCGCTAACATTGAGTTCATCTTTGGCCACAATATCGGTAACATCGTTGTAGTCAAGCGAAAGAAATTCATCAGATTTAGAGACTTCTTGAAAGTGTTTCTGAATAAACTTTTTACTGGCTTCGACTAAAGTATCGCAGCCTAAAGTATCGGCAAATGCTTTAATACCCAAAACATTGCTAGCGTTTAAACGTATTTTAAGGTAATCACAACACGCGTCACGAACTCGAAATAATTGCAGAAATGAAGCTCCGATTAGTAGTGACTGAACGTTTGCTGTTGTGATCGTTATTTGACCCGAATATGCAAACTCAAGAAGAGATTCCATAGCTGTCGCTTCAATACTCTCTTGTATTTCGACTTCATCTTGTTTGCTTTCCATCATGTCGTTTGTAAACATTGCATGAAAGTATCTGTTTTTAGATAAACATTTCTAAAGTTTCACTCAATCAAATGTTCATAGTGTTTCAACTCAAAAGTAATTTGGCTTTAGTGTCGAACTGCTTTTATATTGTCGGAGCGTAATGCTCAGTAAAATATTTTACAAGTTTAAACTTGAATAAGCCTTAATCATTTTATTAAATATTCATCACTGAAGATCTCTAAAAAAACTGAAAGAGCTAGGGTCAGAAAGAAACTCATTCAATTTACAATACTTACTAATTTGCATTGGTTTAAATGTGAGTGCGACTCGCAATCATAGAGACAGTTAGAAACCGAAGCCAATAGTTTCATAAAATTGTTTATAACTTTTTGCTTAAACTTATTGTCTAACAGTGAGCGAAAATTTAAGTTTAAGATAATCATTGACCGAGTATTATAAATCAAACTTTTATTGCAATACTGTTTAAAATTATTAGTCTTAATATTTAGAGTTAAAGTAGCTCAAGACTTACGGAATGGTAGCCGACAGTACCACTCGATGTGCCAGAAATGATTTATTATCGACCTATCAGTCAACCAATTAAAACAAAATATAAATTTATAGAAGAAATCTTAGAATAATAGTAATTAAAAAGCAGAAAAAATTTGTATAACCAATACAAAGAAAAAACTTTTCGAAACTAACAAAATGTTGCCCACGTAGACTAAAGTTTTAAGTACAGACCAAATTAAAAATTAGTTAGTAAATAATGAAATTAAGGTTGACTTTAAGCGTAAAAACTTTTGAAGAACTAAGAAAACGCGACTCAGGCCAACAAAATTAATAAGACAATCAACTAAAAAAGAAGTAATTCAATAATAAAATGAAGGTATACTTTAAGAGTGACATCACATAATTTGTGTTGTTGTCTTAATTGATCGAAAATTGGAAAACAATTAAGTCCTAAATCATTTTGCGTGAATCGATAGCATTCATCGCTTAACGACGAACTCAATTGATTGGTCTCTTCATCCAGTTCCATCTTAACGCGTAACCCATCAACACATTAGAATACAATTAACTAAAATCTACTCAAATTATCATTAAGTTTAAGATAAATACCATAACAGTTGACATTATAGTCGAGACTTCGTTATCGCTATCCATTATCTTATTTATTAACTCGTGCTATTGTCAATTCATTATTACTTATCTTTAATTTTATTTATGCCTTCAATCAGTCTATTAATAGATATCTCCTTTGACTTTTGATTTTGTCGATAATTTCAATGTTTTTGTTTTTGCTTTGAATCTGATTTGCATCACGTGATTATCGATATTTTGGACGAGTTTAAATGGGTGATTGGTTTTCTGGAAAAACTAGATAAGTGACTGCGTATGTACTAATGACTTATCCTGTTCTTTCAGAAAACTACTGTGCGTTTTGCACAATGTGACATCTATTGACTCAATACCTCTTAAGTGATCAAAAGTTTTCGTTTGATTGATTGAAAAAGTTTTTAAACAATAAAATAGACCTTGTTTTGTGTAAATAATAGAAATATTTATTAAATACACAATAATTAATGCTGTTAAGCTAAAATGTTAAATACCATCAAAAGTGATACAGTAGTCATTGAAATGAGTTTTTACAGCAAATATAAGCCAATAGTAAATAATAAATATTTAGACTATGATTAAGACTATAACGAATAAAAAATTAAATCTCAAGACATGATTTACAAATGATTCTTATAGTTACCAATTATTAAATTGAAAAACAACATGAAAAATGCTAAAAACTAACATTTAATGATAAAGATATTAGGCTTTGATATAAATATTAGTCTATTCGAAATTGATTTTCATAAATAGAACAATCATTTTGAACCTGTTATCTGTTTGACATTCATTTTTATCCGTACTTTTGGCTAATTTCATTTTTGGAGTGAGTGTAACCAAACTTTTTGAGTCTAATCATGATTTCATTTGGTAGGAATGTTCGCCCATTTCAGAAAAACAGGTAAACTCTTTACGGGTACGTTATGTCCCAGAGCCTTGACTCGCAGATTGCGGTCTTCCGTCAATAGTACTGCTTCTCGAAAAATACTATTTGACTCTACTGAAATCAAATTTAAATTCAATTATAATTCATTTTTTAAATTGTTAAATCAAATTTCAAAACAAGAAAATCAAATCGAGACAAACAAAATTGTTTAAGATTTAGATTTTACGCAAAGAACTAGATCTTGTTCTCAGAGTTACCTGAATTGGTAGCACTTTCTTTCGAACTTTTACCAAAAGGTTTATCTTTAATGAATTGCATACAAGTGCTTAATATGTAATCATCGTTTGAATTGCCCTTTAATTCAAATAAGGTAAAACCGAAAAAATTCAGTTAGTATTCAGTCTGGTAATAAATCTAATTATTAAAACCTGTGATTCACTGAATGTTTCGCTGATGAAATTGATGTTATCGAGTAGTGAACCTTTCGATGTGATAGCTTTTAATCTCGAATTTTTATGACTAAATGCTGAAATCAAGTAATCAAGTGTTTCCATCGCCGCTTTGCCGACTTGTCCGCTGTGGTCATCAGTGAAAGTTAGTGGTTTTACTGTTTTAATGCCCCGCGATTTAAGACCATTTAGTTCATTAATAACTAAATGAAAAAGATTCAGCGACAAATTTGTAATAAAATCTTCACTAAAGTAGACTAAAATAAAAAACAAATCAATAGTAATGAACTTAAACAAACCAACAAGTGGTACAATAATATCATAAAGTCCTGCGTTAATAAGAGCTTTGATTTTTTCCAGATGATCGATGAAACAGTTCGTATCGGGTATTATGTAACGCGGCTGTATTACTATTCGCGATGGTTTGTTTTGATTTTCTTCACTTAGGACAGCCTTTAATTGAAAAGAACTTAACATTTAGAAGAGGAAATAGCCCTTTGATAGAATACATACATCAACTTTTGTTTTAAGATTTCTTGTCTTTCTTTAGCCTTTTTTAATGCCTCTTGTCGTGACCACAACTGTTCTATTTCTAACTGTTCAGGGCTTTTAGGATTATTATCATGTGTCGGACTATTATTAGTCTCGGTTGAAGACAGATCGTTCGAATAGTCATCGTTCTCGTTCTCCGACTTTAAAATGAATGAAAATATTAAAATTAAACTAATAGTCATGAAGTGAGCAATCACTTTGGGAAACAAATCAGCTAAGTACTTGTTTCCTAAAACTTGTTTTATAAAACTTAAACAAAATGGGAAAATAAAAAGAAAATAATGATTACAATGTCATCAATAAAAGTTTCATTATTCCTTTCCTCGGAATTTGATTGAATCAAAGTTGGAATAAGTGAAACAAATCGCTTCCGTTCGACATCAAACTTAAGGTATGGCTCAACGATTCCACATAAATAATCACCAAAAACTGAATAACAGTAATACGCAGACACGTTCTAGCTTTTTCCTAAAAAATAAACCAAATAATTGAGTAATTTAAACGAAACTTAATTAGCTCAATTACTTTGTCATATGGTGGTTGAGCGAACTGTACACACTGTGGCGATCCTAGAAGTGGTAGGAATCCGGCCAATGAAGTATCTTCTGGTAGTATCACTGGCTCACAACCTTCTAGCTTACTCGGAAGTAGTTTAATAGATCGTACGTTAATTCTTGTTAATGATGTTAGAAATTCAGCAAAAATAGTCCAAATGTCTCCTTTACAACTATATAAGCAATATATTTAATAAAAAACAGAAAGTTAATAACAAATCAATGTTTACTTCAATTTAAAATCTGAAGGAGGCGGTGGAGGACACCATAAATGCTTCTGGCATGACATCCAATCTGTCCATAACTTAATAGTTGGCAACAATTCTGACAAATCATCACTAATGAAGTTTGGCTGTGTTTCGACTTTTTTATTTTCTTGTAACGAAGAGATAGCGCGTTCAAGTATTAATGAGATCATAGCGAATGTCACTTGAATTGCTTGTTCTTGAAGTAATGAACGACAATTGTGTCCATAACTGGTGTCTGTTGAGAGGAAAGTTTCAATTTATATAAAATAATTGATTTCGATCTTGATATGTTTATACCTTTAAGAGATGTGTGAAAAACAGCAAACATGTTCATAGCCAACAATTGTGATAATCGCTGTGAACTGACAGGTATAGGCGAACGACGTAACAAACAATGAAATTCCAATAACATCTGATTAACCACTGGTACAAAAGTTTCCATTCTATGATAACGAGACAAAATTGAAAATTCAAATAATCATAGTGTTGAATTGAAACTAATCGATGACTTACCCGACTCTTGAAAATAACTTTCCGTGAACGTGAAGAAAACTTAGAACAAACCGTTTATTCAGCTAAACAACCAAATGAGTATTAAATTTAATTAATTCTGAGACAAAAGTATATTGAAATCAATAAAATACAAAATATAAATACATCAACTGAAGACAACATTTCGAGCTCGTCTTTTCCCGTATCTTCTTCAGTTTCAAAGAACTGTTTATAATTAGAACAGACCGCAGAAGTCCCGTCAGAACGTATCCAAATCTCAATTCTCTCATTATCTGAAGACAAGGCATCGCTTTCTTTATTACTATTTTTTTGATTAACCAGATCTTGTTTGCGCTTCTTATCAGTTAATTCGTACTAAAAACGACAAAATGTTATCCAAAATGTTTGAAAACTTTATTGAATTAAGAAAAACCAAGATAATGCATACTTTTCTTCTGATCGCTAATAAATTTTCTCTGGCTGTCAAAAATGGATTACTAGCGGCTAAACTCCTCATATAATAATAAACAGCATCTAATCTCCTATTTTGATACATGGCCAGTAAAGCCAATTGATTATAACTTCGACCGTTTTTTGGGGCCAACATCTGCGCTCTAACATAAAAACTATCAAAAAGTCAAAAATCAGTTAATATTTCAATTATCACACAGTTTTTGCACAAAGTCAACTCACAATTTTGATTTAACAAAGTTTGAGTTACGAACTTCGCACTCTTTATATCGAGACAAATCGCCTAAATATAGATATATTTTTTGGGCTGAAATGGCAGCCAACTTAAGCAAATCATAATTCTCAGTTTCGCGATCGTATTCGTGAGCTAAGAGTTTTCGATTGCGAAATTATAAGTCTCTTGCATTTTGACCAACAAATTCTCGAAGAAAAGTGAGGCCTCGTCCACTATCTTATTGAAAGCAGTCTTCATCTCCGATTGTTGCTCACTGTTTTGCTCCATAAGTCTCCGATAATGTTCGATAAACTGATAAAAAGCTGATTTCCATAATCTCTGCTCAATATTATATTCGGCACAGACTCGAAGATCAGTCAAAATAATGTGTTCGTAACGCAATTGTATTCGATATCGGATTTGTTCGACTTTCTGCTGATCATTAATACAAAGTAAGAGATCATTTTCAGCAGCAATGGCCTCCGTAAAACTTTTCTCAATGATCGGCTTCAACTTCTTGCGCGAAATATCAGAAAAGTTCTGAATTTCCACATGAGACGAAGACATGATATGAGGGGTGGGGTATTCAGTATAATTCGAACGCATATTATATGCAGACATCTGTTGGTAATTATCTACCGATGAAGTGTTCGAGAACATAGTGTTACCGTCGGGACTTGTGGACGGAGAATACTGAGGATAATTATCTGCTGAGACGTGTTGTGTCGGTCGAATGGCAACACAAGGCTTGTTGGGGGTTTTGGTTTCGAATCTGATTCTCGAGTTCATGTTTTGATGATCTGTTTTGTGACTGATTTGCTGATGAAATTCTTGCTGGTTTATTTGATTGTTTTGAGGCAAACGTATAAGTCCTCTGTGTGTGAATTCGCTTTGATTTGAAGGCTGTGTCTGATGTGGTGATTCTGGACTTTCCTGTTCATAGTGCGATTTTTGTGTCTGTTGCTGTGCTAGATTTTCGTTTTCCATTTCGATTTGCTATTAAATAACAATAGAATTCGATCAAAACTAAATTTTTAGACCTACTGACAGAAAAAACTGGTTAAATTTAGACCATATTAGACTAGAAATAATCTAATTAGAAAGAAAAAATTTGAATAAACAGATTTTTTGATTAAAATTAAAAGCTAAATTACTTTTTTCAACATTTGTTGCTTTTTCAAGAAACGAGGTGGTATTTGTTGTTCATATTGGTACCTATTATGCTGTGGTTTATTAGACGTATAGTTGCGTTGTTTCGCGTTATCGTGTTTTGGACGCGATTTATTACTTTCAACATAATTATTACCACTACTATTCATACCTGTATCACTATTGTATGAATTCATGTTATTATTTATCGAATTATTTCGATTATGTCTTTGATTCCTACTACTATTTCTTCCTTTAAACTCATTATTATAATGGTCGTCATCAAACTCTTCTTTATAATCAAATTTGTCACTTTTCGGGACTCTACCGATAGTTTCGCTTATGTTTTGATTAACTCTAGGCTCAATTAGTTTTGTTTTTCTACTATTTTCTTCATGGTTAATAGAAGCTTCATTGATTTTGTTATCTCTACGCTTATTTGACTCAAAACTGTTACTTGTTCTTGAATTTTCACTTGAATTTCGCTCAACATTTTTATGATCGTTTTTTCTATGATTTCCTGAAAAACAAACAGAAAGTTGTTATCCGATCTTTAAAAGCACAAACATAACTAAAAGTCAATTAAAAAATACCTGATCTCGGGTTTTGTGGCTTTCTTTCACTTTGATTTCGGTCAATATTTTGTTTCGGTTTTTCTGCCACTGTTTTCTCTTTAACGGAATTGTTCTCAGCAAAATTATTATTATTACTGTTACTATTGTTATTGTTTTGTTTTCGCGGGACATAAACTTGGATATCGGGTTTTTTATTAACAATTTTATTATTGTTATTATTAATCAATTTGTTGTCCTTATTATCTGAGTGGATTGTTTCTAATTTTTCTTCATTTTTTCGACGAAAATCTTGTTTTACTTCTTCAGAAAAGTCTTGTTTTTGAGGAACTATTAATAAAACAAAAATTAAGACAAATAAAAATCAAATAAGTATAACAATTAATAAGTCAAAAAATAAAAACGAAAACAACTGAAATTTCGAAACTATTCAAAGACAAAAAAATATTGTAAGCAATTGTTTTTGGAAAATGTGAAAGTTTTAAATGGAAAACAAATTAAAATGAAATAATTTTCGAACAATACAATTGTCTTTCTTACCGTTTAATTCATTTTCTCCCTTTTTGCCTAAAATTTTTCCCATTCCAGGCTTATATAAAGCCATTTCTGGTCTTTTACGAACGCCTGAGTTATGTTTTAATTTCAAATCCATTATTCAAATAAAATTTAATTTAAATAATTGTCACTTCAAATGTCAATTAATTCGTACTTTAAATGCGAAGCGTTTGTCGCACGAATAGAAAGTGTAAACAAAAACAAAGTGATTGTAAAATGAGTGTAAACTACGTCATATAGCAATCAGTTCTTTACTGATGATTTCAAGCATTAAGTGTTGGAATAGTTTGAGACGTTATTCGTGTGTACTATGATTGAAATGAAACCTATAGAAACCTATTGAATAACATCTTTGTGTATGTTATTGCGTTTGAATTTGGTATCAATTTCAAATGTAATTTAAATTAATTGACTAAAAATTATTCACTTCTGAGGAATATTCGATATTAATTTCACTTAAGGATGGGTTTAAATGAGATGCCAGACAACGAAAAGTTGCTGTTATGTCGAAAATACTTTTACAGTAATTATTTGATAGTTTTATTTTTAAATTAAGTCATTTTATCATAAGCCAAATGAAAAGAAAATAAACCTTAACTATAGTAGAATTTAAGATGAATTAAAACTAAGAGCTTAAGAGCTAGAAATGATTATTTAGTATTGTTTTTCTTAATTTGTATGTGTAGTGATTTTATTTGTTGATTCAAATAGATTTAAAAGTGAATAAAATAAACATACGAGTGATTTATTATAGTTTGTATTAAATTAATTTGTATCAAATTAATTTGTATTTTTATCCTGGTACCAAAAGTGGGCATCTTTTGTTTACCGCTCTTATGGTTTGTAAACACGATTTGGTTTTTTCCGACTGCATTCATTAACAATCCATTTCCGAACCAGAAATTGATCCGGAAATATGTGGCTTATTCTATGGTTGGATCTATTGTTTGGATAATAGCCATCATTTCATGGATCGTAACATTCCAACTGAAGAGAGCCAGTTGGGACCAATTCGGAGATTATCTCTCATTCAATATTCCGCGAGGAATTCCATAAATAAATACTTTATAATTAATTTAGTTTTTGATCGTCTTTTAAGTTATTAAATTAATGATAACTCTTTGTTTAAAAATGTTATTTATTTAAAATTTGGTAAAATATTTAATTGATCTCTTTTGTAATTATATTTGAGCTCATCTGTTATTTAAATGTTTGTAAATGCTAGTAAAGTTTGTTTCTATTTACTAGTAGTTTTTGTGATTCTACAGATTTGCTTATTGAATCTGTGATATTAGGTTAAGTTCTGAAGTTCTGACAATTCTTTCAGATCTAAGTCTAAGATTTAAATTGTTGAGCAAATAGCGTTACAAATAAATTGTTAGATTTTGAGTAACGACAAACTTTAGTGCGATTTTTAATCAAGATAATCATAGTATTGTTTACAAGAATTCTGTTAGAGAAAGCTAAAACCTGTCCGGTAGTAATTTGATAAATTTTTAAAAGTTAAATAGCTTTATAAAATATCGATAGATTTGCATGAAATTTAATAATTATATACTCTTATATATGACTTAATTGTTTGTGGCTTTGAACGGCGCACTGACCCCACCATAATCAATAGCCCAAAGACTTCTGGCTTCTTTCACTAACCTTTGTGCGGACTCCGGTTTTTTATTCGAAACATTTGTCCATACTTTGGTAATCGGTTTTATATTTTTGCTCTAACCTTACGCTTCTTATATTCTACTTTACAAGTGACCCAAAACTTCTGTATAGGCCACACTTGTGGTGCATTAGAAGCGTTATCCCTCTTAATAATAAAATCAATATTATTAGCTTCTGACATTTTTTTAATTCGTTCCTCAAGATTCTGATTTTGTGGCTCCGGTTTGGCTTCTGGTGAACTTTTAGTAACTACAGCCCCACGTCCTTCTGTCGCAATTATGTATATAAAAGTACACAACTCTTTTTGCAAGTATGTCTTGTTCAACCATCCCATCTTTAAAACTACAAACGATATTTTGCTAAATTTGATGTCGATTGAAAGGATAAACTTTTTACTTTGATAAGCTTTAGTAATGGCGCAATACCCTAAAGGATTAATAAGGAATTAAATCTTAAAGTATTTTTGAAGTTGCCACCGAACAGACTTTATGATATTAAATATTAATATTTTTTGAACTGATGTCGCGTTTAACAAGTTGCAAAAGTTTAGAAAACAAACAAGTCTTCTGAACCAAATTCTAGATTAACATTTGAAATGATAAATTATTGACTAAAACCGTTGATTTGCACTGGTGCGGCTGCTTCTTTTCCGATCAAATAAGCAAACATAAACGCCAAAGTTGTCACAATCAAATTGATGATTGCTGGCAAAATCTGTACAGTCGCAAAGTTACAGATTGTGCTCAAAGCCATTAAGACACCAAATACGAGTGTCAAGCTCTGATTCTCTTTACAGCGCCAACTAATCCAACAATTTCTACGACTAATGTTATGGCTGAGGCCACAATCACAACAATCAATGTTGCTTCTGAAAAATTCAAAATTGTCATATTTAGAAAGGGGCTCAGCCCAGAAAAGTGATTTCAAAACTTTTAATTGAGTAGTAAAAGAATAGAAATCTCTAATACTGATGTAAATCTAATACTCACTAATATTTTCAGGATGTTGACTACGATGTTGATCAGAATCTACCAGAGCCAAAGCTGCAATCGACAAAATAAGCAGGACAGCAGCTCCAATAAGTGCCAAAGCTTGGAAAATAATTAAAGCAATTTTAACTGCACGAAATTTACCACTTCTAACTCCTGAAGGCATTCTTAATGTGAAAAATGCGCTTATAAATAATAAGTAGGTTTAGGAGTATGCTGTGTTGTTAGCTTTATAGAGACATTTCACTTCAAGCTTTACTTTGCAACAGAGTACTAGCAATATTGTTGAATAAACGAAACAGGTACAATAAAGAATAAAAAAGTAATCTATTCTTGTTATTCGTGCAACTTAATGATTTTTATAATGAACAGTAATACACAGCACAGTACAGTAGACTGAACTAAAATCAGAGTTTGGAATATGAAGACTGCGACTGCGAGAAGAACCTCTTCTCTATCAGAAAATATTAAATATTTCATATTTTGAAGATCTATCTCAAACTCAGCATCAGATTTCGAAAGGTCGAACGAATCGTTGTTTGAAAGATAGCAAAAATTATCTTGTCAAGAACTTTAGCTATAACATTAAATGTTTCAATTAATTGAATTAATAATAATTTATTACTGATAGACAGCCTTTAAGTATCTGAAAGTGGTCCGACAAAACTATGTTCTCTTATCTCATACTTTGAAAGTTGATACGAAGAGAGAGATTTATACCCATGAATAAATCTGAAAATTAGAAATTATTTGATTCTTTGCAAAAACCCGATTGACCAAAATAAGACTTTAAAAACAGGCTTCTAGTATATAGTAAACTAGTCAGATTTGTTCTTGCAGGCAAGGCTCTCAGATTCAGCTCTCAGATTCTAATTTAAACTACTGTACTTTACAGAAGCGAATAGAACTTATGCAAGTTTTATCGATTTTCATTTTGTTGACACCTGGAGACGGTACAAAAGCGTTTCAAAATTTTTCTAATGATTTCAATTCCAATATTAATTGTCTCTATCTTGTTTGCTTCTAAAATAAGACTGATTCGGGATAATAAACTTGTGTTACAAGACCTGGTCAGTTTATATCAGTCAGGTTTGAGTGAATTAGTTTAAGACAAAGACTTAACTAAATACCGCATGAGAGTTATGGTAAATCGCAAGATTATTTCACATTAATCTGACCTAATTAGAAGAGGAATCTTACAATAGTAATTGTTCCATCATTCACGTATTTAAAATTGAAAGTTTTGTGACGTTAACAATTCTCATACAACTCTTATTGTGCTATCAAACTTACTAAAGTTTAAACGGGACTGACTCAAAATTGCTTAACTATGCTGTTAAACTCCTCTCCTAGTTAGATCAGATTAATGTAAAATAATCTTGCAATTTGCTATAATTTTAGATCTGTATCTAGTTAGGTCTTTATATTAAACTAATTGACTCAAATCTGATTGATATAAGTAGACCAGGTCTTGTAACACAAGTTTATTTATTCTGAGTCATTCTTGTTCCAGAAATAAAACAGTCAATATTTCGAAATACTCTGTTGTCATCTCTAGGTCTTAAAAAGAGAATAAATAAAACTTGCTTAAGTTCTATTCATTACTGTAAAGTAGCTTTACAGCGTTGTTTAAACCTTAGTAAGTTTGATACTATAAGCGTTGTATGAAAATTTTTAATATGTAAAACTTTCAATTTTAATAATATAGTTATGAAATAAGCAAACGGCAGAACAATAAACAATACGAATGTAAGCATTAAAGAATGAAAGCAGTAGACAAACATTCTAGTGCAAGTTGAGTCAAAAAAAATTATGCAAACCTCACGCAATATCGATCACTAGCTTGAGACGATTAGTTCATAGAAAGTTGAAATTAAGAAATACGTTGATCATTAAGTTTAGTAATAGTGAGAAAGTGATATAATTTAGCTATTTGATATGAATCAAATCACTATAAATCTGATATTACCATGTATTGGAGAGCCGTCAGAACACTTCCATATATGCAACTACAAGTACTAAAGAAGTATAATAATATTGATTTACAACAAAACAATTATTTTAAAGTAAAATTAGAAAGTATGATTCTTTAAGCGTGATATCTGGGCTTTAGGTGTTGGTCTCTATGAATTGTTTAAATTCCTTCAAACGTTAGTAAAGTCAAGGATCCAGAAATGAAAATCGAAACCAGAGCCAATTTTGCAAAGTATACGTTTTAGAAACAAATGAACAGAAGCTGGAGGTTACCGAAAAATATAGTCATAAGTAAAGAATAGAAAGAATTGCTTTTTGGTTTGTTAGAACCTGATAAACAAAAAAAGAATGACTGTCGATGGCATTGTTAGACATCTTTGGTATGTTGGATTATCTAAAGTTAATTCTATTGGAAAACGAACTTAAAATCTAGTTTGATAGTTAATAAAGACTCGAATTTTGAATAAAAGTTACTTCAAATTTGACTCATTACGAATTCATATAGTAACTGGAACAATAAAATTTATAATTAAACAAATTCATGTAGTATTAAGATTGATCTGAGTTTATGTCAATTTATTCTTAGGATTATTGGACAATAATCAAACTTAAAATAACTGATCTGTGATAAGTCATCTTAAAACTATTCTAATAAACAGACAACTAGTATCTGAATGTGTAAAGTAATGTCATGTTCTGAGACATATCTGTTGCTATGCTGGAGATAAGTGACTGAGAAATTGAGAAAATTCAGAAAGAAACTCAATGTTAACAGTAACAACACTGAATACTACTGCTAATTTTGAATACTATTGGGAGCCATTGCCTAATAAAAATTACTAATATCTTCACAATTACTCTCAAAACACAAATACATTTAAATAGAGAACAATATCTGAATAAATTCTTTATATAATCCTCTTACAATGAATGCAAATGTGAGGAATATATTGAGATTTATTCATTCACTTCTATTCAAGTTATATAATATTTGACGAGTTTTCACCGAAACTTTTCGAGTCTTATCAGTCCTTTTGATATGTCATCGATAAAGACGCTAGAAACGGGAACATCCTATTTTTGTCGACGTCATAAAATCGTCGATAATAGACATCAGAACACCGAATGAGTCTAAAATTATCGGAATACTTTTTTCCGATAATTATGGACTTATTGGGCGTCCTGATATCTATTTCCGACGAATATTAATCTATTGACTATGAATATTCAGCTCTTTGAATTATAGAGTATTTTCTGTTATAGGATTAAAATATAAAATGACTTGACAATCATCTAATTGTAAAAATATATTACTGAATCCTTATAAAAGAATAGACCATATGTTTTCTGAAGTGTTTTATTGCAAAGTCATTATCAAATCACAGCTCAATAGATTCGAATGAACAAGAACACTTCAACATTAACATGAAAAGCATCAAAAAGTCTTTAAAAAGCTTTTTTGGCTTCAGCCTCAATTTGGGTGTAGTGCTTGATAAGAAGAGTTAGTTGATCGTTAGATTTTTCATAGAGGAATCTTTCGACATGATTCAAATCAGTTCTTTTTAATTCTCTGGCAGCGTGTTCTTGTGACGCCTTGAGCAGTGGGATCTCTCTTTCAACTTGATTAACAATTCTTTCCTGAATTTCCTTATTTTTTGTGACTATATATTCATTAAGCTCTCTTTGCAATCGCAATAGAGCGGCATCGGCTCTAACGATATGTTCGTTAATGAATGAGAATAAGAGCTGATCGTAAGCTTGTCTCCAGTCAGTCGGTGCTTCAGTTGGGGCGAAAACTATCGGCCCATAAAACAAATTAGGACTTTATAAATCAAATAAAACTTCAATAGAATAAGTAGGTTTTTAAATATTCAAACTCACAAGCGGGTGCTTTTGTTGCGGGCATTGTGTGAACTTTAACCGCATTCTCAATCAAAGTCAAGGCCTTTTGCAATAACGCAGCCTCAGATTTTGCTTTTTGGATGAAGAATATTTCTAAAGCGTTGAGTCCAGTCTTCTTTAATTCTTCGTCGAAATGATGCTGAATGCCTGAAAGCATTGGCAAAACATAGTCAAGTTCTCTAGCGATGTGCGCACGAACTTCTTCACTATTGGTTTTCTGGAATTCGACCAGTTGGTGGCTAACTCTTTCTAAAAATTGTTCTGCTTCTCTAATCTTTTCATTTATGGTTTCCATTAACAAGTGATCGTATAGTTCTCTGTAATCGACTGGATTTTCCGTTGCGGCAACTAACGAAAGAAATTAAAGTTTTTAGATACTAATGAATCACAGCATTTGGAGATTTTGAAATAGTAAATTATCTTATTAATTTTCCAGATACTTATCACTAAAAGTTTGAATCATTCTACGAAAACAGAATATTTCTTAAAATCTTGATATTCATCATCAAAATTTTTGAGTAATTTTATAAAAACAGGATATTTCTCGAAGACCTAGATATTCATTACAAATAATATCCTGTATATTCTTTTGAAAGTATAATATTCCCTAAGGATCCGGATATTAATCTCTAATTTATTTTATCTTTTCATAAAATGAGATTATTTTCTAGATATCCGGATTTTTATTAGAAAAAATTTGGCTAATATTTTGGTTGATTCAATTATTATCTGACTTACAATAGGCAGGTGTTGTGCCGAGTTTTTTCTCAGCATATTCTAAAGCGCTTTGCATATCGTTCAGTTCAGTACGAATCAAATTAATGGTGGACACAGCTCTCAACAAGAAAAATTCTTCAGAAAGCACATCGTGACTTTTAGCCAACTCAGCTTTGACGTTCTTTTCGAGCTATATATAAAGATTAAGAATAGTTCCGAAAACTTTTCTTCAATAAAGTTTTCAAAAGTAGAATTTTTAATATTCATACATCGCTGAGATGTCCCAATTCATCCTTAATATTGGTTTTAACAACAGCTATGGCTTCCTTTTCGGGCCTTTTGACTAATCCTTCGGTATGCTTCAATAAGGATTTCAATCTTTCTTCTAATAGTGAAAGTGTTGTTTTGGTTTCCTCTTGAAACTTAGCCCAATCAGCAGCTAATTAATTGATAGAAAATTATAAGTAATCTTTTAAGTAGTTTCTTAAACTTGAACTTACAATAAACCAATCCTAAACACAAAACTAAAATAACACTAGTCTTCATTTCGAGAATTCTATCTTAAAGAAAACTGTATACTAGAAACAAACCTATTAGAACGTTACTACTTTGTTAGTCAGTTTATATATTTGACTAAAAGCTGGTTATCGTGAGAATAGATACCGGATTCAAAATCTGGTATTTTTTTTAGAGTTTACTTCAATTTCGTAAACTGATAGCAAATTGTGTTCTATATTTTCAATTAAATTATGATATATGTTATAATTCAACAAAAAATTTATTTTCGGAATGTTTAACAATAACATCGAAATTTTATTCATTAATAATAATGCATTATTTAAAAAGGATCAAATCATCTGGAATTCTGACAGAATTGGTAGAAAAATTATTGTGAAGATATTTTTTTATGAGTTTTGAAAATTTTGACTTTTGAAATGAATTAATAAACACAACAGGCATTGTATTAACTTTTGTTGAATAGATTCTGTTGTTTTTTAGGAAATAACAACATTCGAAAAAACTAAATTTATCAACAGATACTTGCAAAGCTTCTTCATTAAAATCTAAAAATAAGAAATTTATATTTATAAATCTGAATGAATTATGGCAATATTTTAATAGCGAAATTTATATTTGTTGACTTAAATTCTTTGTTCATTTAGAAAAGAATCTTATAATGCAAAAATTATAATTTAATACTTGAATTCAAAAACACATATCATGGTATCATTTCGCTGAATTTCATTTCGTCAAACTGCATTCCGCCGAATTCCTATTTCGTCGAATTGCACTTAGCCGAATTTACAAACAGGTGTACCTACCTATAAAAACTTTTCTTTCCTGTTAGCAACCTAATTGGGATAACTATTTTATACGAATAACTTAGCCAAAAAGAAATATTTAAATCAAATTAAAAAGTAGAATCTATTGTTCCATAACGAATTTTTTGCAATAGACTGATTCAATTAATAATACGAGTTTAAGTGAATGTTAACAGCGTTCTCAGTCTACCGTAAATAAGTTGCAGCACATTTTTTGCTCTACAGAGCAGTGCTGTAGTCAGGTAAGAAGCTAAGTGCGAACAGAATTCAATATTTCAACAAAATATCGCAAATCAAGACATTTTTATTGTTTATATTATTTTTGAGATAGCGCATCTCTGTATAGACTTAAAAACCAGGCAAATTTAAGATTTTTTTGTAGACACTTAGATTTTTGAATGCAGTGAAAATATT
The DNA here is from genome assembly GCA_018873245.2 of Archegozetes longisetosus. Taxonomy (NCBI): domain Eukaryota; kingdom Metazoa; phylum Arthropoda; class Arachnida; order Sarcoptiformes; family Trhypochthoniidae; genus Archegozetes; species Archegozetes longisetosus. The sequence goes on along the minus strand of JAEMBT020000008.1, from coordinate 9,904,796 downwards.
TAATGGCCCTTTTCTCTCAAATTAAGTTACTATTGCTGTAGAATCAATTTTATTTTATCAAATATACAATTTACATTTCTCTATACGAATGAAATCTATAGATAGGTACGCCTGTATGTAAATTTGGTGAGATGGGAATTCAGCGAAATGACATTCGACGAAATGCAGTTCGGCGTAAAGAAATTCAGCGAAGCGGCACATAATCCGTATCATTAATACGTCTTTGTAAATCCTCAACTTACTAACGACTCAAAAACATTAAACACCGATAATATAAGCACAGGCAATGATATGCGTGACGTTTTTCAAAATTTTCTATCAGAAGTTGAATTTTTATCTGTTAACTTTGCAATAAGTGATTGAATATCTCAAAGAACTTTGTACACGGCAAATCCTATATCATAGACTGGAAATTTCTTAAAGCTTAAAAATAGGTCTCAAGAATTAGCAAAATACCATTTTTGATGGCACATCTTTCATACCATAAGTTTTCTTGGCAGCAAGTGTTTGCTATATTTTTATGATTAAGCTAGTTTAAGTCAGTAATAGGTATGAGAATATGGCTCAATAAAAGATATACTCTAGATTTTTCTATTGTGCTACATTTAACTTTAATAATCTGATTGTATTACAATAGAATAGAATCTCAAGTATCCTGCAAAACTAAATAAACAGCACTTTTGTACATCTATTTTTTTCAACTAGATTTACATAAATTTGGTCAAAAAATTATTTTATCTTTAAGAATTTTATATTTGTTAGTGAATATTAGAAGATGCAAAGCTTTGAAAAAGAATAAAACTCAAGATATTTTAATTTTTTAAATATTTATTGAATGATTCCTACATTTTGAGTGCAGACAACCAAACGTAAAAAATAAGAAACAAATTTAAGAAAAATGAATCACTTAAAAGGCTGGGCCTTTGATTCTGGCCTCTTCACGACCATAAGCGACTACAATAGCCTCCAAAACACGTATCTCTCTCTCGACATGGAATCGTTCAAGAATACCATGAGTTGTCTCTAATTCAGCCTGCAAATCTTTAATCAAAGCTTTAGCTTTGACCAACTCAGCATCAATCTCAGTTGTAACCTTAGTCTTGACTTCATCGGTCTTGTGGAGAAGATATTCCCGAACTTCATGAGTGATCTCTAAAAACTTGGCCTCAGCTGCGCGAACTTCGGCCGATCTGTTTGCAGGTGCAAAGAATTCTTCGACTTCGAAATAAGTGGTACCTTTGACCTCCTTCTCAAGAGCGGTGTAGTGTTTGATCAAAATAGTAGCCTCATCGTTGACCTTTTCGAACAAGTATCTTTCGACATGGTTCAAGTCGGTTCTCTTGAGCTCTCTTTGGGCGTATTCCTGAGCGTTCTTGACTAATGGAAGAGTGAATTCGACTTCTTGGGCAACTCTAGTGACTAATTCCTTGTTATTGGTTTGTTTGTATTCGTTGACTTGTCTTTGAAGACGGACTAAAAGTTCGTCAGCTCGTCTGATGTTTTGTTCGGTCAATTCGAATAAGAGTCTGTCATATTCTGATCGCCAATCGACGGGAGCGACAGTTGTGGCTGCAAAGTCTTTATCGAAAGATATGCGTAATTTAGTTTTTGGTAGTTTTAATTGATAGATAGAATGAGACAAACTTCTTAAGGATATTTATAGAATGAACATCATAATATTTTAGCTATGAGAATCTAATTATTTAATTATTAAAGGCATAAATTATGTTCTAATATTTTGGTCTATCAAGAGTTTGACATAATTATAGAAAATGTTTATAACTGATAATCTTATTATAGAGGTAATTTCAGGCTTTAGTGACGAAGTTTGAGTGCTATTGATGGGAATTACGCTCAGAAACAATACAGAACAATTTAAATTTAAGTTCGCCTTACAACCAACATCACCTTGTCTTATTACAAATATAGAGACCGTTTATCACTAAAGCTAAGTTTCATGAGATAGTCATTATAGTCGAGACATTCGAAGATTTTGATGTCTATTTGCGCATAAAGTCAACTTTTGTTTACATTTTACATTAGAATAAAGACTTACATGCGAAAAGAGATGGCTTTGTATTGACTGCTGCTTCGATTTGAGTATAATGCTTAATAAGAAGCTGGACCTGATCTTGTGCCTTCTCATACAAGAATCTTTCAATATGATTCAGATCAGTTCTCTTAAGTTCAGTTTGAGCATGGTTTTCAGCCATCTTGAGAAATGGTAAAATACCCTCAACTTCAGCAACAATTCGTGCCTTAACATCAGCAGACTTAGTACTTTGGTATTCTTGCAATTGTCTGTTCAATCCCAACAACATACCATCAGCTCTGGCAATATGTTCTTCGATAGTCTGGAACAAGAGTCTGTCGTATTCTGCTCGCCAATCAACCGGCTTTGCAGTTTCGGCATAGTCTAATAAAAATTATAGAAACAAATTATAGAACTTTTGAAAGAACCTTTGAAAGCATTTCGATTTAAATTTAGTTTCAATTAAATTTTCAATTTTACTTTTTGGCTAATATTGAATTAGAAAACTTATAGTTTTTTAAGTTAACTCCTCTTTGCCTAATATTATGCTCAAAAGCTTAACTTCTAAATTTCATTTTTCCTTAACCTGATATTGAAGTTAAAATCTTTTAAAGGTTTCTAGTTTTACTCTTTCTTAGCCTAATATTGAATCGAAAAAGTTGATAACTTTTCAACCCTGCTATTTGTTAATCTGATATCGAACTAAATAACTTACAAACTGGTGCTTTAGTAGTTGCGGCTGTAGTGGCCTGAACTTGTTTCTGGATATCAGTCAAAGCTTTGATAACAAGGAGTCCCTCATCTCTAGCTTTCTCAATAGTGAATCTCTCCAACGTATCGAGACCAGTCTTCTTCAACTCTGTATCGAAGTGTTGTTCAACTCCCTTGACCAACGGCAAAATGAATTCCAATTCTCTAACGATGTGTTGTCTGAGTTCCTCATTTTTACTGGTCTGGTATTCTTTCAGTTGATGGTCAAGTCTTTCTAAGAAACGTTCTCCTTCTCTAATTCTTTCATTGATCAATTCCATCAATAAATGATCATATTTTTCTCTGTAATCTTCTGGTTTTTGCGTAGTAGCCGCATCTGAATCAATTATATTCAATAGTTAGATAAAAGTCAGGTAAACTGTTTTCCAATACAGAAATCATTTGCTGGAAGAACTGGATAGGTCAATGCTATAATAGCAGTAGGCTAACAAGCTCTTTAAGCAAATTACTCAATTACTTACTGCTCAAATATGCGGCTGCGCACAAAAGCATCAAAGCCAAAATTTTCATTTTCTAAAGTTATTGTTTCTTTTTTTTTTTCAAGAAAGAAAATTTTCCAAGACTATGAATAACAGCGAAATTGCATGACTTTTAATTAAGCTTATATACCAGCTTAGATCCTATTATCGTGAGAATACACTAGAGATAAGCTTATGTTTAAGGTTTGTGTGGTAAAGACCATAGGGTAGAGAAGGACGTCAATATCTGTTACTGGCACTTGAATTCCTATAAATGAACTAGAATTCATTTCAAGTTTATTAAAAATTGTTAGATCATTATCTAATCATTTGTTCTTATTTGGTGCATTTTCACAATAGAATTTCAAAATTGAACCTTCTTTCGAATGATATATGACTCACTAGTTTTAGGAGTTTCTTAAACTGTTTAAGTTGTGAAGCCTTTATTCAGATCTTATAATAACTAACAAACATTTAATTCAAATTAATTTGAATTCCAGAGGTCCAAAATTTATTACGTTTGATTGCGGTTCTTTGAGTAAAATTTGAGATTTTATTAAACAAAAAGGAATATACTAATTAGACACTGTTTAACCTATAAATATTCGCAGACAGAGAATTTGGATCTAAGTGGCGAGATCTAACTAATAATTTCTATGTATAAAGAATTTTGCATTACAAGTGTTACAAGTGAAAATTGTTATAATAAATTGTTAGCTATGTTATTCGTTTTGCATGAAAAAGAACAGGGATTCAATATAAATTATTTATTCTTATAATAAGCAAATTAGATATGGTAATTCGAAATATGTGCAGATATAAAAGCTAATTATAGTAATGAAAAACAATTCTGTTTGAAAAACAATTTTCAGTCAAAACAAGTGTTATTCTTATCCTATTTTCTATCTTAGACCTATTTTCTAGTCTTGCAATTTCAAAAGTTGTTAAGAAAATTTTCCATTGATGTTTACCATTCTACTATATTTTTCGGGTTAATAATTGAGGATCAATTTTATCAAAAATTTGAAGCTTAAAATAACTAATTAAAAGTAGTTAATGACATGGGAGAAATTGATAGAAGATAACTTATTTACTCAAACTGATAATAGTTATTGCACCCTTGAATTAAAATAGGTCAAACTCGTAAGCTTTGAGGGCAAGTGTACTACCGTCTTTTCTGTTATTCATCATTAGATTTTACTTCTGATTGAAAAATTGTTAGATATTAATGCGAAAGTCAACAGATGCCAGAATGCTCTGTCTCTATTTGATGTCTAAGATTCAAATTATTTTATCTGGGCAAATGTGCCAAGAGTTTGCCTGTTCAATAGAAACGGTTAACGTTTTTGAAACGATTCATAAAATGGTGGTGTAAAATTAAGAATCCAAGTAGAAATTTTAATCTGAATAAATAACGATGAGGATCAATTTTAACAAGTCTTGGTGATTTTTACCAAACAAATGAAACTAGACAAAACTTTTCTTTTTAGAAAAGAATGTTTATTTAAACTTTATTTTGAGTAACAAATTATTGAAAATTACATATAATGTAAAATTTATTGAACTAATTTTCGTTTAATTTAGCCCAAGCGCTTATTTATCAATTCAAACCATATTTTTTTTAGTCCAATCCGAAAATTTACCCAAGTGTGTATAAACTCCGGGTAATCCTTTTACAGCACAGGGTACGCCGAATGATACCAAACCTATTTGATAAGATCGCACGCCTCTCGTTTGTATCAGTGGTCCACCAGAATCACCCTAAGTATCAATATCTCCCAAATTAAATAAGATAATAATTAGTAAAAGAATTTAAGCTTTAGAATGGATAGTTGTGCCTTTTACCGCAGATCACATTAATGTTTAGGTTAAGGTTAGGAAGTATTGAAAGGTAGACCTCCAATCTAAACCTAAACTTATGAAATAGTGTTTCAGTAAATGGTCGCAGACAATATTGTGCACGACAACCCATATTTAAGTCAAATTCGTTTCTATCAATCAATCATTATTTTATAAAATCTAATATCTCAGTATCCTATTCAATATTGAACTATGTTTAAAGTCTAAAAGCTTTTAAATACTAAAAGTCATAAAACTTGCAATTCATGAGACTTCAATTCTTTTGCAAATTTGCTAAGAGCTGGCTTTTATTAGGATATAACAGAATATTCTGCAGTGATTTATAGAATATTTTAAGAGTCAATACATACTAGACAAGAATCTTGACCTCCTTGACCGCCGGCACAGATATGGGTACTATGAATACTCATATATTCTCTATAATTTATGGCACACTTATGTCTGTCCCAAATTGGAAGTGTTATTTTCTGTAGCCATTCAGAGTTAGCTTTATTCTCGCCCAACTGTCCCCAGCCGGCCAGTTGGCAGCGGCCTCTCGGCTCACTATTCTGTTCTGTCAGACATATGGCATTCACAGTAAATTGTTGTCGACTATTGAGTGTGTATTTGATTGGACTTTTGACTCTAATCAATGAAATGTCATTGACTTGTTGATCGGCATTCCATCCCTCGTGAACTATGAACTTGTCTGGTATGATAGTTTGAGCTGTTTGTTGCCAGTTGTTGATTCCAGCTTTTATAACAACTGTACTTTCTTTTCCCATCAAGCTATTAGATTAAGAAAAAATGCTTAGTTATTAAAACGAGAATCGATAACCATAAAAAACTTTCATGCGTTCTATTGATTGATGCACTTGAAAATAGAGAAAAATTGTTATTCAGATACATTTAACCCTAAGTTAATCATGTTTGTCATTAATATACTATACATCTAAATAATGAATAAATTTTAAGCTTTATTTCATTTTTAAACAATCTATTGTTGCAGATCAAGGTCATCAATGATTTTCCATAAGTTTAACTTGGCTTATGTTTAGTCTTATTCGGTACAACTAAATCTTAACTCGAATTAAACGTGAGCACGACCCGCAACAATAGGTGTCCTTAAAACAAATAAAGCCTAATTCTATTGTTATATCTGGTTAAAAATAAATAGGTAATAAAATGAATTACTTATCAAGACAATGGGCTGCAGTCAGAATATAATATTCGTTAAGAATAGAAGCGCCACAAAAATGTTTCAATGACTTTCCCTCTCTATTCAACTGAAGAGACGCGAGCCATGGAAACTCATGAGGTTCTGCATCTTCGCCTAGTGCAAAAACAACAAAAACTCTCAAAACAAGCTTCATATCTAACCGAATCCATACCTCCAACAATTCTACCCATATGTCTATTCCTATTCCTGAATAGAGAATTAGTTCCAACGCGATCTCTAAGTCCACAATGCAGTGGACTCTCGAACGCACTTGATCCTTGAAAAGACTTGGCATCTTTCTTATTATCAGTAGTTTTTTTTCAGTATCTTGTAATGAATTATCTTCATCGCCATTCGTATCTTTCTTTTTCGTAGCAATTGGGTTATGAGTATCAGCATGTGATCCAAAACCTGACTGACATTCTTTGACGCATGATTCAATTGTGAAGCATAAGTGATAGCAATCATTAACCGAATGACTGAAAGTTAGTTCAGAACAAAAAATATTGATGATTAATAGGTTTATCACTATTATTGTTTTTAATATAGTCTTTACTTGATTAAAATGACTCGACATTCTGACTAACAGTAGACATCAGGTTTTAATGCCATATGGGTTCTAATCGAGAAAATAAGACCTAAATATGCAATATTATTTAACTGAATCTTTTCTCCTAAATTCTTTATGTTTTATACTTAAAGAGTTGATGATTTTCAATAGAGGGAAACTTACAGAAAGATTAAGTGAAAGATTTTTCATTTAATGAACTTTACCGAAATTAATCAGTGTTTGTAAATTTACAATGATTTTTAGTAAATCAAACTCATATAGAGATCCATGAACACTATTCCAAACCATAGTATTGAGCGATTCTGACCCTAAATAGACGTATTGCTTTAAGTCATCTGTTATTAATTTGAAACAATATTTTTATTTTAGCACTCGTTTAGTAGATCAATAAACTTATTTAATCTGGGATACAGATATATCACTAGTGATCCTTTGGAGTGACTCCGGAGCACTAGGACCACTAGGTCTATGGTCCCCCAACATGGGTATCATTCGAAAGAACTTGTCAATTAGGTTTCCACGGTACAAGCTCCATGAACATAGAGCCTTCGGTTATAAGGATACAAGCCTTTTCAGGGTTAAAATAAATAAAACGTATGTCTGAGCATTGGCTCTATTTATTTGCTCAGTCCATGTTTCTTACAATTAGAAAACAATTTCGAAAAATTCATCTAAAGTGTTACAGTTGTTTAGAAGTGTAAAGTTTATTTTGTTTAATTTCTTAGAATTCTTACGGACATTTTTCATACTTTTTTGGTAACACAGTCTGATACCAAACTTATAGTTTTGATTTTTCAAAAATTCATTCATCTTAATCTTATTTGATCAGAAAATAGATTGAATGCCATGCCATATACTGTAAAACATCTTATTTTCGAAACCAGTTGTAAAAATTCTAATCTGATCCTATTACTCGAAAGCATAGCTGTAAGTTTTAGAAGATCGAGTTTAGGCTAAACTGACTTCCTCCAAGCTGATACTAATCAATGAAGCCTCACTTTTGGCCTAACTTTCAAAATTCAGTCAAGCTACTTGAGTGTCATAAAAATTATGAATAAATCAAATCTAGTCATGAAAATCATTGGAGTCTACTATTACAAAAATTCACTCAAATATCCAACAATTCTTGTAAGACAAATAGAGTAAACAAGACTAAACTATAAAGTTTGCTATCGACAAAGCCTAACTAATTTATGTTAGTAAATATAAATATTTTCTGAATTAAATTTTATATTGATATATTAAACGCAAATTTGAAAATTTACTAACTTTATAAACTTTTTAAATACATATTCGTACACTTTTGTGCATATTTTACAATTTTCCACACGTTTCGTGTGAAATCTGACTCAAAATCTGTCCCTACTCAATAGTCGGCATGACTTAATGCTGCCTTTTATTACGCCAAAACCCTGATACAATCAAAATGATTATAAGAATCAATTATTAGAGGATTGTGTGGAAAACATATGATTGATATCAAAAATAGTAACTGTCAATCAATTGCACGATCTATTGATGAGAAAGTTATCGCTGAGGAGAAAATAGATATAGAATATTGGGTAATAGATTTTATTGATAACAAGACTCATCAACCAGAAATCAATCAATATTTAGTTGATAAAAGTGTTGCTGATATTTGCTGTGGTAATTGTAATTCGCTTGTATTGATTAGTGACGGTGAGGCATATGCATAGGGTGGGAATCAATTCAGACAAATTGGAAATTAAAGTGATAGAGTCGTGTCAATGTTACAGCTATTGCTTGCTGATGTTGGGTCCTAAAAGTTTCAGATTCCATTTGAGGGCAGCGGCCAATTATTGCGTAATTAAGTTAAGTGTAACAAAACGGTTAATCATTGGTTTAATACTTCAAAGCCTCATATTATGTCATAAAATCATATCTATGACGTTCAGATCAGTCAAACCAATCGTTTCGTTCAATCAAAACAATTTGAATCATAACTGTTATGATCACTATGACCCCTATAACCATTATGACCTCTGTGACTCAAATTGTTTTGAGTAAACTTATGATTGGTTTGACTGATCTCAACATCATAGAAATAATTTGACATAAAAGGCAACTGTAAATATGTTAAACCAATAATTTATTAGATATAGCTTAATTATGCAATAACTGACCGCTGCCCCAAACTTTTAGTTACTGAAGTTTCCGTTTTAAGACAGTGTCAGCACCTCCTGGTTGGCCGCAATCGCCGTAACGTATCATATCATGTGAAAGGATTTAATAGCAGGAAAGTAAATTTATTTCTAGTGGTGCTTATCAAGCAACGGCACTATCCGAATAGATCATGCTTTCACTTGGGGGCACAAATAAGTTGTATATTAAAATAATTAAACAAAGTCCATGAAACATACTAGAACTCGTAAAAACAAATTTGATCTTCAGAAAGGTATGTTGAAGTCGAGGACTTTCATTGTCATGCGATGGAGATATTTATTCTCTTGATATAATTGTTGAGAAGAATTAGGACTAAGTGTAGATTTGGGTCTCTCAGCTCCGAGAGAACTGTCTATTTCAAATAAATTCACTGTTATCGCATTATTTTCCAATCATTTAATGATATTGTCGAAAATTACTTTCAAATAACAAATAAACCAATTGAAGGATTAATTGCTCAATTCAATGACGATTTTTAAGTAATGGATCTTTTGAAAAAAATTTTAATGAAATCGGAAAATTCGGAGAAGGACAATACGGAAAAGCGTTTAGAGCACCTAAAGTCAAAGAAATTAAGAATTATGTGATAAAAAAATTTAATTGAAAAAGTATGAAAAAGAGTTTATGAAAGAATTGTAATATTTATCCATCATTTCTAAGCTTCTAGAGAAAATTGTGAAATATTCCGATATTTGGCTTGAAAATAACTTCGATTTAAAAGATTGATAGTTTAGGAAGTCTCATACTTTATATTCTAATTTAATTATGTGATTAAACATTAAGAGATGTAATTAAAGAAATAGAAGAAAACACATCTAATAGGAAGTATGTCTAAAACCCGTAGACTCTAGCCTATTAACGACCCCTAACGATGACCCACCTAATTTGCAGCTTAGGACAAGACACTCAATTAGTCGAAAGAATTTTTGAGATCGGTGAATCGCTTAGCTAAAAATCAATGAAATATCACTAGCGAAACTACTTAAGAATTTCATTAAAAAATATAAAATAATTGCGGATACGTTGTAAATACGGTTTCTTTTAAACAGAACTTTTTTAAATTGGAATAACTTTGGAACTAATTGGAATATTTTAATAATTCATTTTTTAAAATAAACTTTGATTCGCCCTGTAGATATGTATAAGAGTTTAGGAATGCGTGAAAACGTAAAATACTTGATAGTTAAGTTATATTATAAAATAATGAAGTTATACTTGAATTATATTAGTGTAAAATATAAAAATGTAAAACTTCATTAATCTTGTTCGCTGTCAGTGGATTCTAAAGACACGTAAATCCCATCTAAGAATCCTGCGGGACTTGGAACTCGGGTAAGTGCTGCGCATATCCGACGAACCAAAGAACGGTCATAAGGTGTGCACAACACCCGATCGTTCTCAGGCCACGTTTGCACTGACAGTAGTAGTACAAGGCTGACTGGGCACCGCGTTTGGCCATATCTATTAAAACATAGATATGATATTTTGTAGCGACTGAAAATTAGAGTCGCATCTGGCGCGTCTACTTTTACACTACTAGCCGTATTCTCCTCGAGCCCAATAGCAACTACAGAGGGGTTCGATGCCCGAGAGGAAACTGTAGCCGACTTATCACTTGGAGCCTCTCTGCCTAAGCCTCCAGCGTGGCTTTATTTATTTTGGGGGTGACACCCGAGACCTCCCTGCCGCTAGCGAATGTCATGCCGGCAAAATCCGACCCAGACCACCTAGCCAGGTCTCTTACGAGACCTGTTGCTCGCCGGCACCTCAGGGAGGTGGCTCCGGTCGCAACAGCTAGCCCGTCCTGATCCTACCAAAATCTACTAGTTTTTTGGTTATAACCCTTGAATGGATTCATCGATTGACAATATTCTTTATATTTCTGAAGTAGGTCTTGGTACTGCATAATATCTGATATATTCGATTAGAGGATGCACTCAGGCCATTTAGGGTATACTCGTTACTTTATGCCTCATTTCAGTCAAATAAAATTTTATTAATTGACTACTAATTAAAAATGAAAATCTAAAAAAGATTTAAATGCAATGTATGTTTGTTAGTGAACATGACAGGTGGAGTCCGAATAGATACCATCTTTTATTTGAACTTCATATACATCTTCTGAACCAGTATTGAGGGCTGGATTTGAATATAAAATTTTATACTCGGAGACGACCATTTAAAAATGTTACTCATTTGTCATTTTTCAAAAATTTTATTTTCGTGATAAGTTATCGATCCCTGAACCTATCTGTTCGAGTATGGTATCGATCGATTCATCTCGATAAAATGAATCAAATGATATACTACAATCGAAGTTCCCTTTCATTCTCGATACTTATATCCAACAAACTGAAATTGCTTTTAATTATAATTTTTCTTCAAATGACCATTGATTTCATAATTATTATACACATTTTCTCAATCGTTATCAAGAGTAGATTGTGTATATAGTTTGAACTTCAAGGACACCCAAATCGAGAAATACACGAACATTTTGATTTTTATACTCACATTTATTGAAGGTTTTCAAATTTCGTCCACCACTTATTCGGGTAAACCGCTTCTAGAATACGCCATGAGGAGGTAGGTGGACAATTATCCCGATAAACTTTTGAATAAACTATAATACTTGTTTTTTTGTTTTTCAATTTTAATCCGTTTAGATTTTTAAAATTTTTTCATTGAATCAAGATGATTATTTACGCTGGAAATTTGAAGAAATATATACAAAGAACTTAATCACCAGCGAATATTCTCACTATGGCCTTAATAAGCTCAGCGAAATAATCTAATTCATGTTTTTAACTTGTCTCCGCCACAAATATTCACAAAGTTAGGAAGCAAGATACTTTTTAGCACTTTAATTTTTTTACTTGGGTGTCGTCTTTCTGTTTAGAGGATTAAAGAGTAGATCTAAATAGTGTCAATTTTGAGGATTTTTATGGCAAAATTTTCCATTCATTCAGAACTTTATATACGCAATCTGCTCTTGATAACAATTAAGAAATGTGTATAATAATTATGAAATCAATGGTCATTTGAAGAAAAATTATAATTAAAAGCAATTTTAGTTTGTTGGATATAAGTATCGAGAATGAAAGGGGAATTTCGATTATAGTATATCGTTTGATTCATTTTATCGAAATGAATCGATCGATACCATACTCGAACAGATAGGTTCAGGGATCGATAACTTATCACGAAAATAAAATTTTTGAAAAATGACAAATGAGTAACATTTTTAAATAGTCGTCTTCGAGTATAAAATTTTATATTCAAATCCAGCCCTCAATACTGGTTCAGAAGATACACACGAAGTTCAAAAAAGATGGTAGCTTTTCGGAACTCCACCCTTCAATATATTTTCTTTAGAGTTAACTTCCTTAATACTGAACTCATAAGAATTCTAAAAATTTGTAAAAATAAACTTTCATTTCAAACTTTGCGTTTTATTTATCATCTATGAAGTTCTGAAATTATGAGTGTTTTACTTGAAAATTTTAGCTCTAAATGTTAGTTTCTTATACCTATGGAAATTTCAGAGTTCTTAACTGTGTGAAAATATTTTACTACCTAATAGTTTAGAATTGTCTTCTTTTATTGGAATGCTATGGTGGCCAACTCGACCACTCGATATATTCACTCGATATATTCACTCGATGTATTCGCGTATTGAGGAGAAAGTTGATTGTGGCATATCTTTCGAAAGATTGGATATCTCTAAAACAACAACTAGCCAATTGCAACATTAGATGTCGGATGCTTCAGGATTTGCATATTGCTTGTAAAGATTTCATAATTTTGTACTGACTCATAATATTCAAATTAATTTGAAAGAGCGAAATAACATAATTATCATGTAGTCCTTCGCTGTGAATCAATTCGCATCAACTAAGATCAAAACAACAACGATAAAAATAAGTTTATGGGATTCTGGCTATCCATACACCCAGTATCTCATGATATATTTTAAAAGAGGTTATCATCCTGATCAAAATTGTCAATGGGCCCACCTCTGTATAGCTTATAGTTTATCCGCTAGATGTCCTTAAAGTAAACGTTTAAAATGAATCTTCGATTTTCTCTAAGGATATTATAGATATCGAAAAACGGGTTTCATAATTGTAGTCAGCGTTAAATTCTACATCGAAATCATATATCATATATTAAAAAGTCTTAGAGTGGAAAAATTCGATATAAAATATTTAAAGTCGAATATCTCGAAAAGTATTCGATATTAAAAAATTTGGATTTCATATTCGGAATCAGCGTTAAAAAATACATGTAGATCAGTTGAAAAGTCTATTTATAAAATAATAAATTTCAATAACATCTCAAACAACGCAAATCATGTCTTCACAAAGTGAAAACGCAACGGTCCATAGGGAGTCGGCCCCCAGGTAGGGACTTTAAGGGTGTTGAGTGGGGGCGAAGGCTGGGGTCCCCACCTATGCATTAATGTATCAGTAATAACAAATAATTATATCTTATATGATTGATAGCCAGGGTTTGTCAAACTTCTTTCTGAAAAAGTGAATTGCTCTGATTTTATTTAGTGTCAGCACCTGTTAACGGTAGGCAATCGTCATAATGCTATTAAATTCGAGATGGATATTTTTATCGAACAAGATTGTAATAGAATGTAATTTTTTTGAAATAGTAATCAAATATAGGTGTTTATATTAATTTTTTAATTCGTTTCAAGTTTAATACATTTTAAAATTTATTAAAACAGCGTAATAGAGCTGAATAAATATTCCGAGTTTTTATGATATATGAAATTCTATGCTAATTAGTCTAATAAGTATTGTACTGGTTATTCTAATCGTACATGAATACTGATCAAATGTTTTTATACGAACAGATGCTGAACAAATGATTAAATGATTTATTCATAGCTTAATTGAATTGTGTGCGGTATATAAATACTGTGCGAACAATATATGATTTTATTACAGTATTCTATATCGTAAACTCGTGTTTGATAAAATGCTTATTTATTATTTTGTTTTTGCGTTAGCAATCATAATATCAATTAATAACGTCTCTACTGTACATCCTAATCCTTTCACTACCAGATGTAATGATAGTCTACCCAAAGAAAAGGCTGATGAATACGCAAAATGCGAATCAGAGTTAACTCAAATAATAAAAGGCAAGTTATAAAATTTTCAAAGATATGGTATATTGTACAAAACTAAACCAAATGTCTCAACAAATTTTTATTTATTCTAAGATTCTATTTCCAAATGTGCAAAAGAACTTTGTTATAAAGACGGAAAATTCGCTAAACCAGACATTTGTTGCTTTGCTGTTAATTTTCGAGTATTTGAATTGATTATCGAATTTTTTTATATCGATATGACTTATAAAAGAATCTGAAAATATATTTCCAACATTAGAACATGTCTAATTGCTATGAGAGAATATCTGGCCCATTAGAAGAGGCTGAGGCCAAGACAAAAGGCATTGATGCGAATGAAATCAAGAATGTTAATAATAAAAATATTGACCAATTTGAAGTAAGATCTACAATTTTTTTCGTGTCTACTTAGATGTGAAAATTTTATTTTTTAAGGTTGAATCAGCTTAAAATTATTGTCTATTCCACAGGCGTGTTATGAAAAAGCATTAGGTTGAAGTCGAGGTATAGTGGTGGGGCATTTAAGAAATTAACATTAAAGTGACTTCTTTAGTCGTTACGCATTTACGGCATTTGAGACGCATTAAATAAACTAAATTAAATTGAAACAGAGAAAAAATGTAAACAAAAATATGTTCGTTTTAACCTAGACATTCTAATCCTAATTCCTTATTCCCAAACCGGTGTCCTAAGCACAAATTCAATGAATCCACGACTAGTCCAGCTGGGCTCTCACTGTATTTCGCGTGTGACATCAGTTCCTAGCTGGACTAAGGTCCAGCTCTTTATCCAATACTTGTTTAAAAAAGCTTCAAAGTTTAATAAAATTCATTCAGGGTTTTCTTTGCATAGAAGCGCTGTCATTTTTGAATTTTTTCTTATAACTTTTAGCCCCTTTTTAGAATTAGCTGCGGCAGTGTTTCTTGTCGAGCGCTTTCAACAAGTCTCTCTCCTTAAAAGAAAAATGGGCACAAACATACTTGCTTGTTGGCACAAACCTGGTGAGGCGAGGGATGCATACTGTCATTATTTACTGCATATTAAATATTTTTGTAAAATCTTTAATCTTAAAGAAATTGAAATGTACTAATACATAATGTATCAGTACCATGAGATATTCAATTTAAAAAATTTCTTTGTACTTCTATATTTCTTGAACCCAAAAAAGCATAAGTATTCTCTAATAATTAGGTTATGGTAGTCATCGCATTTGACAAGAACACTGTTGCTTTTTGTGAGTTATTGGGATACAATGAACAATTGATGGTTAACGTTATTGATTGTTTCTGATGGTCTTTTGAGACCATGAATGCTTCTCTGTGGTCACCGCATCTCTCACAGTCTTCAAAACAACGCGCACCCTCAATAAAGGAGGTTGATGACCACTTTCGTACCGAAAAAAGATGGAAGATTTTATCTCAACCTTATTATCTTCTGATATACACCCCTGCGATCATTGGAGTATATCCAAAGCTACGAACCCAACCATGAAATCAGGTTTAGCCATAAGAGAAAATGTGTGCCGCAATTTAAAATACTGTTGATTCAATTAACTGGGAGCTCCCAGAAAGAGTTTTAGAACTACCGAATGAATGGGGACAAGTGATTGATATGAAAGGACATTAAAGTACTTTAATAAAACATCTACTGTAATTTACATTAAACAATTAATTAAAACTGTACCCTTACGAAATTTTCTGTGCTCTACAAGTAATAAATAATGGTCTGAAATTAACGCTATAAATCTTAAAATAACATGAGAATGAATTTTCGGTTAATTGCAAACTATCAATACCTTCAATCAGAGTAAAGTAAGACTAAAAGTGAATAAAAAGCAGTTGGACTTGTAATCTTTTTGTTTCAGTGATTATATTTACATCTACTGTGATATAACCAGATTGATAGAATTATGAGGCTCAAATTATGGTATGAGAATCCATCAATAACTGAATTTGGGAAAAATTTAATTTGAAACTTCTAGAACTAACCTGACGTATTGGAGAATATGAACCTCACATAGTATAGCACGAATCTCCTATTAAAATGGTAACACGATATAATATCGCCGCAATAATATCGCGCGACATAATATCGCCGACAAAATATCGCTTCTCAAAAATATCGTCCGACATAATATCGCTCGACATAATATCGCGCAATAAAAACTCGAGCGATAAAATATCGAATTAGTGTTTTTGAATAGCTTGTAATGTCACTTGTAATGTTTGCTTGGAATTGCTAATAACATTTCGTTTTAAAATTTTAATCAGTTAGTTTTTATTTAGTATGTTTTATAGTTTTTATTACGTTTAAATCATTCATTTTCAACATGTATTTTATAACATGTAATTATTTATTTTTCATATAATTTTCTGTTCTTATCGATTATCTATCGTTTGTGATTATTTTTTTATTAAAGAAGTTCCTTTTTTATCAGAACATCCGTTTTAAATGCCTCTGATGCCAATTGTGCACAACTATAGCATAATTCATATTTTTACAGAAGTTCATACTTTTAATTTATAATTTTTTACGATTTAAAGGTATTTTGTCTGACGATATTTTTTATACGCGATATTATGTCGAGCGATATTTTTTACACGCAATATTATGTCGAGCGATATTACGTCGCGCGATATATCGTGCAATCTATTAAAATAGAATTATGTAATCGCAGACAATTTATATTCACGATTATTCTATTATTAATTGATATTGAAATTCGCTAACTTATATTTAATGATTACTTTTAAAATTATAGATTATTATTAATCAGAAATTACTATTTAATAAAAAATCACTTTCTAGATAAAAATTCTCTGGCATGCGATATAATTTCATTTTTGAAGTTAATTTGTCTTTATTTACTGAAAATTTGATACTATTTTATTAGTGGTTTTGTTAAGTATCCGGACTATCTTACATTTAAAGATATTTGGCGGAACTAAAATTTGAACAAACGATTAGTGAATATATGAGTCCACAGTCTGGTTGACCAGCGCCCACCTTAGTGGGAGGCATCCTATGTCAGTTGCGGAACCTTTTAAATTTATATCATCTATAATTTTCTTATAAGCTATTTCAAGTTCATCTGAAGTATTTAATCTTTTATCTTTATTAGACTTCTTTATTCTATGTATACCATCGTAATCCCACAGGTTCAAATCAGAACTATAAGGAGGGTGTTTCAATTCCTTCCATTGATGCCTCACAAAGAAATCTTCAACTTTTCAATGTTTATGGCATCTTGCGTTGTCATCGAGTATTATAGGTCTACGAATCTGCAATTGTTTTATCGCTAGGAGTATAAATTGACTCAAAAGATCAGGATCAACCTCAAAATTGACATTTGTATCTTTCGCTAAAATCCTGTAACCCAACACCCGATTTTTATGAAAGGCCACTATCATTATCTGCTTCCAATCTCGTATTGTTGTTCTTACTTTTGTTAGCCTGGAATGCAAATTACGAGCGCCAGCATTATCTTCAATTTATGAATTTTAAAATCGATATTCTTACAGCGGTTATCCAGGAAGGAAATATTGACGAGATGCGCAATAATCTGTAGGGTCGTGGTATTTGAGTCATGGCTATAATTCTAACATTCCATGGTTGCTGTTGTATCTTTCAAGGTGCCCAGTACAAATATGCGCGTGAATTTATTATCTACTCGCATATTTAATAATTAAATGTGTAAATTATAAGCAACCACATTATCTAGTATACTTTACTCTAATACGCAATAATATTTCATAAACATGTTTACTACTTTTGTAATCTCTGTGATATGATAGTGCGGATACTTAACAATACTCTTAACATATCTTTATATCGTTCGAGTGACTAATTATTACGTTTTGATCTAAGACAAGGTTCGCCTAAATTAACGAAGTAATTATTAAGTTATATTCGGTCAAAGACAAGACATCGTGTCAATTACTCTGATTTCTGTGCTCTTGAGCGATAGTGTATTCATGAGCGGTTTTATTCATAAAGGCTTAAAAATAGCTATTAAAGTACTGCTCTTCATGAAACTGAGGTTTGTTGTATTTAAATGGAAGGAAATTTCTATGCCATAGAAATAATTCTAGTAATATTTTTAAAAACTTCATAGGAATTTCTCATCAAAAGATAATTTCTAGAAATTTCCCAACACTTCTTAAATGTCTAGCATTGCTCATTTCTGCCTTTGACCTGAGAGACTTGAAGTTTTGAAACTATTTTCGGATAACAAACAAAGTAATAAAAATTGCTTATTGCAAAGTGGTTATTAAGGCATAGCTAGATATGTGTTTACCCGTGTACTATTTGTTATCTGCTTAAAATTTTCTTCTTATTTAGATTTATTTTTACTGAACTGAATTATTAGTCCATAAATATTTGAACACATGATTCATTCTTGATTAACGTTAGTTTTGTGAACCATTTCATGAATTATGTTTTTCTTAACTCGTTTTTTCGTGGTGTCAAAACGTAGAAAATGGAACAAAATTGTCTAACATTTCGCGCATAGTTTATGGATAAACACATAAATCGCAATGCTTTATTGATTATTGTGTTACTTTTTTCGCCAGGTCCATTATCTTCAAACCTGAACTTCAATAACTAAGTGTTGATTAAACGAAAGAAAATTTCTAGCAATTTATAGCAATACGAGTTTTATTGAAGACCTTTTATTTCTAAGTTATAGCCTAACATATAAGAGACGAGCAGATAATATGGTTTAATTTTATTGAAATCTCTTAAACACGAAGTATATTTCCTGAAAAAGTAGTCGGAAAAACTTTTAAAGATTGTTCCCTAAATTGCGCCAATATTTTTGAGCAGAATAAAACACGTACTTTATGTTATTTATATGGTTATACGTGACATTTGTTTTCGTACAATCAAAATAATAACACGTTTGACAAATTAATCAAATGATTAGACAATGCTTCTAAAACCAATATTAACTGAGACATCTAATGAATAAGCTATTGATTAATAATTAATATGATATTATAAATGAGTAGAAAGTGCCTTAAGATGGGTGTCAAATCATTTTTTAATATTGGTTATTAAAAATTATTAATAGAAAAACCAAAACAAGCAACAATTTCTGAAACTATGTCAAAAGTACCGCATTTTATTTATTAAAAAAACAATTATTATATTAATTTTATTTTTTATAATTAATGATAGGAAATAATTTGGACTAATTATGAGATAAAACATAAGTTTCTTTGGCACTATTCCGGCATCTATTGTCTCACTTTTGACAGGACTTCGAATTATATATTTACGGTAATTATCATTATATTGATTTTATCATTTATCTAGTTTTCAACAACTTCAAACTTATTTTTCGATTCAAACAATTGTTTTCAATTGATCTATTGTTGTCTTAAGGGAGGGGATGACGGATTAGTTAAGGTTTATTCGGTATCAGATGATAAGCTTGTGGCCACTTTGAGTGATGGATCGGAGAATCAGTTTAAGGAAGAAATGGAGAATATCTGCAAAAGTATTGATAATGTCGATGAAGTCAAGTATTTGGAGCAGAAGATGGAGAAGTTTGCGGTCTATGACATCGCCATTAGTTACGATAACACTCTTTTGGCTGCCGGAAAACATAGCGGTTTGTGTTGAGTTTACTCAATTACATTTTTGAGACTCTTTGCTCAGATGACCTTCAACGTTACAGGAAACAAAAGTTTTCAATTAGTTTTCAGTTGATTACGTTTTGTGTTTAAATATCAAACTATACCTGTAGTGTTGTTAATTGCACTCACTTTCAAATTGAGTTAAAATTAAGTTATTAAGTCTAGATTTAAGCTTTAGCTTTTGAAATATTTTTGCTCAGCGTATGTTTCCCAACAGTGTAGCGATAGTTCGACACTAAGACTAAATATCATTTGCTGATTGTTAAAAATCACTACTCAATTATTAATTAATTTTGATTCAAATGCTAGGTTTGATTCCAGTATGGAATTTACAAACCGGTCAGCTGGTTGTCAAACTTGACAGACATATGTTCCCAATCTCTTCACTCAAGTTTAGTTCGGTCACAGTAGATAAGAATCATAATTACCTGATATCGACCTCGGAAGACGGTTTTATGTTCTTTTGGAAATATAATAATAAGAACTACAAATTCGATTCCGAACCAGTATTCAGAAGAACCAAATATGATGGCTATAGAGCGAAGAACATGTGTACGACTTACTCCTGCGATGGTTTATTAATTGGTATTATTTATACGTTTGAAGTTCAGAACAAGAATCCCAAAAATAAGTTCCAGTCTGGTATTCGTATATTTACTTTGAAAGACGATTCGGGACCTATAGATTTGTTTAAGTCATTCCATATGAAATCTCATGAGAGTTGTGAATATTCATTAAAGTTTTCTAATAAAAGTTTTCGGTTTGTAGCTGACTTTATTTTCTCTCATGATATGCTTAATGATTAAACTGATTTTCTTATTCAAGGTTCGCTTCTGGTTGTGATAATGACATTGAATTCTATATTTGGTCTTATGATAAAGTTAATAAAATTTGGAATAAAATGGCAATTGATGTTAACCAAAAATTAGGCAATAAAAGTACAAAAGGCAAAGGTATCAGATAGAGTGATTGTTTAATTCTCATTATTTTTCACAAAACTATTAATTCTACTTGTTTTTATACTTTATCGAACAATTTCAGGCAAATCTAAAAAATCTGGTCCAAAAGGTTTATTGTTTGTTGAAGAAATTATTTGGTCCTGTCATGACAATTATGTGATAACTTCATTAAGCAACGATTCAATTAAAGTTTGGAGTTCGGAATCTGGTCAATTAGTGCAGCATTTCGAAAGGTTGCACAAAAATAAAATTGTTGCACTTGAAAGTCATCCCATCCATGACCATCTATTTATGTCCGGTGGATACGACGGAATGATCATAATTCACGATATAATCAATGGAACTATTCAGAATAAAGTGATCAAATCAGTGTCTATTTAGCTTTAGTTGTTTTAATCATCTTTATTAATTTTTTTAACAGTTTGAGTGCTCGCTAAGAGTCGAAAACTCGGAAATTTTGAATACTGATAATAAGATTAATCCTAAAGTCAAGAAGACATTCAATCCAATGATACACGAATGTAATTTCAGTTCAAACGGTCGTACTATTGCTTCAACCGACAGTTGGGGAAATTTGACTCTATTTTCCTTAGAAAGCGCTAAGGAAAATGATGAGGAAATTGACAACTTCGACCGATTAGAACAGTTTTTGAAAAAAGTAGATGCTGGAAGTGATGATGAATCTGATGATGTATTAGTTCCTATTTTTAAGCCTTCAGGCTCCGAACAACTGACCAAAGCTAGACTTGATTACGAGATCGACCTTTTGAATGCAATTGAAATAAAAGTATTTAAAAACACTATTTTAAAATCTGTGAATAGCTTTAATTGAAGTCTATCTTGTTTTTAGGATCAACTGTTAAGCAAAACTATTGAGGACAGAACAGTTAAGGACAAGGAAACAGATGACAATAAAAATACTATTGACAATAAGAAAGCAGCTGACAATAATAGCGATATTGAAATGATAGACGTGGATTCTGAAAAAAAAGTATTAACTGATAATAAAACTCCTGAAGGTAACAAACGAAAACAGATGAAACTAGGAAAAGATCGCTACAAAGCCGTACTAAATGCTATTTTCGAGAATCCAAATTCGATTCCCTTTCAAGCTGTCGACCATTTGATATACCCGACTTATCGAAAAGAGATCTCTAACGCGGACATCTGTTTGAGTTCAATCAAAGAAGACATTGTTTGTGAAGATCGGTATAGTCTTGCCCGATTCTGCAAAGATATGAATTTAGTGTTTGAAAATTCAAAAGCATTTTATAAAGATAAAGACGAGAAGGTTTATGCCATGGCTGTGGAACTGGAAAAATTTTATGAAAATGAGATGGACGCTGTTTTTGGTGATATGTGGAGACAAACGCATAAGAAATCTTTGAATAAAGTTAGTAAAAAAAGTGATGATAAAACGGGTAGTGACTTAGATGTTAGTCAAGCCTCTACTTCTAAATCAGTTTTTGACGAATCAATTACTGATGAAAGTGGGTCTGGTTCTAAAGCAGCTGAAAAGAGGTCTAATTTGAAGGTTAATAAAGCAAAAAGAATCCAAAGAAAAGTTTCGCAAACTATTCATAACTCTAGTGACAACGAAAGTCCGGCACAACTCAAAAAGGAACTCAAAAATCCAAACCGAAAGCTTTGCAACAAAACAATGGTTTGAATAAAAATAAAAAAAGAGAATCGGATGCAAAATCAAGTTTTAAGACTAAAAGAACTCGTGCTGATAGCAAGGAATTAGAGAAACCATTAGTAGTTAATGATCTGAGCTGTGATTTAAGTGATATTAAGAATGAGAAAATTAATGGTGATCACGAAGACTCGCCTGATTTGAACGTAAATATTTTGTGTTTTCTGTGTAATTTGATGAAAATGCTTTCAATATAATTTTATTTTTGAGCAGAGTTCGAGTTCAGACGAATCTATGAGTTTAGAGCCGATTGATTTGGTGAAAAGAGGTTATATTGAAGAATTAGATATAGAAGAAGAAGAAGATATGGTAGTAAAAGAAGAGGAGGAAGAAGAAAAAGAAGTAATTAAATACCAGAAATCTATAGTTTTTATTGAAAACTGATTATCAATTTTGATCTATATATAGAAAGTCACTTCCCAAGTTATTGGACAAAATTCATCAGTGAATGGTCTGAAACTCCAAAACATCTCAATTAATGATGCACAGAATGAATCAATAGTCATTAAAGTAATAGAAATGAGTTCCTATTAAAGTCTTGCTAGCTTTATTAAACTTTTTAAGCTTTAATTTCTTAAGCTTATTTATTTGTTTGTTAGGAATCGCCTTATTTTTGTATATTTTGTGATCTGTCATTCTTATCAAAGAGTGAAGCCTATTCTCATTATATCATGCATTTATGTCCATTAAAATGCCTCAGATGTGATCGATTGTTTACGACTTATGACGAATTCCAGAACCATAACAGCCAACATTCGAACAATTCAACTAATATTGAGTGGTCGCGACATTATAGCGATTCAATCGCATGGATTGAAAAGTTTCTCAATTATCAACAAACAAAGGACATTGAATCAATTCAACATCTTGCTAATAACAAATGTATTGTTTGCGAACGAGTCAGTCGATATAGACCTCGAAGTAGTACTCTAAGAAGTTCTGCCAAAGGCGTTGTGCCGGTCCATCATCTGAAAGAACATCTTCAATACGAGCCTCAATATCAATGTTTGATTTGCTTTCTCAATAAGGATCAGTATTTATTCTGCGTCGACCCGGGTAATATTCCGCATTAGTTATTAGTTATTTGTATTTGATTGTATTTTAAGTTCATTTTCCCCTTGTATTGACTCTTAGACAAAGCGAAAGAGCACTTGATTGATGAGCATAAGCTTTACGTAAAAACAACTGAAGATGTTCTCAAACACTTTGATCCTTCGATTCCAAAATTAGATGGGATTATCAACAAGTTTGACTAATCTTTACCAGTAGTACGTGTAAATTATTCGAATTTCTACTTAAGGAAAAGATTTCCACTTTTTAAAACGTTGATTGGCAAAAGTAATCTTCATTAAGTTTTATGTACAAACATTGACAATTTAATCATTTTACTAATCATTAAGACCTTCACTTTATCTCACATTAATTTATTAAATACTTCTGATTGTGATAGCATTTAGTTCCGATTTAAAATACCGAACTTTGATATTTGGATTCAAATTTTTCATTTAGAAAATCAAAAAAATTTGATTGAAATCAATATTTGAGTAAAATATAATCTCATATTTTAGTGAACGGTACATTAGTTCTTTATCTTAATTATTCGTTTCTTTGGCTGAATTCTAACTATTTTAAATTCTTTGATATTATTTGTGATAATTTTCTTGATTCGTTTTAATAAAACGAGTGAACAAATTTTAGGAATAAAAATTTTTGGGAATGTTCGTTCAATTTACTTGTTGCGAAAATTTTATTAAACTTTTTATAAAGAACAACGTTCAGAAACCATCTAAATTTCTTTATGAATCCTTACCTCATCTGACGCGACCAAAGTTAATGCCATCGATAGGATCATATATCTATAGAATAATGTTTCTCAATCTCGTCGGCAAGGAATTGAGATTAATTATGAAAAATATCTTGTACTGAGCTCTATGATAGAAAGTGAAATCTTCAAAAAATAGTTTGGATACTTTCCCTGTTAAATAAAAAACTGAGTATAGACTCATCTTAAAGGGTTTCGAGGAAGATTAATTTTGGATTGATTAATAGCGTTGTAACACAGGTGAGGGGCTAAATCGCTATATTTAAAGTGCTGATTTCTATAACATCAAAAAGAGTATACATCTTAGCTAATCTCATTTAAGGGACTATCCAAAGCTGACGACATGAAGCATAAGCGAGCATTGAACTTGAGATCATAGTTCATTGGGGAAAATATGGGGTGTTAAATTTGATTACAACTATTTTGAATGTTTATAACATTATTTATCAACATATATTGACTTGTGATACATCAAGTTAAAGCTAAACAATTGAATTTTGACTATATATCCAGATATTCATCATTTTTTCGATACATAAATCAATTCAGTCGTGCAAAGATCTATAAACATCTTATAATAAAGTTGGGCTTAGTCATAACAACCAAGTCTATTCAACAATAGAATAAAAGTCGCGTTTTGTTATTATTAAGTAAGTTTTCTAAATATTGAAAATTCTCAATCGTTAATCTAAGTTCTTAACACAAATTGATCGAGGTTGTCCATTATTGAATTTAAAGAAGCACATAACCTAGTATGAAAATACAAAAAGTTCTAGTCCGATCTCTTCGTTTTAAGGGTCGAAAATAGACAAAAGCTTTTTCATATGTAATGTAAACCCTTTTTAGGCTATAACTTTTAAACTAATCATCTGATTTCAATGGTCCCTACAAGACTTTTGTTTAGTTTGATGAGAGCTTTCCAATGATATATAACTCATGAGGGTTTACAAAATGTAACACACTTCCGCCTATATGGTAATGTTAACGGTTTTTCGCCTATAACTTTCAAACCTATGGACCGATTTTAATGTGACCAGCAAGACTATTGTTTAGTTTTACGAGAGCTTTCGATTGATATATAACATGATATATTTCACAGGGTGCCAACTCCCCATATGATCTCCGGACAACCACTTTGTCGGGAACTTTCTTTTTTACAATACTACTGTTGAGATTTGCGAATTCGTAAATTGATAATCGCTGTGAGTGTGATTTCGAAAACATAGAACCGATTGGAAGTGTAGATTTTGGCAAGGTCTATGAAGTATCTAATTTATTCAATGGGCAGATCTATACTGTGAAAACACTTCGATTAAAAAGCAAATTCAAAGAAGTTTTATGACAACTGAGCGATGGTAGTTTCAAGGCATTAAATAAAAACATTCAGGCCTACAAGTCTTATTTCACGAGAGCTCGCTTAAAAGTACAGACCAAACCAATTTAAATCTAATGCTAAAGCATCCAAACAGAATGTACTGTGATCTGCAATTGCTATTAATGAAACAGCCGAGATAGCACTGCAGTTTCAAAACATAAAACTAGATTTTCTATTGTATTGCATCATTTTTTATTGTATTGGTCTAAAAACCAAATTTGCATGTGTTGAAACAAAGTGCTACCCAGACTGTTTGACTAATAGCAATTGCAGATCATAGTACATGAGTCATACAAAAGAATAAGAGTTCATAGTTTTATAGGAAAGTTTAGGATGAACAGTCAGATAAGATAATAAGTTACGTTCATTAAACTTCAGTCTTAAATAGCTTAAATAATAACTCTATTGTTTAATAAATTCTTTCGATGTGTAAATTAATCATATATATCGAGTAAGTCAGTGCAAAAACAGAAACTACATGAAAAGTAGAAAATATTTAGATTTGTTTCAAATCTCATTATAAATTTCGATATGTCACGAGCTGACGTTTTCGGGATTTATACTGCACAAAATAATACTAAATTGATATACAAACAATTTTAGGTTATTTTTTGAAAGAGTAGCTTTTGTGTCATTTCAAGGATTTTCTGATGATTTTAAGTGAAAGTTTAAAAAAATTCAAACTTTTGAAAAAACTACAAAGTGATCAGTGTATACCTTCATGGGTTGATAATGAAATTCTCTGCATTTAAATGAAGTTATGTTTGTATACTTTAAAAGAAATATTATTGAGGAAGAGAAATGAGTTTCAAAGAGATCAATTCGAGTCAACATCTCGATCAGAATATCATATATCAAGTGAGTTCAATTTCCTACATAAACAAATTCCTCCGATTATTCACCGGGACTTAAAACTGGCAGATATTTTGATAACAAATGGATCTAATGGTAGATTTATCAAGCTAGCTGATTTCGGTTCAATAGTTGTTCATGAATTTGAAACTCATACTCAGGGATCTGGCACTACAGGTGATGAGAGGAAGAAGATATGATCCGAAATCCGACATTTATAGTTTGGGTGGTATTAACCAAGAAGTATTTGACATTGATTTTTATTCGTAAGTTTATTATATCTAAATTCTGTTTGCATAATTTAATATGGCTTCAATCTCATAGATCATCAAGTAATCCAATAACGATAGGCTTTAAAGTGAAAGTATAATAAATGGATTTATGGAAGAAATGTTGCTATATGGGAAAAAATTTATACCAGATTGTGATAAAATATTAGGCGTTAAAAACTTATAGGCATTACTTATAGATATTAGTTTTGTGGCCTACTAGAGGACGAAAAGTCACTTTCACTTTCGCGAAACGAAACTGACAACGAAAAAAATGCTGAAATGAAATGAAAGTGAAAGTTAATAATGAAAATGTGTGAAAGTGAGATGAAAGCAAAAAGAAACCCGTGAAAAATGAAACGAAAACGAAAATAAAATAAAAATCTTTATTTTAACACAAAAATCTATAATTGAATCTAATTGAAATATATAAGTATTCAACGATAATGAAATAAATTCTGAGATTTTTCTTAAAAATAACAAATGGTCTACATTTTCAGACGATGAATAACTTCTTCTAGACTCTAATGTTTCTGGCACTAAAATTTCTTTCAGATTCGAACAGAGTTGCAGATATTACTAATATTTTATTTGCTTTTTTGCAGTGTTTGGATAAGCATAAGAAAAATTCAGCTAATACTTCATCAAATAAGATGATTCTGTATTAGAAATGTTCGCCTTTAAACACAAGTCGAGCTCTTTTTCATACTCATTCATTTCCTCTGCAGCATTTGATTCCTCCTCTGACTCATAAAGGAAAGGCATTTTAAGTTTTTTAGGTTATGGTTCTGAAGTTTGGGAACCTTTTTCGATCCGACTATTAGTTGAAGTAACTTTTAATGAGGTGTTTTGAAAATTCGATAACTTCTCTATCGCCATCATTCAAAAATTTCAAATCTTTATGCTTTGTATCTGAAATAGCGCTAATTTATGAATGAATTACATAATCAAATATCTTGCGACATTTATTGTTAGCATAGTTTTCAATTCATTCAACACTTGACGGTCCCTTTCTTCACTTTTTAATAGTGAAAGTTGTCTTCTTTTCAGTTGAATAGCTAAATGAATAGTTGGAGAACTATTTTGTGACACAATAAGAGTTGTTTTGTCGAATATTTTAAGCAATTGAATTAATTCCTTGGTTGTCTTCATCTACAAGAAGGAGATCTGACTAATCTTTAATCGATGGCTAAAAATTCTTTCAGATTATCATAAACTTCGACAAAAATTTTGAGCATAAGATAAATAGAGTTAAAGCATGTTTCTATCGATTGAGGAATAGGTTTAAAGTTTTCTGCAAAGTTCTCAAAATTCCTTTGCGTTTCGTCAAAGTAACTAAATCTTCGACTTTTTCAATATTTTCCATAATTGTTTGAATATTCTCTTTTTCGCTTTTCAATGAGTTTTAGATAACCAGATTCAAGTTATGTCGACAAGAACCCGATTTCTGTTTTCCAACAGATTGATCATATTTTCGCGTTATCAATAATAGAATAATTGTTACTATGAATACACCAGAACTCATTCAATACTGAATCGAGAGTTTCTCTAATATTAAGACCAGTTTGACTCTCGGTCATTTCACATGTCGCCAGAACTAAATTTTTATTTTTCCAGATTTTTTCATTCACGTTGTTTTTGATGAGCAGTAATAGTGATATAATGAGTGTCACTTATGTCATGTTTCCATAAATTGAGTGTTGATCCTAAAGCACCGCTATTTTTCGTTACATCAATTACTTTCAGTTTGATCATATCTTAGGTTTTTGTTAATCTGTTCGACACTGTTTCAGGAATCGGCACTACATTTTCAATATTAATTAGTCCATGTTTTGATTCGATGTCAATGAATGTTTGAGCTAATGATTTCAAGCCTTCGCCTTCGATGAGAGCAAACAATCGCATATCTGCACAACATGTGACAGTAAAATCTGTTATTTCACTTTAAACTGCATTAACGCTTATGATTCGTTGACTCTTTCGACAAACATTTTTCAATTTTATGTTGAAATTTTTATTATCTATTTTACATTTATGCAGTAATATAGTACTCGTTCCGAAAGTCTTTTTATGAGTTAACACTTCGTATTTTATACAACGAATATCATCAGTTTTTTCTCGTTTTAATAAAACTTTTCGAAAGTCTTTCCACTTTTGATTTTTCCTGACGTAATCTCGAAGGAAATGTCAGAAGACTTGCTTTTAATAAGTTCAATAATACCTAATTTGTTGGTTTCGGACAATTCTAATTTTATTTGACTTGAATTAGACAATTTTAATTTCTAATTCAAATTAACATTAAAACAAAGATTTATTGCTTTTATGACTTACTTCATTAAAACTATGCAATGAAACGACTCGGAACATTGCTTTCTGTAACTTGAATCCAAAGTTACAGCTTATAAAATAATACCAAAAGTGAAAATAGGATTTTCAGTGAATAATCAGAGAAAATGAAAGTAGGATTTGAAAATATAGTGAAAGTGAAATAAATGTTATGAAAACGAAATGAAAACGTAAGCCATAAATGAAAATTGTATGAAAATGAAACGAAAGCCTTTTTCGTAACTTTTGGTTCTCTATAGCCTATCATTAATTGAACTTTCAGTAGAAGAAAATTTTCATGAGTTTTCATCAAAACAAAACCAAATTTGAAATAAATATTTTAGATAGTCTACAAACTAATTTCGATGGGTAAAAATGTGAAATAATAATAGAATATATAAAATACCATATTTTGTATTTTCAGAATTGAATGAAAACAAGAGATATTTTAAATAATATTAACGTTCAGATGGTTATTAAAATTTATTTGATTCCTCTAAAATCAAAAATTCTACAATGCAAAAGCACGCTTTCCTAATTGTTGCTATGAATAATTAAGTGATGGTGTGCAATATCCAGTCACCTCTTGATCAGTATTCTATTTTTAAAAGGCCCAAATGTATTGATACGAACGATGCCTTCTGAAAGAATAAATTATTTATTACTTTAGAATATTACTTAAACTCATTCAATATATATTCAATTTTAGTTGTTTTGTATAATTTACTATTAACTTTACTATTTTCTCTCAAAATTTAATGTTTTGTTTCATTGAAACCTTAGTTTATCTAAAAAACAGACTTTAATTTAGATTAAAAAATCTTACTTAATATATGCCATGCTTTATGTCTCTACCCTTTAATAGTATTAGAAAGTCTTTTTCATATGAAATACTGATCAAGAGATGACTGGTTATTGCATACCATCACTTAATTGTTAAGATTGCTATTAATAATTGATAATCTCATTTGAAAGGGAAATGATTGAATGCTAACTCTCAAACTTTAGGTTGAACCCTTTAGCTTCGAAACATCTTCAGTCTTCAGTGTGAGACTCAATCTTGAGCTTCTAATGTAAATTGAGTTAATTTAGATATAAACGTGATTATTAAGCCTTGGCAACAGTAAAACTGCCTTAATTTTAGCGTTTATTCTTTTTATTTGAATTAAGTCTCGAACTCGTACCACACTGGCAAATCTCGAGTCTGCGGCATTTATGCACAAATAGATAACCACTTTATCTTGAACTCTATGTTGCGCATAACTCTAACATTGAGCATTTTTGTCATTATCTGTTAACATGAATAGTATCTATTATCTAAAAACTATACAAGCCGCCAAAATTTTTGTGAATAATTCAAACTCAAATCAGTTATTGAAAAAATCAATAAGAGAAATAGATATTTTATTTATCTATAGTGAATCTCACGAAATCGTGTAACTATCAACTGTTTTGATATAATTTATTTATAAGATCAATTGTTTTTAACGTGCGTCAATCACTTCGTGTGATGTACATGTGAGTAAGAAATCCTTTGAATAATTCATGAAGGAATATGCAATAAGCATCATATATGAAGACTTTAATGCAAAGGGTAAATTCTCTCTATATTAGTGTTGAGACTAAAGGTCTAATTTGTATTTCTTTAAAGTTGACTTATTAATGTTCTCTATTAATCATATGCACTTTATAATCGATTATAAATTTTAACTAATAATTAATACATACTCAATTATTGTTACCTCAATCAAATATGTAACGATCAAACGCTTTCAATTTATACAGTAAACAAAATTATTTCAAGCTTTTTATTTCAGCTTAAAACTGAAGAAAATTTTCCTTTTGCATTAAGGTCCTCATATGAACACTTGTTATAATTACTATTCTCCGACTTGTCGACGCCTAATTTTAATAGGACTTTGAAATTTATTTTACTCCCAATGAATCAAAAGTCAGCTTTGATTCAGATTTCATTCAGTTTGAAGGTCTATTTACACGATTCAATTTATACAGAATTTAAGTGACTTAAAAACTTTAATTCAAACGGATAAAATAATGTGTATATATAAATTGCTTCAACTATTATTGAATTCTACACAAGTTGAATCGTGTAAGTAGACCTTAAATCAAGTTATATTGTTTAGAAATTATTATTTGAAAGCAGTGCCGTAACCACATAGGGGCTATAGCCCCACCAGAGATTTTCAGGAATTTGTGTGTAGATATGTTTGAGTATTGAGACAATCGATTAGTTGGCAATCTTTCAAAAGCACGAAAAACTAGAATACTTTTCAAATAACTAACTGTAATATATATCTTAATGCATGAAAAATCGATTAATGAGAAGCATTCTGTTTATCATTCTTATTGAATATTTGCTGTTATTGATCAAAAAATGAATAAATAATACATTTAGATATTATATATCATTTCATAAACACATGCACTTAAGACTATCAACAATATCAAACTAAGTAGTTCTCATGCAAAATAAAATTCTGTATCAAATGAAAGGTTGAATGAATAGCTATAATGTCATTAGAAAGAGAAATAGCTGTAGCTTGAGATTTAGATCAATTTGTCAATGCATTTGCTGTAAACCATTGTAATAGAAAAATTCTATTGATTTGAAATATCTTAATTGAAATAAAATCTGTTCATTATGAGTAAAAAACCTAGTCCACAAGAGCTCAAATTCCGGTTACGGTACTGCTTGAAAGAAACAAAAATATATTATAAAAAAAGTTCAATTATAATTTGCCATTAAACCTGTAGAAATTAAGTTTTTAATATATTACTAAATCCATGACTCATAGTAGTGAATATTATAGAAGCGAATATGTAGTGAAATCGTTCTACTCAAGTACAAATGTTTATTTCCCTATTCGTTGAAACTATTGAAATCAAACATTCAATCTCTAGTAAAATTCATTTCAAATTGACTGCATCTCTTTATGTTGAACAGATCTCAGCTTCTAACCTACTTTTAACTAACAGTGGTATTAGAATGCTGTCGCTATTACGTAATTCATAAGTACATCTACCAGACCTTGTATTGGTGAGATTAGACTTTAAATGAAAATTTCGAATTTTAAAGCCTAGAATTGAACAGTTTCGTAGAAGTAGTCTTTAATGTTACTATCATTAGCAAAATTCGCATATTAATATACAGAATTCTAACTTTGACTAGCTCTAACTTCGAAGTTTCAATAGTTTAAATGTTTTCAACAGATGAATTTGAGTTTGAATAAATAGAACTAATTGGTACTATTTAAACATCAAAATAATTAAAATCTTTTATTATAAATACTTCTATTGACAAACCGATGTTTAAAAAAATATCAGTACGCTATATATGACTAAGGTTTAGACTCTTAGCATATCCGATCGCATAAGCTAAAAATTGCTAAAAAGACAATTTTTAAAATTAAGCAAAAAATGCTAATATTTGAAATTTAGGCAAAAAAGTACCAAACTTTATTCCAACAAAATATGCTAAATTAGAGTTTCAATCTATAGGAAAATAATTATACAAACATTATTTCAAGATTGCACGTCAAATTAGAGCTCTAGTTTCTAT
Source organism: Archegozetes longisetosus (assembly GCA_018873245.2). Classification (NCBI taxonomy): domain Eukaryota; kingdom Metazoa; phylum Arthropoda; class Arachnida; order Sarcoptiformes; family Trhypochthoniidae; genus Archegozetes; species Archegozetes longisetosus. The sequence goes on along the minus strand of JAEMBT020000008.1, from coordinate 9,872,056 downwards.
TTTACGTAAATCAGTTCATAAAGACCAGCCTAAAACTGTACTTCTATCTGAAAACAGATACCTATAAAATATATTCTGTATAACGTCTTAATGTATTAAGAAATACTATTCTCTAATTGTTTCTAATCAATTAAAATATAAATGTCTGAAGTTTTAATTGACTTAAGTGATAATTCGCTGCCTTTATCATCATCTTTGGAGAAGAAAAGGCTTAAGAAATCAGCAGAAAAGTCAAAAAGCAAAACGAAACAAAAATTGAGACAAAAGAGAAATCAATGAAAAACAAAACTGAAACATTAGAATTAAGGACTAATTAATTCAGAGAATTCAAAACAATAATTTAACACTTAACTTAGTTACTAATTGTATTTTTCGGAGGTTTGAGTCTATTTTATATTTTAAGTTATAGAATTAAACATCCGAAAGTTTAATTTAGTTAATTATTCCAATTTTGATTTTAAATTGTATTGACATCAATCTGAAATCAAATATAGTAAAAATTCATCATTTCCTAAGCAAATATGCTAGATTATTATGATAGAAAATGCAAAAATTTCCAAAGTTCTTATAATTAAAGTTTAAGCCTTGACTATGACGTTCAACAAGTTATTCATATATGCATAAGAAGTAATAGGAATTTAGCTTTATTGCACAACATATTAAGTAAAGATAAGTTACTAATGCTAATCTGCTCTCGCAAACTAGTCATGAGTGGAACGCAGACTGGAAAATAGCTTGTCTTTTATTTAATTGAACTAGAACTTTTTTGGCGCTAGTTAGTAAATGGTCAATTAAGTGATCAAGGTTAGTCCTCAGTTAAGTGATACTTTCGTTAAAACTTAAGTGTTATTCATGAATAAGACTATTAATAGAAGGTATTTAAGTAAAAAAGTTTTCTCAAAGTCATTGATCTTAAAATAGATAACAAAAATATTAATTTTAATAGGGACGTAATTACTGAATAGATATCTGCAGTGAACTAATCTCAGTAAACGTTAGGTATAGTATGAGGTTATGTATTGGCTGGTATGTGACTGCTATGTGTTTCAACACAATATTCTCCTATTCCTAACACCGTTACTCTCTCCAACCCTTAACTTAAACTAATGCTAGTGATTTTTCCGTTAATTAAGCTAAAATCAGTTATATTTTGATTGGGAGTATGGCGCAACAAATTGGTGCTTAGGTGTAGTAGACAGGCAACATTGAAACACATCAGTAACTTGCAGTGAATGCATGCTCTCATTCTTTATACCTAAACCATACACTTGCCCAAGTGACTTTCTCTATCGCAACCAAAATAGAGTGGCGCACAAAGTGTGATGCAATGAATTAGTACTTGATTTTATGTAAATGTGACCAAACTTTGTCACCTTTTATTACGCGTTCATTGTGTATTAATTGCTTTTCTACTATTAAATAGTAACTAAGATACAATTCATTTAATAGTCTATTGATGTTACAAGTTAGGTTAAGTTAATTCAAATATTTTATTTGATTATTTGTTTAACAATGTAATTATTTGTAGATATTACTTTTTTTTTAAATATTATGCTATTTATTTGTTACTAATTTATCGTTTTCAAATTAATTTTGTTTTTATTTATTTACTTTTTAATTTTTTAGCAGAAAGATATTTTGTTTTTAGTTTTATATTTGAATTTGTTTAGTTTGTAGCGAAACGAAGTTATTATTTTTTAACCACATATATTTTATTGATTTTATGTCAACTGTTTTCAATAGTAACTTAATTTATCCATTACAGAGACCAAAAGCAGGTTCTAAAATGGATTTTCCCTTGTGCTACAAATGCCAATAATGTCTGCAATATATTTTTGTGTATTTTGTGACCAAACAATTAAAAACAAAAACAACTTAAAGCAACACATTGTTTACAGTCATTTTAGTGGTAAAAAAGTCGATGAGTCAATTAACAATTGGATCGAATCGTTGATAAGTTATGAGACAGAACTAAATAAGAGTTTGAAATCATGTCCAAAAAGTTTGCCTGCCAACAACGTTTCAGAACTAATGATTGGCTGCAAGTTTTGCGATTTCATTATAGACTGCTTTAAATTGAAAATTGATTCTAAGGATAAGAATAGATGTGTTTGTGGTAAAGGAACAGAAGAGCCTTTTGTTGTTATCAATTGTTGTGTTTGTGATCATGTGTTTCACTGGGATTGCGTAGAACCAAGTGGCTATTCAGGTTTGACTTCTGTTTAAATAATCACTTAATTAATTATAACTTGCATGAAAAGTTCACTTTTGTTACAGCTCTTTTAGAATTACTTGAAACTTGAGTTTGAACAGATCCTGGACTCTGTTACGAGTTAAAACTAGTCTTTTGTTAAAGTTGAATCAATAATTTGAAATAAAGCAAGCATATATAATATCTAAACTAAATTATTTTTAGTATGTTGTCATTTGATACGTAAAAGACGTATCAAATGTTCAAGTTTGAGTCCTAAGTAATATTGATTTTCTACTTTTCACAAACAAGAGTCAAACAATAGAGGTATTAGTTTTGTCATTCGACTGAAGATTGGTTAATATAGCTTGTAAAGCACTACTAGATATGTTTTATATTCACAACTTATTGATTTATTCAAACTAACCTTTTGATGTATGGCTCCAGTCACTAAGTAAGGTTATTGTTCTTTCTATACCACCATTAAATATTATCAAATCAATAATATGATAGTACATTTGACCTGAACTGAGTTAACCTGTCTCGACCTTATCTAAGAGCAAAGCGTAACATGAATGGTCGTAATCTAACCTAACTTAACTAAGCATAAACTAATCTAACTGAACCTGTAACTATTTCATAACTGTTATATCTAACTCTTTAGTTGTAAAAGTGGAAGCAGGCAACTTTAAACATAGTTTAGAATCATCTTTCACGACTAATACAGAACTTGTAAATAATCGTACAACCAGTTAATTTGATTTTGAAATGTACTTTCAGGACAAGAAATCTCACTCTATAAATGTATTAACTGTCAGCCAGTTGAATACAAAATACTAGAATTGGGTACAAAATCAAAATCAATCCAACGCTTACATTGTTATCAGCATCTCAAATATGAACCATTTGTTTGTCGAATAAGTACAAGTCGAGATAACTTCTGTAACGAGAGATTTTATACATTAAACTTCTTGGAAACGCATCTCAAAAATGAACACAATAATTATGTACTCGATGCCAAAATTTCTATGGATAAGTTGGTAAAGGGTTTTAAACATGAAGAGATCTCTGAAGTCCAGAAATTAATAGATAGTTGTCTTAAGAAGGATTTGTCTCCAATTGATAGCAATATTGAGAAAACACTACAAAGTAGTAAAGAATTAGCTCAAAGTCTGACAAAAGTCTCAAATCCTAGCTATAAAAGAAAAGTTGAAAATTGTGATTACTCAAATCCTAACAAATTGACACAATTTTCTTCAAAAAGTGAGAAATGCGTTCAACAAAATACTGGAAAAAGACCGCGCGGACGACCGCGAAAGGCATCTAGTTGTCAATCTAGTTCAAATAGTTCCTCGTGTAGAAGAAAGAGCAGTTGTTCGAGTCGTTCTCAAAAGAGTGTTAATTATGATGAAGAATATATCGACCAAAGTAGTTCAAGTTCTGAATGGAATTCAGACACAGAAAGAATTGAAATGGCTTTGAGCTCGAGGAATATAGACTCAAAATACGTTAAAAAACATGAAAGTCAAATTAGACGTCCGAACGAAAGACTTATAAGTGATAGATCTCCGACATTAGTTAAACAAACTGAAAGTCGAGTTCAAACTCTAAGTCGAATTCAAAAAGTCCAAAGTGAAAGACTGTTCAATGAAGATGCTGACTACAAGCAATCAGCAAATGATCTCAATATTAATGAACTGGAATCAGTGCGATCTGAGTGTCTACCAAATCAAAATGAAACCAATGAAGAAATGATAGATGACTTTCCTCTTAATTCATCTGAAAATGAGTCACAACTTGACGAAAATAACGAAACAAATGCTTCTTCAGGTGATAGCTCTCCATTTATCGAAGTTGTACAGAATTTAAGTGAAGGGAATGTTGGTGAGACTTTAACTAGTTCTACTTCTAGTCCAATCCTACCAGCTGTTCAAGTTATTGATAATCAAAACACTGCCAATAATTTAGAGCCAAATCAAAGCTATTCAGGTATTCATCTCTATTTGTAAATATTAATTGCTTTTCTACTGTTTTGTCTCTTCTCGATTATTTGTTACTATTAATAATTTGTTTTTCAATTAGTTCCCTCTTCTTATCTTTAATTATCTGTACTTTTTCTTTGTGATGATTTAGTTATCAAACTTCGTTATTATTGATTCTGTTCTGTATTTTGATTATAATCCTTAATAAACAAATGATAACTCGAATAAGTCTACTAATCGTAGTTTGCCTTAATTTTGCCTTAAAAAGATTGGTTAACGCACACAAAGCCTAAAAAATATCCGTATTTTCCACAAATCAATGACGAAGTGGTTTACATTCCATACGGACATAAGCTTTACATCAGAGAAGTTCGAGCTAGAAAGCTATACAAACAGACGAATACAAACAAATACATAAATTCAAATTACGATGACAAGGTTGTGGCAAAAGTAGTCAAAATTCAGTTTGTAATAGAATCAAAAGTGAAATTAGTAAAACTATTACTTCAAGAGTTTGATAGTACTAGTAGTGTTCTTACTAATAAACAATTCACTGTCAGATATCATGATATGGAAAATGTTATCGATTTTATTATTTTGAGGCAAACCTATGAATCATCTCTTCTGCAGAACTGGAGAGTTAGCGATCAGTTTAGGGCTATAGTAGAAGACAAGTGGTGGTTTGGAACGATTGCTGATGTTAATGTCAATTTAGAATGTGCTAAAACTAATTTTCAGTCATTTGTGGTCAAGTGGGCTAATAATGAGACTGAGCTGATGAGTCGATGGGATTTAGAGAGAGTTGTAGGAAGAGTTCCAAAGAATAGAAGAAATTCTGTTGAGATAAGTGATGAAGAGAGGCAGCAGTTCTTTGTTTCTGAAACCAGCGAATGGCCTGTTTGTGGCGAAGCTGAAGAGTGCAGAAGAATAGCTGAAGGTTTGTGTTCTTTTCACTAACTATTTAAATCAATGATATGCAATTGATTGAAAGTTTGTTTTCTGTTTACTGTTTAATTATAAGTTCGAAAATTTTCAATTTTCTAACAAGACTCTAATTTTGTTTAATTAATTTTGCTTCAGGCTTAGACGAAATAACGAAGTTCAAGGAATCGAAAGAGTTTTTATCATTCGCTGAATTGACTAAAAATCCAGTTTATGTTCAAAAGATTGCATATCCTATGAACTTAACTATGTTTAAAGATCGTGTCAGAAATCACTTCTACAGACGTCACTCAGCCCTCAAGTGCGATATCAAATTCATCGAGTCAAACGCTCGTATTTTATACGCAGAAAATAGTGAGTTCGTACGCAATGCTGCGATCGTGACACTGGTCTGCCTCAAATTCATTGATAATCATAAGGGTAGAAAACCTCTTGATATTTATGAGGAGGTTATAGCAGATACGACCAAGTTGGATAAAATCAAATACTATTCTTCGACCAGACCACATCTAAATCCTGTTCAAAGTGTTCCTAATCTTGACATTGATAATGAATTGATGCAAATCTTCAACTTCAGTGCACCGTCAACATCTGTAGCTCCAGTTGATCAACAAGTCATTGACACTCAGCCAGAAGTCAGTTCAACCAACCCTAAGGTCGGCTCATTTGATGTCGATATCATCACATTATCTGATGACTCAGACGAAGAGGTTCCTGTGACGGAAGCAAAAGTTTTTCAAAGAGTTAGTTAAAGAACTTCTCTAGATGTTTTCTAAAGTTTCATTTTTTATTTCATGCTTGATTGGAAACTTTTCGCATTATTCGACTAGAACCTTTTAATTACAAGTCTTTCATTTATATAAATTATAAATTCTTAGAGTTTTGGTAAACTCATTTAGTATTTATTCGCAATATCACACGATGAATAACTTTATTTCAGATATAATACAAATCATAATTGTTTTCTATTTTCTGCAGAATGATAACCGATTTTTCTGCGTATTCTGTGACCTAAAATTTGAGACCAAAACCGGAACAATTGATCACTTGAGCGAACACCTGAACATCAAACTGAAGTGTAGTTTATGCACGCCCAACATGAAATTCGAATCGTTGACTGAATTCCGTAGTCACGACGAATCTCACATTGAAGTGATCAAAGCTGCTTTAGACATAACACATAAGACAGCAAAACTATGGATCGAAAAGTTAGTCAACTTTACCGAAGCACTAACGACAGAAGCATTGATTCAGGAAAATATTTCCAAATATTTTGGAGACTACTGCCCGGTTTGTAAACAATTGATTGTTTTGTCTAAGGATTCGGGACAATTGTTTAATAAAACATTTTTCGAAACAAATCGTAAAAATGTTGGTCCTAAAGGTATAGAAAACTTATTTAAAACTCATTTGTTGAAGCACTTGAACTACGACCCGAAATATGAGTGTACTCTATGTCGGGTTAAGTCAGTTGAACCTATTTTTAGCTGCAAGCAAATCAACCAAAGTGCCAAAACGCATATCATCGATTGTCATAGAGAAGACTTTAATTCTGTTGAACTCATAGACGACATCGATATCTTTTTTGATAATAAAAAGGGTGTTATTCCTGTTTTGGACGAACTTATCTCTACTTTAGTCAATCATTTTCTAATTAATTCTTATGATTCTTACTAATTTTTTCTTGTCTCAAAACGAATCAATCATCTCATATGCATCAACCGTAATATGGCTCCTATTGCACTTAATCGTAATTCAAGAATCATTTTATATATGGTCAGTCATTTATCGATCTAAAGTACTGATCGGTCAATCCCTTATGAGCTATTTTCAATACTTGTAGAGCTTTTTATATTTTAATTTTCGATATTTATGATGTAATTTTGCATCACTTCTAAAAATTAGAAGAGTAGTTTTTCTTAAAAAATAGTTTAAAAGACTCAAATTTTCTTGAACTTGGTTCAAAAGCAGTTTTTAATATAGTACCAAATTGAGAGAGTTGTTTAAAATATAGCAATTACAACTATAATATAAAAGTAATATTAAATGAAACCCAAGATATAGCTTCATGTTTATCTTAACTACTTTTTATAAATTGGACAAGTATTCTTTTGATTCTCTTATAATGAGAGTTATAATTATATAGAAATGGAAACTTAATCTAAGCTATCTATCTACAAATTATTTCCTAGTTGAACTGTTTTATTAACTTTTGGTTGTATGACAAGGTCGTAAATACTGTTTATCTTTTACTTAAAAGGGTTGTGAAACATCCAAAACATTCGGTCCATTAGAAATTAGTTAAAACTTTTGTAACTCAAAACTTCTATAAAAATGTTACCTTTAATAAATATTTAATTGATCAACAAGCTTTTAACTTATTTTTTCTGACGAAAAATCTTAAATTTAATGATTACGAGAATCAGTATTTTAAAAACATTATTTCAAATGTTTTTCATTAAACGAGATTTATAACGCGCTTTAATTTGATTGCTCTAAATCCAGTTAAGTTTTGGGAATTTGATCCCCGACATAATTAATTGTTTCAAATCTTAAGAATTACGCAAAGAAGTTATTCGAAACAAAATTTTAAAATCGAAAACATTGGGCTAATAAAACATTGCATTTGAAAACAATAAACTTAGGCGCAAACTTAACATATATTTACTAAGAATTTTATAAGCAATTCATTTCGAATAAGTAGAATTTTCTCAATTGTAGATTTATTGGTCTACGACTCATTCAAATAGTTTTAATTGCCTTTTTCAAGACTTTGAAGCAGAGAATTCCCTAATTTCGACTTATATTCTCTAGTCTTCAGTTTAGTTTTTTGATGAGAGTATAGATTAACAATTGAAGTCCAAATCGATACAAACAGCACATTAACAAAAATGATTTTCCAAAAGAAAGTCCATAAACGAATAAAATTCTTGATATTAGTGCAAAGTCCAGAACCAGTAGAACTGCAAAGTATTTGACACAAAAGTTTAAATCTCGAACTCTTCCGCGACCGATAACACAATAATGAATATCTGATCGAATGTTAGTTGAGATCACTGTCACTAAAACCGAATATAAGAATAAAATCCAATTTTCATCAGGACACAGATTTTTAGATCTCGCAAATATATGGATGAATGTGTAAACCATAACCACGTAAGAAATGGCCATAATTTCAAGAGTTAAGCTATTGATCAGATTCTGGATCTTCACAAACGGATTCTTATTACTAGTCATAACCAATTGATTCGTTTCTACTGATTCTGATGAATTTTGCTCGACATAAGCACCTTCCTTTTCAAGATGTTCACTACTATTGACATCGATTTTGAACCTAAAGTTTTGTAGTCTATCATAACTGCAATTACCTATTTCTGGACTGTTATCCTTATTGATATATTCTTTTTTTCTATCTATCGCAGCCATAAACTTATGAAAATCTTCTGAATAAAAGTCACTTTCAGTCAGCAATGCTCTCCAAACTTGATAATCTTTATCTTTGATAGCAATCCATTTCAATTTTGGTCCATCTTTTGGACTGTGAATAAAACTAAACAAAACTTTGACTGTTTCAAATAAAAATTCTTTCAAGCTAAGCATTTCTTTGTTAGTGATATTCTGTTATATCCATTAGTCAGTTATCAAAGATATCAATTAGCTTCTTTTAATGCGAAAAATTTCTATTGTTGGATATTTGAAAGATATTGTTATATTAAAACAAAAAAGTATTTCAATTTGTTTTGTAAACTTTCTATTTGTTATGAGAATGAAAGTTTAACTTTTATTTCGTTATGACTATAAAAGGTTATGTTTAGTTGGCTTTAATTGTAAAAGTAAATTCTTATTCTAATTTAATTACAATAGGAAATTAATTGTTATGAGAATCTAGTATTGGAATGCTTAAACATCCCTTTGTAGGAATAACATTTCTTAAAATTATAATTCGAGAATATTCTTAACATCCTTTTATTAATTAGTTAGAAAAGTATAAAAAGAGAGAGTAATAGATTAGAAATTAAGTGAGTTAGTAAGAGAGTGCAAGAGAGCTTAGACTCTGTGCAATACTTTTAAATCTTTATGTATTATCATTCAATTTATATTTTAATAAAGATTGTTAATTGTTAAAATCTGAGTTGTTATTTCGCTATATAAAAATTCATTCTCACAATATTCAAATTTTCAATAAGAAAAAAATATAAACAAGTTTTTTAAAAAACTAATTCAATAGACGGACAACTTGTTTGTTAACCAGAGTGCAAAAAACTACTCTGTAATATTCTGAGATATATCTGTTGTTGTGCTGGAAATGAAGCAAATGAGACGTAAGAAATTGAAGAAATCTGGAAAATGAATCCAATGCTAATCTACTACCTATTTCAATAAGGATTGGAAGGCATTGAGCAATAAATCATTAGCTTCTTCGCAATTATCTGACTCAAAGCTTACGATTAAAATTCAAAGCACAAAAGTAGCAGAAAAATAAAGAACATTAAACGCTAGCAACGATAATCCGATTTGAAAGCATCTGTTATATCATCTAAACCTTAAGCCAACTATACGTTCGGTTATAATAAAGAATATGGAGTAATCCTAATAATATAGTATATTATGAATGCTGAATTTAACTCCGAATGCAGAGCAGCATTATTGCAAATCATGCTCATTAATAATACTGTACTTTATGAGTTTAGGTTAGGTCTGCTGCAATTGTCTTTAATTTTAATTTTAATTTTAATATAAGCGTGGTTTACAATATCTGCCTCGTTTCGTATAAAAAACTAAAATTATAGTTGATATATGAACTCTTTTACCTATACTTTGCTATAATTTGTTTCATTGAGGGTAATAAAATTTGTTTAAAGTATTCTCTTTAAAATTCTGCTTATTTGCTCCAGCGACCTTGCATAATATCATAGTCTATTATTTAAAGTAAGTGAAAATTATCTATCAATAAATTGTATAACAATACGCGAATGCAAGTTGATTTTAACTATAGCTCATTAATAATCTGAGCATTAGTAAAATGATTTATAAAAATCAGATATCCCTACTTATGATAGGGCGTAATGAGTCTAAGTTTACTAATTGATCAGACAGTTTAACTTGATAAAGTCGATATTTAGTTTAAATTAGATCCAGCAAACACAATTAAGATTTCACTAATGACTACTAATTAATAAGCCTTGTTAAGATTTAATTAAACTCAAAGTGTAGCCAATTTAACTTATTTTCACGAAGAATAGCTATTACAAGATATATGAAGTTAGAGTTTTGGATTAGAGGTTCCACTGTATTCTCTCTCTCTCTCTCTCTCTCTCTCTCTCTATATATATATATATATATATATATATATATATATATATATATATATATATATGTGTGTGTGTGTGTGTGTGTGTGTGTGACTTCTGACTTAAGAGTATAGTCTTTTATATAAAAAATAACGGAAGTTACATAAATTCAAATTAACCATCAGTGCTTAAGTAATAGAACTAAATTTTTATTGTTCACTATTAGTTTCTCGAGGCCTATCAACAATAATACTAAAAGTATTCTTTTTCCACTCTCTGTAGCGGATCCAATAGTCAGTCAAAAGTTTAAAGTTCAATGTCAATGAGATAATAGGCATAATTATCTTCCGAATAAGTCTCCAAAAAATTGCATTGAAATTCTTGTTCAGTCTCCTACTGTATAATCTGACGATTGAGTGCATTTCATGTTTGAATCCATAGTAAAGAGTTTTTGAGCAAAGAATTATTCCGAGAATAGTTTGCAGAATACGCAAGAATTTCCAAAACGGCAGCATTTCTTCACGTACAAACTTTATAAAATTTTTTCTACTTTTCTTATATTGAATTCCTTTGTATTTTGTTTTACATTTTCGACAGAAATCTCGTCCATTCTTTTGAATCAAATCAGGCAAACACTTACCGTGCACATATTCTTCAGATCTATCACAAGCGCAGGGATTTATCAGATCTTGATCATTATCGTCTTGATGACATATGCAACATATTCTATCAGTTACAGAATTTGCCTGTGTGTTCATATTCTTGATGACAAAACTGTATTGCCTGCGCTTATATGTGGTCTACACTAGACTATATTTGTATTTGATTCGGCAATATTTGAAAATTACTTTTCGGGCGACTCCTATCCATAAATTTCAAAAATGCTTCACTTATTTATTGATTCTCAAAATTTTGAATCAAATCAAAGTTTAGAATAGGACTTAGTTCATTATTCGATAGGATTCTTGTATCTTAAACTCTGAGGTATCTCAATACTTTTACTGTTACATAAGCTAGAAATTTAAACTTAAAGTTTCAGGTATTTAATCATAAAAATTCTTAGTTTAAATAATTGAATCTATCTCTACATATTGTTTGTCTATTAAAACCAATCGCCTTCGTATTGCAATTGAAGTTTGCACAAGTCTAGAAATATTTTTTTCCGCAAATTGGTCTGCTACCTAATTAAAAACTCCCAGATAGATTTGTATTAATTTATGATTAGTCCGACAGACGCTGATACATCTCGGGGATATTGGTAAGATTTCATTAAACATGATATAAATTTTGAACCATACTCATAACTTTGAGCTTTTTCTTATTGGTTCAACATTAACCCTTCGTAGCAACTTAACTTCCGAAAACGTAAAATTAATCGTTGGGTAATATGTTACCCCATGTTTTCCACGCCTTATATTTTTTGTAGGTTAGTCCTGATACTTCAAATCAAAGTTAGCCCTTGTTTTCGAGGTTTTAATTTGCTAATTAATTAATCTCTGGTTATTATCTGCTGCAGCATCATAAGCGGTTAGAATTGTTAGTAGCGACACAACAATACTGCGACGCATATAGTAAATACGAAGCATGGCGATGTTGGGGGCAAATTTCTGTCCTCAGTAAGACATGATGCAAGAAAAAAATTTTAAAAGAGTTATAAGTTTAAATTAATCAGATTTTTTGTGATTCAAAGTCAGATATATGGCTGAGGAACATCTAAATTCTGAAGAAATGACGACATTTTGTTGATTTTAGCGAGATTTTTAAAGTAAGACTTGGGAAAATTTTACCCCACATTTGTGACGAAGGATTAAAGGATGATTACCACTAAAAAGAGGTTTTCTACAGCGGAATAAAAGCGTAAAATACCAAATTCACGAGTTGACACTGGTACAGTAAAATAACATTAACTGTATTAAGTTTATAAGAGAGTTTTTCTGAAATAAATTTATTAGTAGTCATGACAAAGAGTGAGAATGCTTTTAATCGATTTAGAGATCTCTCACTTAGAAGTTGCAAAAATTCTTTCAAAAGTCTAAAATAAATATAATTAAGCAATATATGATGCGTTGTATGCAGTAACGACTTTAGCCTTGTGCGCAGAAATCAGAAAATCGCGTTTAAAGTAGCACAACTTTCAAATACATTTAAATCATTTACTTTCAATAATTTACTGAATTTCTTAATATTTTTCTCATGTTTTTCTGCCATAAGATTGGATGTGATGTACGTTTCTTTCCATTTTCTATAGACTTTTGCATCAATTCATTATTAATCAAGTCTATAGGCGTTTGTCTATTTATAACAAAATTAGTGATATTTTTCAACTTATTTTTCAATAAATCACATATTTTAAGATTTTAAAAATAAAAAAATGAACGTATACAAAAAAGTTTTATTTCAAAAGCTTATAAATAATTGTCTCACATTTAACTTAGTATTGCATAAATAACTGAAATATGCAGTTAACACACTCATATGACGCATAGGTGCAAAACTACTCTTAGTTGTAATGCTTTTCTATAGGAATTAGAGGCAACTTCTTTGCCGATTTAATCATATTTTCCTTAAAGGAACATATCATGAAAATTTTTCTGAATATAAATTAAGACCTAAACATTGATTCTGTGCAATAATCCGAAAAACCATATATCTCCACATAAGTCGTTACTGAATCCAATGCATCATATGTTGAAAAACCCAAAACTCCAAAACAATTTACAGTTTCTTATGTTTATAAAGTTTTTAAATGCAAATAATTATCTTCGAGAAATTGCACAATCGTTTAATTTTTATTGGATTAAAAAAGGGCTCTCTTGATAGCAACCTCTAAATATCCTTTAACAAAAAAATTAGATAAAGCTTGTGAACTCAGGGCTCTAACTACAGTCAATAATAGGCAACGTGAGAAACTCAACACATTCCTCAATTACGTAAATGGTTATCAACTATTAATAGAAAAAATAATTTATTCTTAACAATTAATTGGTTATATCATAACAATGATGTCAATCAAGCTATCATGATTGCTGACATGTGTGGTATTTGTTAGTAATCGAGAATTATTTAAAAATTTATCTAAACTGTAACTAATGTGTGTCTGTTTTTTACGATTTCTTCACTCATTCTCTTATAACGTAATAGATATATTTTGTTAAGATATGATTTAACAGATAATCCTCCAGAACTCTTCTTGTGACAAAAATACTTAGAAAGCTAGTACTCGTTTTATAAGTCCATATCTTTAAGATAAGAGTTGAATATAAAGACAGGATACAACAAAAGTCCAACAGTTGGAAAAGTTAGAAGGATTTCTTACGAAAAGTCTTGTGATTCTAATAAGAATGAACAACAATGGAAATGGACAACCTCAACCTCAGCCTCATAACTGTGTGCCAACAGCTCCGCCACCAGAATTGACCAATGGCTGTATTCCATTAAACCCTCCGCCTCAATATTCAACACTTTATCCAGCGCTTCCAATCCAAGCACAAGTTCAACAACTGAAAGACTACATTAAAAGTCAAGTTAAGTCCGCATCTTTACGAAGAGCTGGTATCGCAGGATCAGATCCATGGGGAACAGAAGTAGCGCCAGAGGAGCAACTCTTTATTCCGGGCACTGCCATCCCGTTGAACCCAGTTTCGGGACAAGTTCCAGGAGTCGCAACACATGCCGCAGCTGCCGGTCTTGTGGAACCGGCTGTATTCTCACAGCCGCAAAGTCTTCTTAACATTCGCAATGGACAAGGTGCTGCTGATGGGTCGCCACAAGTAGTCAACCATGAGGTAACTTATTACGCTCCAACTTTTGCTACTAATGAACATAGAGAGTGCATCAATTGCTGCGAAGACTGTTGCGAAGACGTTTGCGAGAATTGTTGTCTTAACTGCTGTCTCGATTGCTCTAAACTAACAAATTTGGCAAACACTTGGTTAGGGTCATCGATTGCTAGAGTTCTTGGGAGCGGTAATAAAACTGAGTATGTTTTGTTGGATAACGGGGTTCCGTTGAAACTTATCAATGGTGTACCGGTTAATCCAATGACCGGTTGTCCAATGGATCCGTCGATTCTCTGTCCAACACATCAAACGACTGGCTGTCCACTGAACCCGGTGACTGTTCATCCGACAAACCCGCTGATCAGTTGCCCGACAAACCCGTTGACTGTATGTCCGGCTCACAATACAACTGGCTGTGCGACCAATCCGCTGAGTAATGCGATTTCTATTGGAAATATATCCTCAAAATAAAGCTGTCTATCAATAGGAAAATTTTGATGTTTTGAGGGATAATAAAAATTTATTATCAAATGATTGATATTAAGAATAAAATATCGAGTTTAATGAAATAATATTCAGAGAAATATCAGTACATGTATGTAAATATGTATACGTTTATATATTCTCTAAAGAAAAGTAAGAATAGCATAAAAAACTGATTAATTAGTTTTAGGTAATATAAGTGTTTACTTGTCAAATTAATTTCTGAACAACTAAGCTTTATTATGTTTAAACGAGTTATTCATCAATAAATTTTACTAATTTTATTTTTAAAGAATGAAATTATTTTTTTAATACAGAAAAATTAGATTGAATTAACAGTCATTGTTTCGTTCTTTAAGGATTATTTCTGAGCGTTTGGATTCAGTTTATCTGTTGACAATAAAATGAATACATTATCAAGAAACTATTTCTTAGCAGTTTTCTCTGTTTTGTTTTATTTGAATACGCAATAGGCTTCAAAAGCATTGACTTCTCTATCAAAAAATCCTAAAAAACATGCATATAGCTTATAAAATATTTGGTTTTAGTTCTGAATGCGAATCAGTATTGTCGTAAACCATGCTCAAATTTAATTTTTGTTAGTAATACTGGTAATACTGACAAAGGCAAACTACCACCTTGGACTTATAAAGCATTATTGAAGAGCGTAAATTGTAACAATACAGTTTCACATTCAGAACTAAAGCCTAATATATTTTTAATTAAAATTATTTCATTCATAAATCAATAATTTATTTCTATTCAAATTCTAAAACAAATCAGAGACTTCTTTCGATAGGATATAGATTTCAGAGTCAGCTAAAATGTTTTCTCAGATTTTGATCGTTTCTAGAAGTGAAGAAAATTTTAATCAACTTTTCGTCTTTGTCTAAATTCTCACTTGTCTTTAGAATTATTATAATATTGATATAAATATAAATATTATTTGAAAGAAGTCTTTGCATATTCTAAATCTTGGCCACAGCTTATTTGTTTACAATTCAGTATGGAATAAAATTCTCTCCAATACTCTCAGAGTGGGGCTCATCTTGTCTCAAGATTGACTTATATTTTATACAGCTTAAGACTTAATAATACTTGATGGCAACAAGTAGAGGCAGTTGTTATACCAACTTCCCTCTGACGCGCATCAATTCTTTATCAAATTTGATTTATAATTTATCTTGATAACTATATTGAATGTTCTGTTTTTTTAAAAATTATCTTCAATATAATTTAACATAATCTTCACTGTTCGAAAGCATTCAATGAAGATGCATTACTTATGATGGTTGCTATCAAGGATTATTTAGTTTTTGAATGTATAACATATTCGATTGTCTTTTTTATGATTTTCTTAAGTGAATCAATTTTACACATAATAAATTTTTTTTGAATATTACTCAATAAAGTATTATTACCATGCATTAACTTGATGAATAATCTTGTTGATTGTGACTTTAAAACATAGGAAAAACCTTTCACAAACATATTATGCGAAACATGCATTTCATTGAGCAATATTATTATTAGAGTTGTGATTTTTCGGTGAAAACTGTTCTTTTGCTTCAATTTTTATCTTCTGTAATCGTCAAAACTCGTTCGATTTATGTCTTTTAGATTTTAAATAATTTAAAATACATAAATTAAACAATTTTTGATTATTACCGAAGATAACAATTGAAGAAAAAGAACGGTTTTCACTGAAAAATCACAGCTCTAGTTCTTACATAATATTATTCTAGGTGTATCACCTGGTAATTAAGATGTCTCTCATTTTTACCATAAATAGCTCAATAACTCTTACAGTCACTTCGATTAGAAATTGAGAGTTGAAAGTAATGCAGCTTTTCCTGTAGAATACATCTCATTAGTCGAGTGTACATTAAATTGAATCAATTAATAAAGTTTAAAAATGATTGATGAAAATTGGTCTAATAGATCAAGTTTTAAAGTTTACTAAGATAAAAGCCTTCACGAGCTATACGTGAAAGTATATATTTTAAAACTTTCAGTGTCTTATTGAAGTAACTGTACTCTTAAAGTTTCTTTTATAAACAAGATTCATTCACTTTATTATTGAGGATTGTATGCCTACTCACCTAAGACTATAGTGCATTTGAAAACAACTCTTCAAATACATTTCAGCGTTGTTAGTTTGGAGACTCACTTTATGTACTTCAATAAGAAAAATGCACTAATTTTACCATTGATACGATATGAACGACGTTTATATTCCGATCGTTTAAATAAGAGCTGCTCTGTCGACGTTCAGCAGATCCAAACCCCACACTGGCGATTATTATAACAATTTTAGAACATTTTATTATCTCAATTATAAATATTTAACAAAATGTAGACGGCTTATAGTTCTCAAACTAAGTCAACACATAAGAACGAATAACTAAACTTTAATCAAGCAATGGATAGCCTCTGGAGTTAGTATTGCTTCGATTGAACACTAGCCAATGTGTCCTTTTTTCAAATGTATTATCCTCTTATATTGTAATATGGGCTTGACAACTCATTGTCAATCATTCACTGAGTGCGAGTTAGTATTGGGTGACTTTGGGTCAATGTCGACTCATTGGTTTGAGTCGAAGTCATCACACTATATAAAAGACCATCATTGTAGGTTAAAAATCAAGCCTAGGACTAAGCCTGAAACAGTTTTTAGGCTGAAAGAATACACTTAGGCTACTTTTTCCACTGATAGTCGTCATGAAGTCTGGAAAGGGGTTAAAAACGAAATGTGTAGCAAAAAAGGGGTGACTAAACAGATGTTCATCTCTGTATAAAATTTAGATCTACTTTTAAATCGCAAAAGGAGGATGCCAAAAATGGTCTACCGCGTTATAGGCCAAAACAGGTGTCAATCGACAGGGCTGGGTATACAGTTTTCGCTCTCTAGCGGCCTTAGGACACGAGCTGTCAAGTTGAGTCTATAGACAAAGTTTATCTACTCTTCAAGACCTTTCCAATGATATATATGTTGCTGGGGTGTGACGGTGCTTGAAATAGGCAGGAATTCCATAGTCTGTTGGAAACCCCCTTTCGGGCCGACTCGTTCAATCCGACCTGAGCCCGATGAACGGGTCTAATTATAGGAAACATTTTTATGTAAAGTCAAGCTACAAAACTTAAAAATCCGACAGAAGGAGAACTAGTTATGATAGGAATTGTGAGAAATCTTACAATTTATGACCAATAATTTAAAATAACGTAATTTTTTAAAATCAAAATGTTTAGAGTTGATGACAAAATTTTTTAAGTTACATTTCGGTCAGGCTGAAAAATGATAAATATGGGTCTAAAGATCAAAATACTAGTGCTATGATGCATTCTCAAGGAAAAGTCATAAAGAATTTAATGAGTCTAAGATTAAATTTCATGTCTATTATTAATTCCATAATTGTAAAAATTAATAAATTTTTACACACTTGAAAACTGTATTATAGCAAGTTCTTTAGAGTTTGATACTTATAAAATAAACTCGCTCACAATGTATCTATATGTGAATGCAAGTTCGACATTTTTTCAAGTTTTATGCCTAGCTTAAAAAGTCTTTCAAGGTTGAAAAGTAAAAGTGGAACTAATAAGCATTAGTATATAATAATCTTTAATCCATAATAATGATTTTAATACGCAAAATAATTGATTATATATAATTTAAAGAATCTTTATTACTTTTTATTTATATGATAAAAAGTTGAGAGTACCTCTCTCGCATTATACTATAGATATATTTGTTCAGAACATTTACAGAATAAAAGTTATATTTTTATGTCAGCTGCACTGTTTCTCAACTAATAAGAGGTTGTATTCATTCATAAAATTAAATGTTCGGAAAATGGCTAAAACTTTTAATAATAAATAAGCATTTTGGCACGATGTTGAGAAATATTATAAGTAAATAAAATTATAAAATAAACTCAACGTTTCGCTATTTTTCCTAAAACTTGTTCTTTGGAGAAGTTTATCTCAACGTTAGGAATCTTAAATCTATTAGTAATAATCAATAGTAGAAACTGTACATATGAAGTAATCAAATCTATGTTTATATAGCAGCACAAAAATCATACGACAAAGTGATAATTCATAAAAGCTAATGTAAATCTTTGAAAATGCTTTTCAATCAAAGATATATAAATTAACACACCTGTCTCGAATCATTTTTATGTCAAAGAACTGGAAGTTTAAATGCTTAAGAAGGACTTTAATTCAGTTTTGAGGTAAGCCTGAAATAAAACTTGTTCAAATTTTTAAATGGATGCACAACGAATCGATATTTTAGATAATTTTAAATTATTACCTCATTTCAATATCATTTGAACAAATACTGTGAAAATTCTGATTATTAAAGCCGTTAAAATATGTATGCAAAAAATGAAATTATATATATAAATATGGTCGAAAGGAGCTTGAAATATGGACATGAATATTTACGAAAAATTTTAATTTCTACCAAAAAATTAATTACAATGAGTTATAAATGTCATTTTAAGACTGCCAAAAGGAAATTTTTGACGTTTATAAGTTAAAATCGACTTATAATAAGAAAAACTGCGTTCAACAACACACAAGTTTTGGATGCAAACTTGAGGCGTGCAATATCTTGAGTTTATAGGATGTATGGCACTTAGAGGTAGATTTTAAATAGAATAAAATTTTATGAGCAAAAGAGATGAATTTTGAGGTAAAAATATGCATATTTTTTAGGAAGAAATTTACGAAAGAATTGCCAACACATAAATTTCTCTGTTTTTGCGTCTTCGTACATTAGGATAACCAAGCGTTCAGATTTGAGCTGGACAGTCCAGGTATCAGGTTAACTAGTCCAGAGTTCAGAGTGGATCCCAATCTGGACGCATTTCTTCTAGATTTGAGCTGAATGAATAGACAATTGTAGCATGAATGCTCTATCTTGTTATCAACTTAGTGTATATTGTTCTAAGCCAACGCATTTTATTCTATTGAAACTGAACATCTTTAGTTGCTTGCTCAGAACTTCACAATTATGGTAAAGATAACTCATTCTACTCAAGCCGCAAAATCACAGAGAAAATATATTTATTTTCACAGTTGAAATTCTGTAACTTCTTATATTCATTGAGTACTGTAAATAAAGGTTTAAATTTCAAGAAAAATCTCAAAGGGGCCCCTACGATTTTTTTGTTCAGGTTTGACTACAAGATTTGATCACCCTATTGTGCATGTATAACGTATATATAGTTAAGGAAAAGAAAAATCCGGAAGATATGTATGTATGTTCTAGTCTATTTATTTAAAATTATTTATGATAAGGCATACCTTAATTGTAGTTAAATAGTATGAATTGAATTCATTTAAAGGTTCGAATCTGTTCTCATCTCTTATAAGAAACATGTAGGTATGTAAGATGAATAGCTTTATCGATTATAAATAGAATCCTTAAACACCAAAAAAACGTTATTTTGCTTTAGCTTGCATTAAAGATATTATATTTGTATTTTAAAGGTAAAATTAACAATAACCAATTAATGCTATATAATCTCTATATTTAAACTATGTAATATTTCTTGAAATCTTCAATACAG
The DNA here is from genome assembly GCA_018873245.2 of Archegozetes longisetosus. Lineage (NCBI taxonomy): Eukaryota > Metazoa > Arthropoda > Arachnida > Sarcoptiformes > Trhypochthoniidae > Archegozetes > Archegozetes longisetosus. The sequence goes on along the minus strand of JAEMBT020000008.1, from coordinate 9,851,812 downwards.
GAATATTTTATTATGACTGAAATGTATTTAAGAATAGGGGCGACATCTGTAAGTTTTATAAGTGTCATCGAAAAACTTTCGTAGCATTATAGGTAACGAATAAAGATTTTTCAGTCAAATTTAGCAACAGAAATGAAAAAAATGATCGATGGTGAGCTAGTTATGACTGGTATCATGAGAGAATTTTTACAATTAATAACTAAATATTTGAATATCAGGTAAATTGTAACGATTCAAGTGTTTTATAATTAATTATTGATTGGTTTGAAGCTATAAATTAGTCGAACCGTCAGATGGCCACGAATATGGGTCTAAAAATGGAAATAATTGGACGGGAATTGTAGGAATGTTAGCCAGAAATGTAAAATTTCACTTTTATTTATTTTAATGTAAATTAGATGAATTGTTATTCTGATTCAATTAACAGGAATGTGATATATCACTAACTCCACTCGATGTGACTTATGAAAGATCTCTTGTTATATCTTATTCAGAAATACTGACGACAGCTCCTTATACTATAATAACTAACATTAAAGAAGAGAGAAATAACAAAATAACTGATTATTTAATGAATGTTGAGAAGTCGATTTGGATATTAATTATAATTATGATGATATTTATATTTATTTTTAATAGAGTTTATTTAAAACTCAATGATAAACACATTTCGAATAAGAAATACAACCGATCTTTAGATATTTGGAATTTGATCAGAATTTTATTCAACCAAAGTATATACTTGTATGAATTTTCAACTGCCATCTAACAAAATCTTTCGATTTTTAGCTAACATAAAAAGTTCATTTGTGAATATACCTACAATATTAACATTATTTTTCAATTTATGGTATGTGATAATTTGTATTTACATTAATTCTCATATTGGAGTCGAATTAATAATTGGATCTGATATCGAGAGAATCGATACTTTAAGCCAATTATCGAATAATGAACACATAGTTCCAATCATATATTCCGGAACTTCTATCGAAACATTTTTCAGAGTGAGTCCTTATTTATTCATTTCTCGAAAAAATTTTGTGAAATGAGAAATATTTGTGTTGAATGAATTTTTTGTTAGAAGAAATTTGTTTATCATTTTATAAGGATAGTGAACTCGAAGAGAATAAGAAAATATGGAAAAGAATCGCCGGTAATAAGGAGTATTCTTTAAACAACTCATACAATGAGTACCTAGGATTATTACCATTGATTAGTAGTGGAAAAGTGGCATTACTTGAGCTAAAAAGTGAAGCAGAACAGGTTAAACGGTATTTATGCAAATCTAATACGCGTTTGAATATTCACATATCGCCCGATAGTTTTCTTGATATTCCTGTAGCTCTTGGATTCAAAAAGAACTTAGATAAAAGTTTGAGGGACGGAATAGATTATATGTAAGAATTTTTTACTTTTATCGCAAAGAGTTCATTGTTCATTCTGTTAATAGTATTTCGAATACAGTAAAATATGGATTATTGAATGCGTGGAATGTAGGCATAACATGGGAGACAAAGACTTCTAATAATAGTGAAGTTGAGAACTGTGTTTATAGATCTAACGCAAAAGCTAACAATTATAATCCATTCAGTTTATTCAGTTTTAAATTTATGCTCTATTTTTTAATTTTTGGATATTTATGTTCACTATTGATGTTAATAATTGAATGTGTTTTATTATATAATTATACTAAACAGAAACTTATATTAGAGTGGAATTACTTATTCATATAAGTAAATAAAATCAGTAAATATTTAGCTAATAATCAGTTCTGACTAAAATGAAAATGTTATCTCTAGTTAAGATCTACCTGTAATTGTGTGTCCAATTTCGTAATAGTAACATTCACACTTAATTAAATATTTAAAATAATTTGAAAATGTATTAAGAATAATTGTTATAATAAAGAACAGTGATTGAAGTCTGATTAAAATATCAGGTCGAACTAAAAGTCTTTGCCAACTTTATTTTTCAAATATTTCAAAAACAGTAAAAGATACTAAAAGTTGGTTTTTATCATCAGATGAACATGTTATCCACTTATAATTAAGATCGTTTACCAGGGATCAGGCAACAAAATAATACCAAAAAATTCTTGATTCTTGTTAATCACCCCGATATGTAGCATATGAGTTTCCTTCAAAAGTCCTTTAGAAAAAGTGTTTTTTTTATTTTAGACTTTTATGCAAGCTATTGTGTCCAAGGTTGATTTGCGGTTTTACTTGGCGTATCCCCCGATAATATATAATGCCCTTATTTTTCACTTCTAATCTTGCCATGTTACACTTTCAGGAAGTTTTGTCAAAAAACATTTCCCAACATTAAAATCAAAATAATAATGATAACTATGTGAAACTTCAATATTACGTAGTAAATACATAAGTGAATATTATTCAATAAGAATCTTGAGAAACATCCTTATAAACAAGGAATAAAAAGGGTTGGCGGGAACTTTTGGTTCGACCTAATACTTTCGTCTAGAGAATAGATAAATAGTGAAATACAGTATGACACAAGCGTTGCAAGTTGGTATTGGAAAGCTGAAAAATTTGAGGTATTTTTTAAGAAAACATGAGGACTCGCCAAACTTCGTACAACCATCTTTCATTCTGGAATTGGAGTGAATCGATTATTGAGTTTTTTATTAGAAGCAATCGATATTACAATCAATAATCTTGTTTAGCCATTAGAATCAATCTCATTCGAGTTTTATGAGTAAAAATATAAAACCCATTCAAGTTCAGTAAATCAATTTTAAAGTTTCAATGATATCAACATTATGACCCTTATGCGCGCCCGTATATAAACTCAATTTGAAGGATAGGATCATGAACGATAGGTCTTAGCTTTTAGAGATATTTTTATTCATGAAGGAATCATTTTAATTAAATTAATTTGAGCGCGTAATACAAAGTTAATGACAAACTATCGAAGTTTTACATAATAGAAATAATTTCGCGATTATTATTAGATTTGCATTAGTATTTATCTTCGATATACAAACACTTAACTTTTTTCGATGAATTAATATTTATTGATTGATCAAAAGAAAAATGATCTATTTGTTAAACATATAAAATGTTATTCATTAAATGTTTATTTTGATTGAAAGTATTATTAGGTGAATTTTTCATGTTTATTCTACGATATAGTGTGCACTCTTATATTATGAGAAAAGTTTATTTTCATGTTAAGAAATCTCTGACGAATCATTGATAGTCCTATATCTAAAAATAGGTTTAAATTTCGAGTGTGTATAAGTTTTGAGATGAGTTTAGCATCTTAGACATGGTTTTAGACCTAAACCAGGTTTATATACGAGTGTACATATAAGTTTAAGTATTTAATCTTTTTCGAATGTCAATAAATTTTGTTTAGTACTAATACTGGTGATCATCAAGTTAGTCGAAATTCGAGGCTAGATCGAGTGTTACAGTCCGAGAATTGAGAGTCACAACTCTTGGAAACAACAATTACTAACTGGTACTTTAATGATAATTTTTCACTTTTGACGTTGCAATGAATTCGATAATTGATCTATAGTTTACATAAATATTATATTGCATACACATTTGACACTTAATTCGTTTACATGGAGTCAAATATAATACATTTATAAGAAATAAATTAAATAACAGAAAGAAATTTGTTTGATTTAATTCATTATGTCTATACTTAAAGAGATTTTGGTAAAGTATTAAATTATTTACAAATTGATTCTTACATAGGAAATAAATTAGTTCATACATTTATAAATGCATTTATATACAGATTACGATTTAACTACGATTAAGAAAAATGCAATCTTTTGGTGGGATACCAGAGGCCGAAACACATCTCTAAACCATCACAGAAGACGAACATTTTGCAGTAACCGCAATATTATCTTAATTAAGCCCTTTTTGACAACTTTTGAAGAAATTAATTTTAAATCAATATACCCTATCGATCAAAATTAATTTCTTGAAAAATTGTCAAAAAGGGTTTAATTAAGATAATATTGCGGTTACTACAAAATGCTCGCCTTCTTTGACGGTTTAGAGATGTGTTTCAGCCTCTGGTATCACACTAAAAATGCATTTTTCTTAATTGTAGCTAAATTGTAGATTCACTGCAATTGATATCCACGGATTGCAGACGTTTGATTTCTTTAGCCGCGATTCTCTCGTTTTTTGCTATATTTGCTGCAATTCTATTTTTAGCTCGCTTTTATAGGTGCGCGGGTCATGGATTCATGCGACCCGACCCGAACTGCGGTTACTCGCGGGTCGAACCGCTACAATTATATAAAATTGAAACTTTAGCACAATCTTATGAAACATTAATTCACATTCAAACTATTAATGGCATTGATGAATGACACTGTTTTCAATTAGTTATTTATCTTAATTACACTTTATTTCCAATTATTTTTGAGGTTTCTATACTTTTTAGAAAATGATTTGAAATGTAAAGCATTGTAAGTAACAGTTGAACCTAAAGCAATGCATTCTGTAATATGATACTAACATAATCAGAAATCTATTCATTCAACAAGTCATACATTTTGATATTTTCGTCTTTTTTATACTCTTGTTCTGAATCTTATGAATATGCGGTAACCCGCGGTTCTAAGCAATAGACCAGACCCGAACCGAGATTTTTTAAGAAACTGGAACTGACCCGACCCGAACCGCTGAGTGGTTCACCCGCGCGCATATACTCGCTTTTTCGTACATAGTATTTGACCACTTCTTATTAAACTACGATCTATTCCGAACGTGTTGATCTTTTTACGATCTTATAAGCACATGAGGGACTGAATTCCATCATTTCGACTGAGGTGTGATACATGTGTATTGCTCGCCTTCATTACTTATTCGAATCATCTAAGGACGCTTGGCTTCGGTAAATACTCGTAATCAAGCCGTTTTTCACAAATTTGATTTTAAATCAATATACCTCGCTTGAGAATGTTTTATTCAATTGGTATTCGGTTTATTTTAATATTAAAGAATTGTAAAATTACTTTTCTGTCGTTTTGATTCAGTCAAAACAAATATTTACTTTTTTATGACCGCATGAATAAGTGAAGAATTTTTTGATTGTCTATAACTTAACTGAAAATCTGAAATTATTTTATATCTCTATATCATTCGAATCACAAGATATAGCTTCTTGATCTAAAACAAGGTTCACCAAAATTGACTTGGTAATTATTAAGTTCAATCAAAGGCAAGACATCGAGTCAATTACACTTATTTCCATACTTTTGAGCGGTAGTGTATATAATCATAAAAATAAGTTTTCAACTCTAAAACCTTTCGTCTTACTTATCAAAGCATTTTGTTTTGTATAAAGTTCGAGCTTTAAATTTTAAATAAAAAGCGTGAGCAGAAATTGTAGATTAACGTCGAATTTTGATATACATTAATTAATCCAATATTAAATTGAAATTTATTCTTCACTCAATGTAATTTTCATTTGAGATATTTATCAATAATTCAACTAAGAGATAGTGTTTAACAAAAGCGAATATCAGTCAGTATACACAAAGTATTTATATTTTAGTAAATGAGAGAAAACTATAGTTATTATTCATAATAATTAGTTCGATTGAAAATTCCAACACGGAGAGTCTGATATTGCGTGAAATGCATTAAATATTCTCATGAGAAAAGACGAGTATGTCGTAAGATTGACAAGAGGAAATGAAACGAGTTAGTAAAAGTTTATTAAACGAAAATTTTTTCACCGAAGATAAAAAAGTTGATTGTGAGCAAAAATTATAATTTAAACGACATAAAATCACATTTAATGAGTAAAAATGAAACTAAACGAATACTTTATAACTGAAGAATTTTAACGCAGATCAAATAACTTATTAATTCATAGAAAATCAGTAGTTATCAAATTAAGACAAGAGGTTCAACTAGATGAGACGGTATGAAATATAAAATTTTGAAAAATGCGAGACCGAGATGAGATCACGATTAATAATATCAAAAATTTGATTAACTATTAGAATATAATCAAATTTAAAGCAAAGTGAGGACTCTTGCAATTTTCGGAGATTATTATTTTCTGTAGACCAAGAGTGGTAACACAGGACAAGTATAATATAACACGCTAAAATATTGTAATTTGACTCTTCATTGACGAAGCTTAAGCTGGCTTAAAATTAATAAATTTAATGTATATCAATCAGATTTTAATACAACGCTACACCAATCATTGATATTAATTTGAAATAAATATGAATTGTGCCTCATATTCTTAATGTATTTCTCGAAAGCTGTTGAGTAATTGTGTCACAATAAATAAATATTTTATGCATTGAGTAAATAACTTGAGTGAGATTGAATCGATATAAGAGAGCAAATACTCTTTTACTTAAATAATTATTTTTATTACTCTAACAAGAATGATATGAACTACCTTTGCTCAAAAGTTTCAATCAAGAAGTTTGGTTTTAAGTGAAATGCATCTAAAAGTTACACTAGTAGCTGTAAGTTTAACTGATTAAAAACTGATGTCTGAAAGTTTAATAATATTTTTTTAGTCTAATTCAGTGACACAAGTGAAAATTGGGAATAACGGTGAGTTAGTTATGATTGGAATTATGAGGGAATTCTTAAAATTAATGACTAAATATTTGAATATCAGGTAATTATTTATAATTCAAATGTTTAGTAATTAATTATTGATTGGTTTGAAGCTATGAATTAGTTGAACCATCAGACGGCCACGAATATGGTTCTATAAATGGAGGTAATTGGACGGGAATTGTAGGAATGTTAGCCAGAAATGTAAATTTCACTTTTATTTATTTTAATGTAAATTAGATGAATTGTTATTCAGATTCAATTAACAGGAATGTGATATATCACTAACTCCACTCGATGTGACTTATGAAAGATCTCTAGTTATATCTTATTCAGAAATAATAACGATGAATCCTCATACTATAATAACTAACACTAATGAAGAGAGAAATAACAAAATAACTGATTATTTAATGAATGTTGAAAAGTCGATTTGGATATTAATTATAATTATGATGATATTTATATTTATTTTTAATAGAGTTTATTTAAAACTCAATGATAAACACATTTCAAATAAGAAATATAACCGATCTTTAGATATTTGGAATTTGATCAGAATCTTAATCAACCAAAGTATGTATTTGTGTGAATTTTCAACTACTATCTAACAGAATCTTTCAATTTTTAGCTAACATAAAAAGTTCATTTGTAAACATACCTACAATATTAACATTATTTTTCAATTTATGGTATGTGATAATTTGTATTTACATTAATTCTCATATTGGAGTCGAATTAATAATTGGATCTGATATCGAGAGAATCGATACTTTAAGTCAATTATCGAATAATGAAAACATTTTTCCAGTCATATATTCCGGAGGTTCTATTGAAACATTTTTCAAAGTAAGTCATTGTTTATTTATTTCTCAAATATATTCTCAGTATGATAGAGCAAAGATTTTTGTGTTGAATGAATTTTTTGCGAGAAAAATTATTTATCATTCTATAAGGATAGCGAACTCGAAGAAAATATAAGAATATGGAGAAGAATAAACGATAATAAAGAATATTCTATAGTCGAATCACCTGATAAATACTCAAAATTAATACCATTGATTGGTAGTGGAAAAATAGCATTACTTGGATGTCGAGCTGACGTGTTTTGGATTAAACAGTATTATTGTCAATTTAATACACATTTGAATCTTTACGTATCGCCCGATAGTTTTCTTGATACTCCCATTGCTCTTGGATTCAATAAGAATTTAGAAAAAAGTTTGAGGGATGGAATAAATTATATGCAAGTATTCTTACTAAAAGTTATTTCTTACATAAAATCTGATAAACTGTGTTGTCTTTAGTGTTACGAACACAATAACAAACGGATTATTGGATGTTTGGAAAGTCGACACAATGTGCAAAATAGAAATTTCAAATGATAGTAAAGTTAATACTTGTATTTATAGATCACCGACCAAACATTCAAACAATTATGAGCCATTTAGTTTATTAAATTTTAATGTATTGTTTCATTTGATTAGTTTTGGATACTTTTGTTCGTTGTTGACATTTATCAGTGAGAGGCAGTGTCGCAGAAATTGAAATAAATAATTTTATTCACTTTTCGAATTAGTTAATCTGCGATAACTGAGTCAATAAATGTTATTCTTATGGTTCTTGAATCAATTTTAAATTTTTAATTGTAAAGTTTGAATTAATCACTGTGCTACGGTTCTCGTCCTCTTTATGAAACTACTAGATTATTAAGCATGCTCCTAATTGAACATACAGTACATGGAAATATCTAATTATGAAGATATAAAAATCAATAAAATCAAACATGATGAATGAATTTGAACCAATTTCAGCAACAAGGTGGGCACAACTCCCTTGATTTCTAAATATCCTTGCAAGTTTAATAATTGAGTTAGTTTAAGAAAAATAAATTTGGGTAAATCCGGGCTAATGGGTCTAAGGGGGTTCCCGACCCCCTACGTCCAAGTGTAATACATCATTGGATTCAGTTGGTCGAGCTGAACATTTTGATACTACACTTGACTACTTCCAACCCGAACCTGACCACTTCTGGCCACCAAGACCTAATCCCCTCGAAATGGGTAAACCTGGCTTTACCAAGTTGTAAACCAAGCCAAACCTGATTTAAACTAAGCTATTATAGGTTAGGTCGCGAAGCGACCTAACTTATTCTCCCTTAGTTTATATCAGGTTTGTTTGGCTTACGACTCGAGAATCCAGGTTTATCCATTACGAGGTACTAAACGAAACAATGATGGATATCTCGAGAACTACTTGAGATAATTGACTAAGTGAGGTATCAAAATGTTCAGTTCGATTTCCTGAGTTCGATGATATATTACTTGGCGGGGTCGGTCACTCCCGTCGGGAGTTGTCCAGAATTGGTCAGGTTCGGATCAAAAGTGGTCAAGTGCAGTATCAAAATGATCAGCTTGACGAACTGAATCCAATGATATATCACACTTGGAGGTGGAAGGTCGAGAACCCCTTTAGACCTATTAGCCCAGATTCACCCATAAATTTTATTGAGAACAAGATTTTTTTATGATAAATAATAGAATATTTATGAGATTAACATCTCGTATAACCACCAGAAGCTTGTCACAAAGCCTCTTAAGCCTGGGCATGGATTCCACCAGGTTAATGAACTGCTGTCACACATCTTCTAGTGGCCGACTCCAGAGCTGCCAACAAATCTTTTGATGTTATGACTGGTCTTTCACTGCGAACCAAATACTTTATCATTGACCCGAAAATTTCATCGGGATTTAGACCCGGGGAAAGTCTGAAAATTCGATTAAATACTATTTTTAAATGAATTCTATCAATACCTCAGGTGTGGAATTACAAAATCTTCAACTGGTCCGATATTTATTGTGATCTGATCTTTAATAAAATTTTATGTATGGTTCGGGTGGTTGTTATCAAGGAGCAGAGCATTCCCGTCATCAAAATTGCACTTAATATAGAGGAGCACCCGTTCGTCCAAAAACTTGACATAAACCTTTTTTGTTAAGATTTCATGAACAAAAAGTTCAAAAGATTTGTTGGCAGCTCTGGAATCGGCCCACCAGAAGATGTGTGACTCTTCTTGGCAGCAGTTCATTAACCTAGTGGAATCTATGCCTAGGCATTTAGAGGCTTTGCGACAAGCTTCTCGTGGTTATACGAGATATTAATCTCATGAATATTTTATTATTTATCATAAAAATATTTTGTTCTCAATAAAATTTGATTATTTTTCTTAAACTAGCTCAATTATTAGACTTGCAAGGATATTTAGAAATTGGGGGAGTTTGTGCACCTTATTACTGAAATTGGTTCAAATTCATTCACCATGTTTGATTTTATTGATTGTTATATCTTCATATTTAGATATTTCCATATACTGTATGTACGCAACGGGGATCAAAGAAGATGTACTTGACTCAACTTGTAATATAATTCATATATTTAAGTAAAATGATCTCAAGACTTGAGGTTTGTATCTTCGTAGGAATAAAGGATATTTTGCAAATTATTATTTGTAAATTTTTTACATAATACATTTGAAAATGAATTCATCAACCATATGATATTCGCAAGAGATCAATCTAGTATTTCTTTGAATTTGGCTGTATTGAAAGTAGACATAAAGTAGAAAATAGATATTTCAGAGCAAAACGAGGTTAAGCTTGTGTTTATAGCTGCACAGGCAAATGACTATAACCCGTTCGAGTCTACTAATAAACGACTAAAGACAAAATGTCTAAGTCATACGATCTAATTTTTTAAAATCGAAAGTTTCTTTTAATCTAAAATTTTTTATCCGAAACATTGTTTCATCGAAATGTACATAAAACTGAAACATATATTGTCGAAAAACAATATACTGACAACTTATCAAACCAAGTTCTTATAGTCTAAAATAATTTTAAAGAAATCTTATAATAGTTTATAAAGTGTACTTTTACATAAAATTACTCCGACAAATTGAAATTATTAGTCATCTTTTGCTTTATATACATTGTTAGTCATTAATAATTTCGAAGTATTCAATACTTCAAACTCCCACTAAAATAATTGATTAACATTTTATTTATATTAAGAAGTGATTAAAGACACGTATGGAATATGTGAAACAGTTAAATCTAATAAAAGTTGAGATAAGTTAATAGTTAATAAATATATAATAATCCGATTAAATCTGATTATTTGTATTTTAATCATATCGATAAGCACTTGTAAATATGTCGACTTGTCGATAAGCAACTGTCGAAAATTTTGGTTATTTCTGATTCGACTAATATTACAATCGATATTTTATTATTCGATTATATGGTTTAGATTTTGTGTCTCCGATATAATATTTTCGAGTTTATGTCTATTTCGGTTTTATGTTTTAAGATTAATTTTTTTAGTTGTTTTAGGTTTATATGTTGTGGTTTTATATGTATAGAGTAGAACCCAACCCGTTCAATATTATTAATAATAAGAATATAACGCTTATTTTCAATATAAATGATATCGAATCGATACAAAAAGTAATTCATTTATTATCTCTTAAAGAAGATCAATATTATTGTGAAACAAATTAATTGATTCAACACAACTGTAAAGAAATGAGATTAAAATTTCCACTAAAAACAAATTCAATATATGAAAAATTTATTCTGCTTTCAATAACACTCATTTCTATTTTTATTCTTAATCATATTAAATTTTATCAGACTTGTTGTAAAATAATTTAATTTGATATGCACTAACATATATAACAAATGCGTTCCAAATATCGAAAACTTCAGTACCAAATATACCAACAATATTAACCATTTATTTCAATTTATGATATGTCATCATTTGTATTTATATTAATTCTCATATTGGAGTCGAATTAATAGTTGGATCTGATATCGAGAGAATCAATACTTTACAACAATTAAAAGATAATGAAAATATAATACCAATTGTATATGTCGGAACTGCAATCGAATCATTTTTAAGATTAGTCTCTATTTATCCCAAAAGTCATGTTCTATTTTATAATATTTGGATATTTATATTCAATATTGATACTATTAATTGAATGCTTTTTATTATCGAAAATATACAATTATATATCCGTCTGTATACCCAATTGGTAGCCTGCCAATTCGGCGTAATCAATTCACCGCAAATGTTTGAAATATTTTTATTTTATTGTATTTATTAATTAATTTTAAAAATTCAAATTTCAATGCATTTTTGCTTCATTAGACTTGTTAAGTTCTGTTGTTTTTATGATTTTATTTAACTTATTATTTGAATATTTTTTCGCGCGCTGAATATTTATAATCAATTCATTTCATGGGAAGTTCTCTAAATTAATAGATATTCACGGGACACAAGTTTTAACTTATTAAAAGGGTTTAATTCAGCCAGTAATTAAAAGTAAAATACTTATAGGTTACAAAAACTTTATTTCTACTTAAATTGATTTGAATTAAAGAAAAGGTTTTTAGAGTACTTATATCTAATAAGAATATTATTATAAATAATGTAATATCAATAATAAAACCAAAATATTTTTAATAATCAAAACGTGTATATATTATATTATATGCTTTTATTCGTAAAAATTCACTTACGAACATCTAATTAAATAATGGTCTTCGTCTTATCTTAAAACGAATCGATAACAAACATGCGCTGAATTTGCATGCGTAGAATTGCTGGCACTGAATTGTTGAGGAACATATCCAACTATATAAAACAAAAACTTATAATCGAGTGAGATTACTTGTTCGAAAATTAAATACAAAAAATTAATTTTGGCTAGTAAATTGATTTGTCTAAAGTTAAGAGTTCGTTTGTTAGTTTAAGCTTTGAATTAGAACTTTGACGCAAGCATAACTTTCAAACCTTACCAAATACATACCCGTCGGGATTTGCAAACGATTTACCCGTAAAATTGATCTCAGATTTGAGTGTGATGTAATCTTTCAATAAAAACTAAACCAGTGAACCTAGAACTTAATTTATGACATCGTTGGAAACCTCGTAAACCTGAATAGAATGATATCAATTTTGCGGCCCCAGGATTAAAAGGGACAAAGTTGGGTTAGCTCCCTGGTGGCTTGGCCTAGGATCGTGTTCAGGTGTCAATATTACCTGAGGCCCAAGTGAAGTTAACGTATCCAATGTGGTGACATTAGGATTGGATCTTGGGATCTTAGTCTAACTTTCATATTCAAATTAGATTGTTTTGTCTGATTGTAGTGACAAAGCTTAAGTACTCGACGAATAACAATCTAACATTGATTCGAATTATGAGATAATTTTTATAATTAATGACCTAATATTTAAATATAAATTAAGTTTTGAAAAATGAGTGTTTGAAATTCATTTTTTATTATTTTCGAGCTGTGGTTTAGTAGAATCTTTAGTCTGCGAATACGGCGCTACGATCAAAATAATGACTGGACAGGAATTATAGGCATATCGACCGAATACATAAATTTATTTTTTAAATTTGAGACTAGTTTGATTTTTAGTGTAGAATAATTCTTTGTCCCTTAACAGGAATGTGATAAACAGTATGTTTCATAAATTTTGATACACATACGGAATCTGATGGAAGTGTATCGTTTTAAAAATAATTATTCAAAATTATTTGCCTTAAATGTTCATCAATTTATCTCAAATATTCTTTGAATTATTGCAGTAAAAAATTAAATATTTAAATATTTCCATGGGATTCTTACTATAATGTGTTTTAACTTAATTTTTATAAAGACTGAATACATATTACTTAGCAGAGAACATAAATTAAAGGTTGTAATTTGTAAGTATACAAATAACCATATTTGGTATTAGAATATTTTTGTTGCAGAACTTATTTTATTAATAATTTTTCGATTTTGATGAGTATTATGTAGTAATTATTTATTGTATTTTTCACCTGGAATATATTTACTAATAAAGTCAATCAATAGTTATTATAACAAGAATTCCATAGAATTGCTTAAAAATTTAATTTTGTACTGCAAAAACTCAGAGAATATTTGAGATAAATTGATGAAAACTTAAGGCAAATAATTTGAATATTTGTTTTTAAAATGAAGCAATTTACATCAAATTCGATAATTTAGTTTCAGAGTTATGAGGCCTTAAATCTGTATCCTAATGTGTTAAACATATTGTATCTATAGCATAACTCTATGTTCCGTATGACGACAGACAGACAGACAGAATTTTAATTTATTATATATCATAATTTATACTTATAATTAATTCTAATATCGGAGTTGAATTAGTGATCGGATCAAGGCTATTCTCCATTTTATCCTTTTTCAGTATTTATGTATATTATTCATATTCATAAGTGAATGATTATTATGTTCCTATAAAAGTATAAATAAATAGGCTATTACACAACAAAAAGCGAACATCGATTTAATCATTTACATACAATCGATATATAAATTGTTAGTGTATTTCTCGAAAAGATTAGCCTTTTATGTTAAGTCGCTTTTAAAATAGTCGATAAAACCTGCTTTAATTTGTTTGATTTATCTCTTTCTCGTCTGATTGTTGTGCTATTACATTTAAAAGGACTTATCACTTCATTAATGAAGACTAGTAGGTCGAAGGCAATTAATGAGAAACTCGTCTATTTTTAAAAATAGTCAAATTTAAGTTTAATATTTAATATGGTTATTATAATTTTTAGTTATAGACACATTAAAAATTCCTAAAATTGACGACCTATTAAAAATTTGGTGATAATCAAATTTAGTCTTATGGCTTATATGTATAGTTTCTGATATTTCATATTTTAATTTTTTGGGCATTTATTCTCAATTATTGAGTAATGATTAAAATCTTAAAATTTTTGATGATAAATAAAAGTTTGAAATTTAGTTACTGTATAATACTATTTGTCCTATTAACTTGAGGACAAAGTTTTCTGTTGTTCGTTTCTGAGAATAATTTTAAATTGCTAAACAGATTTCTATTTTGAAAAGATTTCTTACCCCGATGTTCGGTCTGTGGTTACCAAATAGTATAGAGATTGGCATCATTATGATTGAAATGATCAATAAACTCGAGTTTGGGCATTTTAATTACTAAAAGGTGGCTACTGCCCACTTCGGTGATTAAAATAAGATAATTGACTTAAAACCATCATCTTTAAACACAACCAGGTACAGAGTTGATATTCTTCTGCTTTTTGAGCCGAATGTCAGACTTTTAAAGTTTTAATAAACCCAAAGCTCAGGCCCAGGGGCTAACACTATGGGTCAGCATTTTTGAATTTTGTAGATCAAAATTTAAATTTAACATAGAATGAGCACGAAATATTGCCACATGAAAAATCACACGGAACTCATGGGACGAGATAAGGCCGGTTTTTCGTAAAATTAATTAGAGGAGATGAAACGAATTCGAAAAAATTAATTAAACAAAAATTTTTTCACCACAGATAACAAATTGATTGTAAATCAAAATTACAATTTAAATTACATAAAATCATATTTAAGGAGCAGAAACTAAACTAAAAGCATACTTTCTAACTGAAAAATTTGAACGTAAATCATATAACATTTTAATTCATAGATAATAATCAGTAGTTATTAGATTAGTATAATAATTTCCACTTGACGAGACGGTATGATGAAAAAATTTAAAAAAGTGCGAGATTGAGATTAGATCAAGATTAATAAAGTTTGAATAACTATTAAAATGTAATCGAATCTAAGAGGAAACGAGGACTCTTGCTATTTTTGAAATCGATTATTTTTGGTAGATTTATAGTGGTGACACTGGTATGTATCATATCTCACGCTAAAATATTGTAATTCGACTCTTCATTTTTGAAGCTTCAGCTATTTTAAATTAATAACATTAATGTAAACTCTTGGCAGTATGAAATTGCCTATTATACTGTATAAATGAAAGGTTTAATGGGCAGATTTATACCGCCACGAGTTCATATCAATCAGATTTTAATACAATGCTACACCAATCATTGATATTAATTTGAAATAAATATGAATTGTGCCTCATATTCTTAATGTATTTCTCGAAAGCTGTTGAGTAATTGTGTCACAATAAATAAATATTTTATACATTGAGTAAATAACTTGAGTGAAATTGAATCGATATAAGAGAGTAAATACTCTTTTTACTTAAATAATTATTTTGATCACACTAACAAGAATGATATGAACTATTTTTGCTCAAAATTTTCAATCTAAAAACTTGGATTTAAATGAAATGCATTTAAAAATTGCAATAATAGCTGTAAGTTTAATTGATTAAAAACTGATGTATGAAGGTTTGATAATATTTCGTTAGGCTAATTCAGTGACAGAAGTGAAAATTGGGACTAACGGTGAGTTAGTTATGATTGGAATTATGAGGGAATTCTTAAAATTAATGACTAAATATTTGAATATCAGGTAAATATTTATAATTCAAATGTTTTGTAATTAATTATTGATTGATTTGAAGCTATGAATTAGTTGAGCCGTCAGACGGCCACGAATATGGTTCTATAAGTGGAAATAATTGGACGGGAATTGTAGGAATGTTAGCCAGAAATGTAAAATTGCATTTAATCTTATTTGTTTAAATTTAGTATAATTTAGATGAATTGTTATTCAAATTCAATTAACAGGAATGTGATATATCACTAACTCCACTCGATGTGACTTATGAAAGATCTTTTGTTATATCTTATTCAGAAATAACATCAATGATTCCTTATACTATAATGACTAACACTAATGAAGAGAGAAATAACAAAATAACTGATTATTTAATGAATGTTGAAAAGTCGATTTGGATATTAATTATAATTATGATGATATTTATATTTGTTTTGAATAGAATTTACTTAAAACTCAATGATAAATACATTTTAAATAAGAAATATAATCGATCTGTAGATATTTGGAATTTGATCAGAATTTTATTCAACCAAAGTATGTATTTATGTGAATTTTCAACTACCATCTAACAAAATCTTTCAATTTTTAGCTAACATAAAAAGTTCATTAGTGAATATACCTACAATATTAACATTATTTTTCAATTTATGGTATGTGATAATATGCATCTACATCAATTCTCATATTGGAGTCGAATTAATAATTGGATCTGATATCGAGAGAATCGATACTTTAAGTCAATTATCGAATAATGAAAACATTGTTCCAGTCATATATTCCGGAACTTCTATCGAAACATTTTTCAAAGTGAGTCAATGTTTATTTATTTCTCAAAAATATTCTCAGTATGATAGAGCAAAGATTTTTGTGTTGAATGAATTTTTTGAGAGAAAAATTATTTATCATTCTATAAGGATAGTGAACTCGAAGAGAATGAGAAAATATGGAAAAGAGTCATCGATAATAAAGAATATTCTATAGTCGAATCACCTGATAAATATTCAAAATTATTACCATTGATTAGTAGTGGAAAAATAGCATTACTTGACTACCGAGCTGACGCGTTTGGGATTAAAGAGTATTATTGTCAATTAAATACACATTTGAATTTTTACATATCGCCCGATAGTTTTCTTGATACTCCTGTAGCTTTTGGATTCAATAAGAATTTAGAAAAAAGTTTGAGGGATGGAATAAATTATATGCAAGTATTCTTACTAAAAGTTATTTCTTACATAAAATCTGATAAACTGTGTTGTCTTTAGTGTTACGAACACAATAACAAACGGATTGTTGGATGTTTGGAAATTCAACATAGTGTGGAAAACAGAAATTTCAAATGATAGTAAAGTTAATACTTGCATTTATAGATCATCGACCAAACATTCAAATAATTATGAGCCATTTAGTTTATTAAATTTTAATGTATTGTTTCATTTGATTAGTTTTGGATACTTTTGTTCGTTGTTGACATTTATCATTGAGAGGCAGTGTCGCAGAAATTGAAATGAATGATTTTATTCACTTTTTGAGATAGTTAATCTGCGATAACTGAGTCAATAAATGTTATTTTTATGGTTCTTGAATCAAATTTTAATTTTTAATTTTAAAATTTCAATTAATAACTGAGCTAAGGTTCTCGTCCTCTTCATTAAATTATTAGTTTATTAAACTTGCCCCTAATTTAACTTATGTACGCATCGGGGATCAAAGATGTACTTGACTCAACTTGTAATATAAGCGATGTATTTAAGTAAAATGATCTCGAGAATTGACGTTTGTATCTACGTAGGAATAAAGGATATTTTCTAAATTATTATTTGTAACTTTTTACATAATACATTTGAAAATGAATTCATTTACCATATGATATTCGCAAGAAATCAATCTAGTACTTCTTTGAATTTGGCTGTATTCAAAACAGACATACAGTAGAAAATAGAGATTTCACAGTAAAATCAGGTTAAGCTTACGTTTATAACTGCACAGGCAAATGATTATAAGCCATTCAATATTATTAACTATAAGAATATAACTTTTATTTTCAATATAAATGATATCATCGAATCGATACAACAATGGTGCATAATAAAAGTAATCCATTTATTATCTCTTAAAGAAGATCAATATTATTGTGAAACAAATTAATTGATTCAACATAACTGTAAAGAAATGAGATTAAAATTTCAAGTAAAAATCAAATTCAATATATGAAAAAATTTATTCTGCTTTCAATAACTCTCATTTCTATTTTTATTCTTAATCATATCGAATTTTATCAGATTTGTTGTAAAATAATTTAATTTGATATACACTAAAAACTATATAACACATGCGTTTATAATAAAATTATAAATGAAGAGCAGTGTTTAATGAATGTTTTAATATACATTGATCTCAAAATTACATTTTCGTTTTATTGAAATTCAATACGTTGATGAAAGTATTAAGAAACTTTATGTTTTAGTAATAAAATAATATTAACTATATGCATGGAACGACAATCTATATATAGGCAAATTATAAATCAATTTATAAGAGAAAAATATAGTTGCTGAATACATAAAACTAATGATCTCAATAATTTCAATGTTTGAAGTTTTGTGTGTAAAATGCATTTGAGAATAGGAGTAATAACTTTAAGTTTCAAAAGTACAGCTTGACTCGGTTATAGACAACTAGTCGTTGCGTAAAACATAAGTTGCTTATAACTGGGTTTGCCTATATCCGAACTCTTTAACACATGATTGGATTAGTTGGTACCGAATAAGTTACTTGCTTACAACCGGGGTTGCCTATAACCGAGTTGCCAATAGCCGGGTCAGATTGTATTTCTTTTTATTTTAAGGGTATTTCTTTTAATCAAATCCAGTGACAGAATTGAAAAATACTACTGATGGAAAACTATTAATGGTTGGAACAATGAGAGAATTCTTACAATTAATGACTAAGCATTTAAATGTTAGGTAAGTTTTCACAATCAACATATAAGGGACCCTGAAAAGAAATCGGCGATTTATTAACGTTATATTACTATTAAATCGCCGGTTTCTTTTCGGGCCCCTTATATTTTAACTTAATTTTAAATTGTTTCAAGTTATAACTTTGTCGAGCCATCGGACGGTGAATATGGTGCTAAAGATCAAACTAATAATTGGACAGGAATTGTAGGCATGTTAACCAGAAATGTAATGATTTTTCAAATTTGGATTTAACTTGATTTTTAGTGAAAATAATTATTTTTCGATTATTAAGAATGTGATATATCCATAACTTCACTCGATGTTACATATGACAGATCTGTTGTTATGTCATTTTCAGAAATATTAACGACAACTCCTTATAGTATAATAACTAATACCAATTAACACAGAGATAACACAATAACAGACTATTTAATGAATGTTGAAAAATCTATTTGGATATTGATGATGATAACATTAATTGTTGTAGTTATTTTCTGTAAAATCTATAATAGACTATATAAAAACGAACAAAATTGTGCTGCATCTTTAGATATCTGGGATTTGATAAGAATTGTTGTCAACCAAAGTAAGCATTAACTGAATTCTCGAAATTTGAATACTTAAAGTTAAATTTAATATTTTCAGGATTACTGAAAACTTCATTACCAAATATACCAACAATGTTAACCATTTATTTCAATTTATGGTATGTCATCATTTGTATTTATATTAATTCTCATATTAGAGTCAAAATAATAGTTGGATCTGATATCGAGAGAATCAATACTTAACAACAACTAACAGATAATGAAAATATAATACCAATTGTATGTGTTGGAACTGCAATCGAATCATTTTTTAAGATTAGTCTGTATTTATTGACTCCCAAATAAACTTTCGATACTTGAAAAAGATTTTTGTGTAAAATAAGCTCTGATTAAGTGTGTAAGTTATCATATTTTATAGGACAGTGAGCTCGAAGAGAATAAGAAAATATGGAATAGAATTTTGAATAATAAAGAATATTCTCTAGTCAACTTGTACAATGATTATTCAAAATTATTACCATTGATTAGCATAAGAAGAATAGCATTACTTGAGTTGCAAAATGATGCACAGCCTATAATTCTGTTTGAGTGAATCCGGCTAATGATTCTAAAGGGGTTCCCGACCTCCCACCCCCAAGTGTGATATATCATTGGATTCAGTTCGTCAAGCTGAACATTTTGATACTACGCTTGACCACTTTTGACCCGAACCTGACCACTTCTGGACAACTCCCGACGAGAGTGGCCGACCCCGCCAAGTGATATATCATTGAACTCAGGACATCGAACTGAACATTTTGATACCTCACTTAGTCAATTATCTCAAGTAGTTCTCGAGATATCCATGATTGTTTGGTTTAGTACCTCGTAATGGATAAACCTGGATTCTCGAGGGGGTTAGGTCTCGGTGGCCAGAAGTGGTCAGGTTCGGGTTGGAAGTAGTCAAGTGTAGTATCAAAATGTTTAGCTCGACGAACTGAATCCAATGGTGTATTACACTTGGAGGTAGGGAGTCGGGAACCCCCTTAGACTCATTAGCCCGGATTTACCCTTCTGTTTTATTGCAAATCTGATACGCATATGAATTTATACGTATCACCTGATAGTTATCTTGAAGTGCCGGTAGCTCTTGGATTCAAGAATTTAGATAAAAGTTGGAGAGATGGAATAAATTATATGTAAAATTTAAATTTTAAATATTAATTTTTTTATGAATGTTGTTTTGTTGATAGTATTATGAATACGGTGTCGAATGGATTATTGAATGCATGGAAAGTAGATGTGACGTGGAAAAATGAGATTATAATTGACAGCGAGCTTGTAATTAGAGGTTAGAATTTATTAGTATACAAATATTTAGTATTGAAATATTTTTTATTGCAGAACTTATTTTATTAATAATTTTTCGATTTTTATGAGTATTACGCAGTAATTATTTATAGTATTTTCGCTTGGAGTATATTTACTAATAAAGTCAATCAATAGTTATTATAACAAGAATTCCATGGACATGTTTAAAAATTTAATTTTGTACTACATAAACTCAGAGAATATTTGAGATAAATTAATGAAAACTTAAAGCAAATAATCTTGAATATTTGTTCTTAAAATGAAACTAATTTCATCAAATTCGGTAATTTAGTTCTGAAGTTATGAGGCCTTAAATCTGTATCCTAATGTGTTAAACATACTGTATCTATAGCATAACTCTATGTTCCGTATGACGACAGACAGACAGACAGAATTTTAATTTATTATATATCATAATTTATACTTATAATTAATTCTAATATCGGAGTTGAATTAGTGATCGGATCAAGGCTATTCTCCATTTTATCCTTTTTCAGTATTTATGTATATTATTCATATTCATAAGTGAATGATTATTATGTTCCTATAAAAGTATAAATAAATAGGCTATTACACAACAAAAAGCGAACATCGATTTAATCATTTACATACAATCGATATATAAATTGTTAGTGTATTTCTCGAAAAGATTAGCCTTTTATGTTAAGTCGCTTTTAAAATAGTCGATAAAACCTGCTTTAATTTGTTTGATTTATCTCTTTCTCGTCTGATTGTTGTGCTATTACATTTAAAAGGACTTATCACTTCATTAATGAAGACTAGTAGCTCGAAGGCGATTAATAAGAAACTCGTCTATTTTGAAAAATAGTCAAATTTAAGCTTAATATTTAATATAGTTATTATAATTTTTAGTTATAGACACATTTAAAATTCCTAAAATTGACGATCTATCAAAAATTTGGTGATAATCAAATTTAGTCTTATGGCTTATATGTATAGTTTCTGATATTTCATATTTTAATTTTTTGGGCATTTATTCTCAATTATTAAGTAATGATTTAAGTCTTAAAATTTTTGATGATAAATAAAAGTTTGAAATTTAGTTACTGTATAATACTATTTGTCCTATTTACTTGAGGACAAAGTTTTCTGTTGTTCGTTTCTGAGAATAATTTTAAATTGCTAAACAGACTTTTATTTTGAAAACATTTCTTTTCGCAAAGCTTGATCTTTGGTTACCAAATAGTATAGAGATTGGCATCATTGTGATCAAAATAATCAATAAATTCGAGTTTAGGAATTTTAATTACTAAAAGGTGGCTACTACCAACTTCGGTGATTAAATTAAGATAATTGACTGAAAACCTTCACCTTTAAACATAAACAGGTACAGAGTTGGCACTCCTCTGTCTTCTGGGCCGAATGGCAGACTTTTAAAGTTTTAATAAACCCAAAGCTCAGGCCTAGGGGCTAACACTATGGTTCAACATTTTTGAATTTTGTAGATCAAAATTTAAATTTAACATAAGATTTAACATAGAATGTGCACAAGATATCGCCACATTAAAAATCATACGGAACTCATGAGACGAGATAAGGCCAGTTTTTCGTAAAATTAACTTTAGGAGATGAAACGAATTCGCAACAATTAATTAAACGAAATTTTTTTCACCACAGATAACAAATTGATTGTAAATCAAAATTACAAATTAAATTACATATAAATCATATTTAAGTAGGGTAACCACCTCTGACTTGTCTCATGACGGGACAAAAGTATCAAGTGGGACCCTTACATTTTTAAAAATAAAAATGTCGCTTTTATTAGTTATTACAAATATTTGTTGTCAAACAATACATTTTGATATTAAAACATTGAAAATTATTAGTCATGGTTGATTTCAAAGGTATATCTTTTAGAAATAGCATCTTTCAAAAGTTATCCAAAAGTAAGAAATACTAGTTTATTTCAGATATAAGTTAAGGCAGAATAGATCAATTCTATAACTTTTGGTTTTAAGCCACAGGCGTTCAATAAATTATACTGGATTTCTTAATCCCTTATCATTTTAAAAATAAATTCAATGTTTAAATTTCTAAGAAATGTTTTCTATACACATTTTCGAAACGAAAGTTGAAAAACGGGACAACTAATTGTCCCGTCGATAGTTTTTGATCTGACGGGATTTCTGTCTTTTATCTTTAAAAAGACGGGACTATCACGTCAAAAACGGGACGGGTAGTCACCCTATATTTAAGGAGCAGAAGTGAAACTAAACGCATACTTTCTAACTGAAAAATTTTAACATAAATCATATAATATATTAATTCATTAATAAAGGATCAGTATTGATTAGATTAGGATAATAGTTTCCATTAGACGACACGGTATGATGAAAAAAATTTTGAAAAAGTGCAAGACTATTAAAGTGAAATCAAATCTAAGAGAAAGCGAGGATTCTTGCAATTTTCAGAATCGATTATTTTTGGTAGATTTAGAGTGGTAACACCGGAAAGGTAACATATTTCACGCTAAAATATTGTAATTTGACTCTTCATTGTTGAAGTTTCAGCTACTTTAAAATTAATAACTTTAATGTAAATTCTTGGTACTATGAAATTGCCTATTATACAGTATAAATGAAAGGTTTAATGGGCAGATTTATACCGACACAAGCTCATATTGATCAGATTTTGAAACAAAATTATAACAATCATTGATATTAATTTGAAATAAAATATGAATTGTGCCTCATATTCTTAATGTATTTCTCGAAAGCTGTTGAGTAATTGTGTCACAATAAAAGAATATTTTATGCATTGAGTAAATAACTTGAGTCAATATAAGAGAGCAAATAAAATAATACTCTAACAAAAATGAGATGAACTACCTTTGCTCAAAAGTTTCAATCAAGAAGTTTGGTTTTAAGTGAAATGCATCTAAAAGTTGCACTAGTAGCTGTAAGTTTAACTGATTAAAAACTGATGTTTGAAAGTTTGATAAAATTTCTTTAGTCTAATTCAGTGACAGAAGTGAAAATTGGGACTAACGGTGAGTTAGTTATGATTGGAATTATGAGGGATTTCTTAAAATTAATGACTAAACATTTGAATATCAGGTAATTATTTACAATCCAAATGTTTTGTAATTAATTATTGATTGATTTGAAGCTATGAATTAGTCAAGCCGTCAGACGGCCACGAATATGGTTCTATAAATGGAGGTAATTGGACGGGAATTGTAGGAATGTTAGCCAGAAATGTAAAATTTCATTTTATCTTATTTATTTAAATTTTAATATGATTTGGATGACATGTTATTCTAATTCAATTAACAGGAATGTGATATATCGATAATCCCACTCGATGTGACTTATGAAAGATCTCTTGTTATATCTTATTCAGAAATAATAACGATGACTCCTTATACTATAATGACTAACACTAATGAAGAGAGAAATAACAAAATAACTGATTATTTAATGAATGTTGAAAAGTCGATTTGGATATTAATTATAAATATGATGATATTTATATTTATTTTTAATAGAGTTTACTTAAAACTCAATGATAAATACATTAAAAATAAAAAATATAATCGATCTTTAGATATTTGGAATTTGATCAGAATTTTATTCAACCAAAGTATGTATTTATGTGAATTTTCGACTACCATCTAACAAAATCTTTCAATTTTTAGCTAACATAAAAAGTTCATTAGTGAATATACCTACAATATTAACATTATTTTTCAACTTATGGTATGTGATAATTTGTATTTACATTAATTCTCATATTGGAGTCGAATTAATAATTGGATCTGATATCGAGAGAATCGATACTTTAAGCCAATTATCGAATAATGAAAACATTGTTCCAGTCATATATTCCGGAACTTCTATCGAAACATTTTTCAAAGTAAGTCATTGTTTTTAATTTTTCGATAATATTCTCAGTATGATAGAGCAAAGATTTTTGTGTTGAATGAATTTTTTGCGAGAAAAATTATTTATCATTCTATAAGGATAGCGAACTCGAAGAGAATAAGAAAATATGGAAGAGAATCGCCGATAATAAGGAATATTCTTTAATGCACTCATACAATGAGTATTTAAGATTATTACCATTGATTAGTAATGGTAAAATAGCATTACTTGACTACCGAGGTGACGCGTTTGGGATTAAACAGTATTATTGTAAACTTAATACACATTTGAATTTTTACCTATCGCCCGATAGTTATCTTGATACTCCTATAGCTCTTGGATTCAATAAGAATTTAGAAAAAAGTTTGAGGAATGGAATAAATTATATGCAAGTATTCTTACTAAAAGTTATTTCTTACATAAAATCTGATAAACTGTGTTGTCTTTAGTGTTACGAACACAGTAACAAACGGATTATTGAATGTTTGGAAACTCGACACAATGTGGAAAAGAGAAATTTCAAATGATAGTAAAGTTAATGCTTGCATTTATAGATCATCGACCAAACATTCAAATAATTATGAGCCATTTGGTTTATTAAGTTTTAATGTATTGTTTCATTTGGTTAATTTTGGATACTTTTGTTCGTTGTTGACATTTATCAGTGAGAGGCAGTGTCGCACGAGAATGTTATAAATTATTGCTGGTATGCTAAAAGTTCATGGTTTGTGTTATTTTTTGTGACTTTTCGGTTTCAATGTTGTATTCGGTGATTTATTATGTATTGACCCGTGATTCAATACCTAATTTCTATGTTTTATAGTAAAGTTTTTAATTCAGCACCTTTCTTCATTTTCATTAAAATAATTTATTATATGAAGTTCGAGCTTCGAATTTCATATTCAGCCAGAGCTTAGGGAAAATAATTGTTTTATTGAAGAATTTTGCTGTATAATAACCCAACACTGTATTAACGTTTATTCTACATTTAATGTAGTTGTTGTAAAAGACATTAATCATTATATCCTCTCAGAAATTGTGTTTATTTTATGCAAATGCGAGTAACAATCATTTTACATAAAAGGTTTTTATTTAGATAAATAAAGTAAAATTACAATCACAACAATTAGAAGCTGAGAGTTAAAAAATATATGCTTTCGTGCGTAGTTCGTGAAAGTTTTTATTTAGTAAACCTTAAAACTTGACCTATTGGATGATTGACTATTTTTATCAATAAATTTTGAATTTTAATAACATATTTAGTTTGACATACAGTCGAATAATCAGATATGTTCTACAAGGTGGTTATCGTAGTAGCACCTCTCTATTTCCAATTATATTAGTCGTAAATGAATTTATTCGTTATAGAGTGACCAGATCTCCAGCGATCGTACTCTGACTTCAGACATCAGGAGCGTGTCTTTCCTTGAGATAATAAGCTCCAGAAATTAAACTCTGAATTATACATACAAAGTTTAGTTACTGGAGTTTATAATTTCAAGGAAAATACGCTCCTGGAGACTGGAATCAGAGTACGACCCCTGGAGACTCAAAGTCGTTTATGAAGGTCTGGTCCCTCTAATTCGTTATTCGTGAATTAGTTTTATCGAAAATTTCAATCCAGAAAGTCTGATATTATGCGAAATGCATTAAAATTGTTCCAATGATTGTAAATCACTCAGAGTAATTACCGAGAGAGATTTAAAATTCAAAATATAATTCTATTTCAAGCTAACTGCTTGTTGTTTTTAATTGAACTGAAGTTACATTCGATCTTATTTTAAATATCAAAGAGTGTTCAAATAAAGAGTCACTAACTACGCAAAGAAATCAGACATTTTAGTTACTTCAAAAACTTATTCCTTCGCCTTAATATCAATAGTTCAGTACTCAAACACTTTTTATAATTTTATGAGAATGCCAATAATTGAATAGATATAAATTAATTGCTTAAAAAGAAAATGCCAGCTTTAAAGTTGGACAAATCCATTTGGATTTTAATTTATTAACAATAATAATCATAATTCTTTTAAAAGAAATTTATTGGAAAATTATTTTAACTGAAGATTTCAAAAGAAAACTTACTAAGCATTCATGGTTCTTAAATTGAATCGAAATTTTACCCTAAGTGAGCATTCAGGGAATAATCATAAAGAATGCTTTTATTATAAATTTGTTAATTAATCAACTCATACAAGAGGGCGGTTTCTAAATAATGAAAATTTTACTCATTTAATTCGATTTATTGTACTTAAGAACTTAAAATTATATTAATAATTATAATGGAGTTAAGCTAACTGTTTGATCTAATATCACGAGAATCAATCACTTACAACAATCACCAGATAATGAAATATGATGCCACTAGTATGTGTCGAAAAAGACTATTGAATCATTTTTAAAAGTAAGTCTCGAATATATTATCTAATCAAAACCTTAATAATTTTCACCGATAACGGATCTATCATAACTTAAACAATAAATTTTAATTGGATTGATTGCCAAAAATGGTTTTAAAAGAAAATTATTCTTCCGATAAATTTTGCGACAAGAATAGCGAACTCGAAAAGAATAAGAAAATATGAAAAGAAATAATCGAGAACAAAGAATATTCTTTAATCAACTCGTACTATAAACATTCAAAATGGTTATCTTTGATTAGTGGAGGAAGAATATTACTTGAGCTTCTAAATGACACACAACTTATTCAATAGTTTTACCCTGAATCTAAGGCACATTTGAAATTTTACTTATCGTCCGATAGTTATTTTGAGGCTCCTATAGTTCTTGGGTCCGGAAATAATTGGATAAAAATTTGAGGCATTGCATCGTCTCGATCTAAGTTTAAAAAGAAGTCTAGATCATACTAATGGTGTGTTTTGCTGAAAGTATTTTGAATGCAGTACCGAACAGATTATCAAATGCATAGGTAGAATCAAAAAAGCTTTAAATTGATCTCTTATAAAGAGCTAAAAAAGGAGATAATCCCCATAACTCTCAAAATATATCTCTATGATGAGATGCATACCTGAGTTGTGAGTCATTGTTTTCAAAATAAACTTCACTTTAAAACGAAATATAATGAAATAACTACTTGTTTAAAGAAAGAATTAGTAATGCATTAGACCTTAAAATAATATTATTTAAATTCGTTACTCAAATCTTTTAATATTTGGAAATAAGAGATAAGGACTGTGCAATATATTAGGTGTTTTTTACAATTTGCGCGTGCTGCGTAGATAACACATTCTTTATCATTGAGATAAATAGAACACAATTCTTTAAGTCTCTATTTTTGTGTTTCTTTGGAATTTTTACAAAATGTCTACAAATAAGCGAATGACACGACAAGAAGAAGTACTCAATAAAAGAGTTGTGCAGTTTTCCACGTCGTCAATAATTGTTCATTATTGACGACGAAACTTATGTCTCGATAGAGCTAACACAAGCTCCTGGAAAACTTTATTTTCATGCAAGAAGCAAAAAAGAAGTTTAAGATAAAATCAGATTTAAACCTAAAGAAATGCTTACAAATAAATATCTCATTTTGCAAGCCATAGATCAGTTGGGTAATGTTAGAGAGTCCTTCATTTTTGAGCGAAGTCTAGATGGTTCCATATATAAAAATGAGTGGTTAAAGAAACTATTGCTTCCTTTCATCAATAAACATCATCCAGACAAGAAAATACTGTTTTACCCCGGTCTGGCCACTAGCCATTATCGTAAGGACGTATAGGAATGGCTAACAGCGAATGGCATCGATTTCGTTAGAAGAGAGGACAACGCGCCTAACATACCGCAGGCGCGTCCTATTGAGAGATGTTGGTCATTATGCAAAAACTGAATACCGAAAACTCAAAAATGCACCAAAAGATCTGACTTCTTTTAAGAAAGTGGCGGCAAATATCAAAGAAAGTAGCACAAAATTCTGCACGACTAATGAGCAGTATCAAAAGAAAGTTGCGTGCGATTGGGTATAGAGGAGTTTTAGTACAGATTAAAGAAAACAAATAAGAAATACAATATTTACAAATAATTTGTATAAATTTTCATTAAAATGTTCCGACTTTTTCTAATTTTATTAAAGTTTAAGAAACACCTAATATATTGCACAGCCCTTAATTGTTGTTTGAAACTATTATCACAATATCTTCCAGCCTTTTTAAGTTAAGTTATAAAATTTGAGTTAACTTGAATCTCCTTTTAGTTAAAGTTAAAGTTAACTATAACTTTAACTAAAATTAAACTTAATTCAAAAATTAAGAGCTAAAAAGGTCTAATATCTTCACAAGAATATAAAGTACAATCATAAGACGCACGATTATTAATAAGTCATACTGAACGCAATGTTGAAGTACTTTCAGAAACTCAAAAGTCGAATGAAAATGATTTCTTTATCAAATTAAGTGATAAGATACTAAAATTTTAAAGTGTTCAGAAAATGAGACACTTTTTAGTATTAGTTTCGAGTAATACTCTTAGGAAACATTAAAATATATCATAATTAATCTAAAACTTTGTCTCAATCTGAGTTCAATGTGTTTGAATTTATTCTTCAAATCTTATGATCAGAATGAACGTATTATTTGCATAAATACTTCATTTTAATTTGTAAAAACACCTATAGAAATTACTGCTGATTATTTAAAACTTTTAACATAAGCTCAGAAGCGCAGCTCACAGCTTGGACCTAAGCTTCTAAGTACAAGTGCAATTCAAAGATCAAGAATTCTGAGTTGCGCTTATAGAAGTTCGACTTTGAAGCTCAAGATTTCGGATCAATGCTCTTCACTGCTTATTAAATTAAGTAAATTTAATCATTAAATATTAGCCATTAATTAGGTTTTGTCTGAAATCAAAAAGTTTGTTATTGTATTAAGATCTATAGTAATAAAATTCATTTTCATTAAATATATGAAAATAATATGAAAATGTATTACACAACGAAAAGTGGTGAACATCGATTAAACATTTGCATACAACCGATATATAAATTGTTAGTGTTTTTCTCAAAAAAGTGCCTTTTATGTTAAGCAGCTTTTAAAATAGTCGATAAAACCTGCTCTAATTTGTTTGATTTATCTCTTTCGCATGTGATTATTGTGCTATTACATTAAAATGGACTTATCACTTCATTAATGAAGACTAGTTACCTCGAAGGCGGTTAATGAGGAAACTCGACTATTTTAAAAAATAAGCGAATTTAAGCTTAATATTTAATATAGTTATTATAATTTTTAATTATAGACACATTTAAAATTCCTAAAATTGACGACCTATCAAAAATCTGGTGATAATCAAGTTTAGTCTTATGGCTTATATGTATAGTTTCTGATATCTCATATTTTAATTTTTTGTGCATTTATTCTCAATTATTAAGTAATGATTAAAATCTCAGAATTTTTGATGATAAATAAAAGTTTGAAATTTAGTTACTGTATAATACTACTTGTCCTATTTACTTGAGGACAAAGTTTTCTGTTCGTTTCTGAGAATAATTTTAAATTGCTAAACAGACTTTTATTTTGAAAACATTTCTTATCCCGAAGCTCGGTCTGTGGTTACCAAATAGTATAGAGATTGGCATCATTGTGATCAAAATGATCAATAAATTCGAGTTTGGGCATTTTAATTACAAAAAGGTGGCTACTGCCCACTTCGGTGATTAAAATAAGATAATTGACTGTAAACCAGCATCTTTAAACACAAACAGGTGCAGAGTTAATATTCTTCTGCCTTTTGGTGCGAATGTCAGACTTTTAAAGTTTTAATAAACCCAAAGCTCAGGCCCAGGGGCTAACACTATGGGTCAGCATTTTTGAATTTTGTAGATCAAAATTTGAATTTAACATAGGATGAGCACGAAATATTGCCACATGAAAAATCACACGGAACTCATGGGACGAGATAAGGCCGGTTTTTCGTAAAATTAATTAGAGGAGATGAAACGAATTCGAAAAAATTAATTAAATAAAAATTTTTTCACCACAGATAACAAATTGATTGTAAATCAAA
The DNA here is from genome assembly GCA_018873245.2 of Archegozetes longisetosus. Lineage (NCBI taxonomy): Eukaryota > Metazoa > Arthropoda > Arachnida > Sarcoptiformes > Trhypochthoniidae > Archegozetes > Archegozetes longisetosus. Next base: position 9,821,064 of record JAEMBT020000008.1, on the reverse strand, counting down.
ATTACAATTTAAATTACATAAAATCATATTTAAGGAGCAGAAACTAAACTAAAAGCATACTTTCTAACTGAAAAATTTGAACGTAAATCATATAACATTTTAATTCATAGATAATAATCAGTAGTTATTAGATTAGTATAATAATTTCCACTTGACGAGACGGTATGATGAAAAAATTTAAAAAAGTGCGAGATTGAGATTAGATCAAGATTAATAAAGTTTGAATAACTATTAAAATGTAATCGAATCTAAGAGGAAACGAGGACTCTTGCTATTTTTGAAATCGATTATTTTTGGTAGATTTATAGTGGTGACACTGGTATGTATCATATCTCACGCTAAAATATTGTAATTCGACTCTTCATTTTTGAAGCTTCAGCTATTTTAAATTAATAACATTAATGTAAACTCTTGGCAGTATGAAATTGCCTATTATACTGTATAAATGAAAGGTTTAATGGGCAGATTTATACCGCCACAAGCTCATATTGATCAGATTTTAATACAATGCTACACCAATCATTGATATTAATTTGAAATAAATATGAATTGTACCTCATATTTTTAATGTATTTCTCGAAAGCTGTTGAGTAATTGTGTCACAATAAATAAATATTTTATACATTGAGTGAATAACTTGAGTGAAATTGAATCGATATAAGAGAGTAAATACTCTTTTTACTTAAATAATTATTTTGATCACACTAACAAGAATGATATGAACTAATTTTGCTCACAATTTTTAAATCAAGAAATTTGGATTTTAATGAAATGCATCTAAAAATTGCAATAATAGCTGTAAGTTTAATTGATTAAAAACAGATGTCTGAAGTTTTGATTATATTTCTTTAGTCTAATTCAGTGACAGAAGTGAAAATTGGGACTAACGGTGAGTTAGTTATGATTGGAATTATGAGGGAATTCTTAAAATTAATGACTAAATATTTGAATATCAGGTAATTATTTACAATCCAAATGTTTTGTAATTAATTATTGATTGATTTGAAGCTATGAATTAGTTGAACCATCAGAGGGCCACGAATATGGTTCTATAAAAGGAGGTAATTGGACGGGAATTGTAGGAATGTTAGCCAGAAATGTAAAGTATCATTTGTCTTATTTGTTTTAATTAAGTATAATTTAGATTAAATATTTATCTAATTCAATCAACAGGAATGTGATATAACACTAATTCCACTTGATGTGACCTATGCTAGATCTCTTGTTATATCTTATTCAGAAATAATGTCGATGACTCCCTATGCTATAATGACTAACACTAATGAAGAGAGAAATAACAAAATAACCGATTATTTAATGAATGTTGAAAAGTCGATTTGGATATTAATTATAATTATGATGATATTTATATTTTTTTTGAACAAAGTTTGCTTAAAACTCAATGATAAATACATTTCAAATAAGAAATATAATCGATCCTTAGATATTTGGAATTTGATCAGAATTTTATTCAACCAAAGTATGTATTTATGTGAATTTTCAACTACCATCTAACAAGATCTTTCAATTTTTAGCTAACATAAAAAGTTCATTTGTGAATATACCTACAATATTAACATCATTTTTCAATTTATGGTATGTGATAATATGCATTTACATCAATTCTCATATTGGAGTCGAATTAATAATTGGATCTGATATCGAGAGAATCGATACTTTAAGCCAATTATCGAATAATGAACACATCGTTCCTGTCACATATTCCGGAACTGCTACTGAAGCATTTTTCAAAGTAAGTTATTATTTATTCACTTCTCGAAAAGATCATTAATATCTTAGAGCAAAGATTTTTGTGTTGAATGAATTCTTTGAGAGAAAAGTTATTTATCATTCTATAAGGATAGCGAACTCGAAGAGAATAAGAAAATATGGAAGAGAATTGTCCATAATAAAGAATATTCTTTAATCGACTCATACGATGATTACTTAAGATTATTACCATTGATTAGTAATGGTAAAATAGCATTACTTAGCTACCGAGCTGACGCGTTTGGGATTAAAGAGTATTATTGTCAATTAAATACACATTTGAATTTTTACATATCGCCCGATAGTTTTCTCGATACTCCTGTAGCTTTTGGATTCAATAAGAATTTAGAAAAAGTTTGAGGGATGGAATAAATTATATGCAAGTATTCTTAATAAAAGTTATTTCTTACATAAAATCTGATAAACTGTGTTGTCTTTAGTGTTACGAACACAGTAACAAACGGATTATCGAATATTTGGGAACTCGACACAGTGTGGAAAAGAGAAATTTCAAATAATAGTGAAGTTAATACTTGTATTTATAGATCATCGACCAAACATTCAAATAATTATGAACCATTTGGTTTATTAAGCTTTAGTGTATTGTTTCATTTGATTAATTTTGGATACTTTTGTTCGTTATTGACATTTATCATTGAGAGACAGTTTCGCATGAGGATGTTATAAATTATTGCTGGGATGCTAAAAATTTATAGTTTGTGTTATTTTTTGTGATTTTTTGGTTTCAATGTTGTATTCGGTGATTTTATTATGTATTGACCTGTGATTCAATACCTAATTTTATGTTTTATAGTAAAGTTTTTATTTTAGCACCTTTCTTCATTTTCATTAAAAACTTAGAGTTTAGGAAATATAATTGTTTTATTGGATAATTTTGCTGTATATTAACCCAACACTGTATTAACGTTTATTCTACATTCAATGTAGTTGGTGTAAAAGACATTAATCAATATATCCACTCAGAAATTGTGTTTATTTTATGCATAAGCGAGTAACATTCACTTTGCATAATAGATTTATATTTAGATAAATATGGTAAAAGTAGAGTTACAATCACAACAATCAGAAACTGATAGTTTAGAAATATGTGCTTTCATGCATAATTCGTGAAAGTTTTTATTTTAGTAAACATTAAAATTTAATGATCTATTAGGTGATGATTGACTATTTTTATCAATAAATTTTCAGTTTTTAAAAACATATTTAGTTTGATATTCAGTCTAATAATCAGATTTTTCTACAAGGAGGTTGCCTTAGTAGCACCTCTTAGTTTCTAGTAATAGTAGTCGTAAATGAATTTATTCGTTATAGAGTGACCAGACCTCCAGCGATCGCACTCTGACTCCAGACACCAGGAGCGTGTCTTTTCTTGAGATTATAAACTCCAGAAATTATACTCTTAATTGTACAGGGTTGTTTTTATGTATGTATCAAAATAAAATTGACAGAATTTTTTTAAGAACCCGTTTCGACGTCATTTTTCGAGTGTTTCTGAAAGAAGAAAGTCTGGCATTTTGTTTATAAGTGATTTTGTGTTTTAAAATGGCCTCCGCTAAGACTTCTTATACGATTGACTAAAGAGTGGCCAAAGAGAGGCATTGATTGGCCACCATATTCGGCAGACATTAATGTCTGTGGTTTCTTTTTATGGGGTGCAGTCAAAGATAAAGTGTATGTCACGCCTAATGAGAACCTCGAACAGCTCAAAGAGCGCATTTGTGTGGCATCAGATTCATACCATGCCAATAGACACTATCAACAGAGCAATTGATAACTTTTATACTCGTCTTCACCATTTGGTTACTATCGAAGGAAAACATTTTGAAAACCTTTTGAATTGAATGTCATACTTTTCTCAATAAAATACTTTTTGTTCTATCAAAATCGCTTCAATAGTTTTCATTTTATTAAAGATTTAGTTTGATATATACATAAAAACAGCCCTGTACATAAAAAGTTTAGTTACTGGAGTTTATAATTTCAAGGAAGATGCGCTCCTGTTGTTGTTATTGTTGCCTCCGCTTCTGTTATGCGATTCACATGAGTCTTTAGGCCTCCAGGAAGGCGATTGCAGCTTCAACTGCTCTCCAGAGAGAAAAAAGGTCTATACGATGAGTGTGTCGGAGGGAAGAGAGGCTGGGGCATTGAGAGAAATATGTTTGGTGATTTCAGGAGAGGAGTGGCAGAAGTGGCATCGGTCGGTGTCGCTTCTATTTGTGCGGTAAAGGTAGTCCCGGATGAGAGTGGAGTAGTTCGAGAGAAGTTGTGATAAGATGGAGCTGGCTTTCCGAGGGAGGGAAATTTTGAAGGATTTATTTCTGGAAGTTTTTGGCCTAAGAGTTTATTGGGAGAAAGGGATGATATGCTGCGGGCAGTGAATTTTGTGTGAAGACTGGTGATTATTTGGGAAATGTCGCTTGATTTAGGGTCAGAGTGAGTCGAGAGAAGGTATGAGAAATGAGTGTTTTTCATTTTGCCTAGGGGGACATAAGTGGGTTGAGGTGGCGTGAAGTGTGGGAACTGTCGGTGGGTTTGGCGAAGAATTGGGTACCCAAAAATTTATATGGGTGGTTAGCGGAAGGATTTTTGGTTTCATTATGTAGGTGGGAGTGGGAGGACATTTGGGTGGAACCGGTTGCTAGAGTTTGTTTTGAATGATATGCAGTTTACATAGGTTAGTCGAGCAGATAGGGGGCACCAGGCGGGAGCTGCATATTCTAATACGGGACGGATATAGGATTTGTAAAGGGTCTTGACCCCAGGTTGTGAAGAATAGGGCTTTCAATGAGTTTAGACGTCGGTGTGATTTTTGTTTAAGGTGGGAAATATTCGAGGAAAAAGTGAGGAGAGGGTCAAAGATTACCTCAAGGATTTTGGGGTTTTTGATGGTAGGGATGCACGAGCTATTAAGAGTTAGAGGAGGTTGAAAATCAAGTTTGGGGCGGTCGGGGTGAAGAGAGTGCTGGAAAAATTGTCGGAAGAGATAGTGAGGTAGTTTTTAGAGGCTCATTGTTCAATGATAGGGAGGAAGAATTGGAGGTGAAAAGTAGCCACGAGTTTGTTGGGATGGGAGGAAAGGATGGTGATATTGTCAGCGTAGGTTATTATTTTTAGAGGGAAGGGGAGTAGGGATGTCAGCTATATAGAAGTCAAATAGTAAGGGAGATAGAACAGCTCCTTGGGGTACACCGTTTCTAAAGTTTCTGTGGGAGCTGAGGGTATTGCCTAACTTGACCCAGAACTGCCTGCCGCGAAGAAAATTGGCAAGCCAGCGCTTGTCGTTTGGGGTGGGGGAGTGGGGTGTTGTTAAGCTTAGAGTGGAGTAGACACAGTGTTGAAGGCTTTAGACAGGTCGAGACAGAGGGCGATCGTGTGGGTAAGGGATTTCTTTTGGTAGAAACCATTGAGAATGGTTTGGGTGAGTTCAGCGAGAGCGGTGGCGGTTTAAAGTGATTTCCGGAAAACATGCTGATGGGAATTTTGAGGGAGAAAGGGTTCGATGTGGTTTTTATAAGTCTTTCCATGACCTTAGAGGGGGGAGAGGAAGGAAATAGGACGATAGGAAGAGGGAAGATTCGATGGTTTGTTGGATTTGAGGAGTGGTATAATAATAGACATTTTCCAGATGGATGGAACTTGACAGTTGAGCCAGGAGAACTCAAGAACCAGGAATCTTGAAACCACTGAAGGACTTATTTCCTATTTTTATGATGAAGAAAGTGGGAGACTTTTAGCAGTTAATGAAGTCAAATTGAATCGTAATATTTCATATGATAATCCGTCTGGTGATAACGTATATCCGGTAGAATTCGAAGCTCCGTTCCAGTTCATTTCAATATTAGTGAGCTTCATATATTGGTTTACTGCTCTATAGTCAAACCTGATCTGACCGGGAATATGCAGACTAATTTATTACGTCAGGTGGAAATTCCTCGGAAAATTAAATTTCGTGAACAATGCCTTTTGCGTTTTCTCGAACCTTTTTATCATTCAATTGTTAGTCATGAATTTGATACTATTGAAATAGATATAAAAGATGATACCGAGGAAACTATACCATTTGATTTTGGCCGCTCAACTGTGACACTACATTTCCGTAAAAGACCAAAAGATGGGCTCAAATCCCTTCAAAATTTATTACTTTAACCAAGCAGGATCTAGCATAGCAGGATATTCTGGCGTAAGATACCATAAAGGGCATAGTTTTTCGGTCGCCTCCTTTCTGGAGCTGTTGTACCTTTTTCAACTTTTTCATTGGAGATACACAGATTACAACATGTTTACAAACTTATTCTATAAAATCTTATATTGAAACAATGATTGGATTCAGCGACGATTCTAAAAAGTCTTTCCTATCAGGTGTAGGATGGTTTAGTGAATTGTGGGATACTCCACATAAGCCTAATACGATGAGAACGAAATATATTAAGCATGTTAGCCCTAGCAGCGTATCGCCCGATAAAGACAAAGAAATTTCAGTAGGAAGAATTTATGACCTTTATGGTAAACTGAACTTAGATGTAGCATTCTAAGGACGGGCTATACTTGATGGTTGCAAAATAAGAGTTAAATTGGTGCCAAATCCTGTCGAATTTTACATGATATGCTCTGACGATAAAATTGTTCCGAGGACCGAATTTACTGAAGTCTCATTCAATCTCTCTTGAGCTAGTGTCAGTCAAGATATTGTCTGCGCATCATAAAGCACTAGAAATAACTCCTGCTAGATATACTATAGCAAGATCTCCAGTGACTACAACAACATTTAATGCTGGTACTTAAATACTTGACTTGAAAATGTAATTAATGTACAGCTACTGAGAAGATGCTTGATATTCTTTGTATTCAATGAGAGTTTGAATGGTTCTTTTAAAAGAAACCACTATTATTTTCATCATTATGACTTGAACTTCATAGCTTGCTTCCAAAATAGTATTCAATATCCAAGAAGAGGGTTTCAATCAGATTTTGATAATGGAATATATTCTAGAGAGTATTTAGAGTTTTACGGAGATCTTAACCAAATATCAACAGATAGTCATATGACCATATCTCTACCTGAATGGGCTATAGAAAGAACTATTTTTGGCTTTAATTTCTCCCCAGATCAATCCGATGGGTGTGGTATTGACGATCATATAAGCCCTATTAATCACAGCACAATGCGTATCGAAGTCCATTTTAAGAAACCACTCCAAAAAACAAAAAATGTTCTTATTTATTCAGAGTTTGATAATTTAATAATGATACCAGAGGATAGAAATGCTATTCTAGATTTCGATTGAATGGATACAACTTTAATCAATAGCCTCTTATCCAATGAGACATCATATGTGGGCACTTTTGCAAGAGATTTATTACTGCCTGTGAGACGAGGAAAAAATCAGCCCTAATTGTTAACACTAACACTTCAGAAAAAGATGGAGAACATTGAATTGCAATGATTTTTGAGAAGGATGATACTGGAGAATATTTCGATTCATATGGACTTCCACCACTTCATGAAGAATTCATTATATATATGGAAGATAATTGTCCACTTGGTTAGGGATTTAATAGAATGACTTTACAGTGTTTAACATGCATAACTTGTGATCACTATTGTGTTTTTTATGTAAAATTAAGACTATTAGGTTATTCTTACTATGGTTTTATATCCTTATTCTCATTTGATAAAAATAATAATGACTTTTTAATAAAAAAATCTTGTAAATGCATTGATTTCGAAGAAAATAAAATGATTGACAACTGAGCTGGTTTTTTATTAATTTTATGAATAGGAAATATTAAATATTCTCAACTCAATTATAATATATCCTCGAAGTAATTAAACAGTTTCAGGTCTAGAATCCTTTCACATTTAGAGTTACCGCGGCCAGAAGCACATACTAACTACTATGAAAAGAAATAATCGAGGACAAAGAATATTCTTTAATCAACTCGTACTATAACCATTCAAAATAGTTATCTTTGACTAGTGAAGGAAGAATATTACTTGAGCTTCTAAATGACACACAACTTATTCAATAGTTTTACCGTGAATATAAAGCACATTTGAAATTTTACTTATCGTCCGATAGTTATTTTGAGGCTCCTATAGTTCTTGGTCCGGAAATAATTGGATAAAAATTTGAGGCATTGCATCGCCCCAATGTAAGTTTAAAAAGAAGTCTAGATCATACTAATGGTGTGTTTTGCTGAAAGTATCTCGAACGTAGTACGGACAGATTACCAAATGCATAGGTAAAATCGAAAAGGCTTTAAATTGATCTCTTATAAAGAGCTAAAAAGGAGATAATCCTCATAACTGTCAAAATATAGTTCTGTCTATCAAACATGTGTTTCAAATATATGATTGAGTTGAAACGAGCTAATGGAACCCCTGTCGCCATCTTCCGGCAACCAGTGTTCCATAACATTATCAAGTGTTCAAAATTTCTAAATTGCTAATTATCTTAATTATAATTGAATTAAACAACATTTCATAAATCCATATATTTAAATGCATTAACCAAAACATAATAGTCACTACCATTTTTGCACTTGTGTAGATATCTAATTTCATTGTATCCAAAATTAATGTTATTATAATTGTTAACCGTGATAATATAAATATGTAAATACCTTAAGTATTAATCCGTTAGGATTATCTATCAATCTGTTAATCCGTTAATATTATATCAATATAATAAATCCCTATATCAAAACCCTATATCAAAACCCTTAATCTTTTTCTTTCTTAACCCAGTTCCTCTGACCTGCTGAAGTTGTACCGTGCTTAATCGAGCACGTACTCTTCAGTCTTTACCCCTGTCCTCTAATTCTATAAAGCAGCGACACGCCGGTATCTCCATACCAGCCTGGAGAACCGGTCAACGGGGCATCTTAGCCACCAGTCCCGTTTCAGAGTAATACTTTATGCGTCATGTTTTGACTGAATAATAGAATGAACTGATGGAACATCATAAAAACGTCATCTAAAGTAAAATACTTTATATGTTAGCCCAGTAAAATTAGAGTCAAGTAGATCCGCATTTATCAGTCCCTGATTTATAGGTGTAAAACAAGTTTCTGATGGCTTGCTCACTAATTGAATTACTTATGAAGTATTAAATTTAAAATATAAATCTCTATCTTCTAATAATAATTAATAATAATGCAAAATAGTGCTCTAATAGTCACCCAAAATCTATGATTTTATCCACTTTTGAGTCAGTTAATGCACGATATCTAAGTCGATAAGTGTTTTTCTTATGATTCTCGAATCAAATCTTAATTTTTAATAATGAAATTTGAGTTAATGACTTAACTACGGTTCTCGTCCTCTTTATGAAACTATTAGATTATTAAGCTCGCCCCTAATTTAACATATGTACGCATCGGGGATCAAAGAAGATGTACTTGACTTCAATTGTAATCTAAGTGATGAGTTTAAGTGAATTCAACTCCAGACTTGGGGTTTGTATCTTCGTAGGAATAAAAGATTTTTGCAAATTATTTTCAGTAACTTTTGACATAAAATAATTGAAAACAAACTTATATCTGATATGATATCCGCAAAAAATCAATTTAGTGCTTCTTTGAATTTTTACTGTATTGAAAAGCAGACATAAAGTAGAAAATATAGATTTCAGAGCAAAATGAGGTTAAATTTTGTTTATAGATGAGTTGCACAGGCGAATCACTATAAGCCATTCAATGTAATTAATAATAAGAATATGACACTTACTTTCAATATAGATGATATCAACGAATCGATACAACTATGGTACATCATAAAAGTAATTCATTTATTATCTCTTAAAGAAGATCAATATTATTGTGAAAAAATTTATTCGTTTCAATACAACTGAAGAAACGAGATTAGAATTTCAAATAAACGATCAAATTCAACATATGAAGAATTTATTCTACTTTGAATGACAATTATTTTTATTTTTAATAATATTGAATTATCTTACCATTAAAGGTTTTAATTCATACTCTATTCTATGATATAACTCGTTTATCAGACTTGGAGTTAAATAATTTAATTTGACATGTACTGAAAACCATATATCATATGCGTTTACAACGAAGTTATAAATAAAGAGTAGTGGTTAATGATTATATTTTAATATCCATTAGCCTTAAAACTATATTGTCGTCTCATTGACATTCAATATTTTCATGAATGTTGAGAAACATTATGTTTTAGCAATAAAGTGATACTTGTTATATGCATTGAATAATAACAATCTATATGTACGCAATTTATTTAAATGAGAATAAATAAGGAAAAGATATAGTTGCTGAGTTCATAAAATTAATGCTCTCGAGAATTTCAATGTTTGAGATTTTTGTGTGAAATGCATGTGAGAATAGGAGCAATAAGTGTAAGTTTAAAGAGTATTTCTTTTTTATATTAAAAGTATTTTTTAGTTAAATCCAGTGACAGAAATGAAAAATACTACTGATGGAAAACTAATAATGGTTGGAATCATGAGAGAATTCTTACAATTAATGACTAAGCATTTAAATGTTAGGTAAGTTTTCACAATCAACATATTTTAAATTAATTGTAAAGTGTTTCAAGTTACAACTTTGTCGAGCCATCGGACGGTGAATATGGTGCTAAAGATCAAAGTAATAATTGGACAGGAATTGTAGGCATGTTAGCCAGAAATGTAAAGATTTTTCAAATTTGGATCTAACTTAATCTTTAGTGAAAATAATTATTTTTTGATTATTAGGAATGTGATATATCCATAACTTCACTCGATGTTACATATGACAGATCTGTTGTGATGTCATTTTCAGAAATATTAACGACAACTCCATATACTATAATAACTAATACCAACAAACACAGAGATAACACAATAACAGACTATTTAATGAATGTTGAAAAATCTATTTGGATATTGATGATGATAACATTAATTGTTGTAGTTATTTTCTGTAAAATCTATAATAGACTATATAAAAACAAACAAAATTGTGCTGCATCTTTAGATATCTGGGATTTGATAAGAATTGTTGTCAACCAAAGTAAGCATTAACTGAATTCTCGAAATTTGAATACTTCTAGAAGTTAAGTTCAAATTTTCAGGTTTACTGAAAACTTCAGCTCCGAATATACCGACAATGTTAATCATTTATTTCAATTTATGGTATGTCATCATTTGTATTTATATTAATTCTCATATTGGAGTCGAATTAATAGTTGGATCTGATATCGAGAGAATCAATACTTTACAACAATTAATAGATAATGAAAATATAATACCATCACTGTATGTCGGAACTGCAATCGAATCATTTTTTAAAGTTAGTCTTTATTTTTTGGCTTTCGAATAAATTTTCGAATTTTCTTGAAAAATGTTTATTATATAAAATAAAGTTTTTATCAAAAGAGTAAGATTTGTCATTTTTTTATAGGATAATGACCTCGAAGAGAATAAGAAAATATGGGAAAGAATTGTGAATAATAAAGAATATTCTTTAGTCAACTCGTATAATGATTACTCAAAATTGTTACCATTGATTAGCAGAGGAAGAATAGCATTGCTTGAGTTGCAAAATGATGCACAACTTATTAGACAGTTTTATTGCAAGTCAGATACATATTTGAATTTATACGTATCACCCAATAGTTATCTTGAAGTTCCGATAGCACTTGGATTCAATAAAAATTTAAATAAAAGTTTGAGAGATGGAATAAATTATATGTAAGATTTATATTTTAAAAATTTGTTTTTTTATGAATGCTCTTTTGTTGATAGTATTATGAATACGGTGTCGAATGGATTGTTGAATGCATGGAAAGTAGATATTACATGGAAAATCGAGATCTCAAATGGTAGCGAATTTGAAGCCTGTGTTTCTAGATCTACTGAAAAAAATAATGATTATAGATCATTGAATTTGTTAAATGTAAAATTTATGTTCTATTTTATAATATTTGGATATTTATGTTCATTATTGATACTAATAATTGAATGCTTTTATTACCCAACCATACAAAGTTAAAACTTATACTTTAGTAGAGTACTTATTCGCAAAGTAAATACAATGAATAAATTTTGGCAAATGAGTAGATTTGTCTAAAATAAAAAGTTTTTTAAATTTAAGTTTTGAGTTAGAACTTGGATATAATCGTAATTTCCTATCCCTACCCAACGCATAGCTGTAAGGATTTGCAAATGCGTACCCGGAAAATTTACAAATATTCAGAATTCAATATTTTATTAAAAAAATTGATTCATTAGCATAAAATTGTTGTATTCTATCATTTATTTTTTATATAAACCGAATTTTGATTTTACAATTAGCAATTTATCGACCTTATTCTTATTAAGAGATAATATTTTATTAGATAATTTGAAACCTGCTTCTTTTAACCCAGATGTCTTTAATAGGCTTTCGATGAGGTTAGGGTTTCACGTTTGGCCTTTATTCTTGACCTATATCTGGGTCTATAACAATAAGATTAAGTTTTAATTAGATATTTGGAAATAATCTTAATACATTTTACATGATAAAGTGATTAATATAACATTAAATCTTTTATACAATTAATATGTAAATAAGTTGGTGTATTTCTCGAAAAACAATTTTATTTTTAGTGCTTAATGGCTTTTAGTGTAGCTGAAAAATTTGCCTCAATCTTGATGGACTACCACCTTTGAGTATAAAGATAGCGTTGCTATATGAATGTGCATTCTCTACTTTTTATCGACGTTTTCTCTATCAATGGTGACCAATAGTTTGTTATTAAAGAAGGAAACAGCCTATTTTTATAAATGGGTAAGTTAAAACTTGATATTTGATACAATTTATTTTACTTTTAATTATAGTGACAATTTTAAATTTGTTTAACATACTTAAAATTGACATCTAATCAGAAAATTTAGTGATAATGTTAGTATTTTAAGATTTGGATACCGCGTTTTGATTCCATTCATCAGAATTTGTAAATTCTCATTGGTTACTTTTGTGTGAATTAAAGTTATTTATGGACAGACCCATGGGAGATCACACACCACTCTGTGGAAAATTTTTCTCAACGTATAGTCTCTCCAAAAATATTTTCACTCAAATCGAATCATGTTGAGGGACATAAAGTACTCAACAACCGAGTCCCAGAGCTTTATCAATGACTATACAATTATGAAGCTCAATGGAGAAAAGCGATTAAATATCATTCAAAAGCTTCCATTCAAAATCAGATTAATTTTCTAGTTGCACATTAAATGGTTATCTGATACGGAAAATATACAAATTATTGCCAAAAAATGCTTATAATTGTTAATTAAAATTGGTCGAACTATTCGGGGATAAGTTGAACTCAGTTGTAATTAGTAATGAATAGGGTTGTAAAAAACAAGAATTTCCAAAAAGTGTTTTAAAACAATTTTCATTGTTTTAAAATATTTTAAGCTGTCCCAAAACTTTATAAATATATTTCAGATTGTTTTAAACTATATACGAAATATTTAAAATAACAAAACGGACATATCAAAATTTCACTTTTATTCATATCTCAGAGATGCCTATATATCACTATCGCTAAGTAACTCTTCAAAATTAAATTCAACTTCAGATGAATAATCAGTTTCCTCTGTCTCATTAATTATTTCATAACTTTCTAAATCATTTTCTTCAATTGTAAAGAGATTATGTTGAGTTTCTTCTTCAATCTATTTAACAGCTTATTCCTATCTTTAATGTGAATTCTCGACTGATGCCGTTGTCCGAGGAATAGACAACATTTTAACAGCAAAATTTGTAAATTCCTTTGTTTTTTCAAATCCACGAAAATATTTCCACCATATTATGGGATTGTCAGTACATGTCTCGCTCCATAATGACTCAGCTTTAAATTTACCCTCTTTTGTACTAAATTCCATATAATAGAAAAGCTGTTAATAATCTCGACAGCACTTTCGTGTTCGTCATCACTTAAATTCTTCCCTTTAAACTTAGGGTGAAGTAAATTAGCAGTAAAATGATTTGACGTGAAAAATAATTCTTCCCTTTTAGTAATAAAATTTTGAACACAGTTTTGTTCATTTAAAGATACTACATTTGCTATTTCAGTGCTTAGTTTTTGTTTAACTGTAAACCACACTTATGGAACATCTGCAATTGACGACTTATCTGACTCAACGACGGCAATGCCATCAGTAATTGACTTCAATAAACCTTTAATCGCTTCTATTTTACTTCAAATTGGATACTTATTTTCCTTGATAGCGATCAGATTCTGAGAGATTCAATGCAAATTTCACTTTCTTCACATGCCATTCTTACTAATACATTCGTTTCTTTAATTATACTTTCCAACATATTTACTACACTATACCAACGAGTGGCAACAGGAAGTTGAAGCATATTTTGATTGTTACTGCATTCTCGAAACTTTGTTGATTTTGTATGGCTTAATTTTACCTCTTTTACGATATCTTTACAGAGTTTTAAAGCGGTATTTATGCTTTTTATCTTACAAATATATCCCAACAGCAAATTAAAGCTGTGAGCAGCACATCCAAAGGAAATAATAGAAGGATAAGCATTTGATAACAATTTCGTCATGCATTTTACATCAGGACCATTATCAGAAATAAGAGTTATTTTATTAATTCCGAATTCTTTAATCGGGACCTCAACTAATTTTACCATATATTCAACCGTATGTCTGTTCGTCTCAGTTGGTATACTTTTATAGAAAATTGGTTTCGCAGTACAAATTATAATGTTGACAATTCCGTCATTTCTTATATTACTCCATACATCAATTAAAATAGTTAATGAATTACTCGAATCAGTCAATGCTTTTGAAGCGGTCATGACTTTATTATACTCGTTTTCAAGAAATGGTGACGATATTTCATATCTCGAAGGGATTCTTAGTAATAGCCTTATAGCTTTGAATAAATTTTTAAACTCTTTGTTTTCCACGATATTAAATGCTAAATTATTAACATAAATCATTCTTGCCATTTTAATATGAATGTCCTTCTGTTCGTTTTGCGATATATGATCAATAAATGAGTCGATTTTTGATGCACTTGAAGTAATTGATCTGATTGATTGTGAAGACGAGGATCTTGACTCAATCAAATTACTTTCTATTTCATCTACACTTTCATCGTTAGAGAATTCTTCATTTGAACTTTTTGAATTTGTATTAAATGATTGCTATCATTGATATTAATGTGAGATCTTGTAAGATTAAAATATAAAGTATATCTTACTTGAAAATTCTTCGCTTAAAAGTTGTTTGACACTAGTTGGACATGATTTACAGACATTTAAATGCGATTTGTTGCGTTGAAAAATGTATTTTTACAAAAACCCACATAACTTTTTTATGACTTAAGACTTTGAAAAACTCTTTAGCAATTGAGTTCGGTCGACCGCACTTTTTATTTGTATTCATGTCTATTAATTAATGTTATACTCATAAAATCTGAGTAAATTAAATACCACGTGTTTGTGAGTAATAAATAAATAATTTTGGATTAACTGGGGCAATAGAGGTCACGAGTTTTAGATAACATATTTTTTAAAAACGTGTTATAACAAATTAAAACAATGTTTTAAAATATTGTTCAAAGAGAAAATTTCAAATTGTTTTAAAACAGTGTTTTAAATTGTTATAAAATTAAGTTGTGAAGTTTGAAAACTTCAATATCTTTTAATTAATAAATTTGAATCTAATTCTACAGAAATTGCATACTATGTAAAAGTGAAAAACGGGTTTAGCGTCATTTGATAGCCTGCAATTTAATCGGCCCAAAGAAGGTTTTGCAATTTACAAAGAAATGTAAATTAAAAATTAGGTTGTCCGGATCAAAAGTTGTATTACAATAACTTTTAAAGTATTATTTCAGTGCCATCTTGTAATTATTTAGTTGAATACTTATTAAATATAAACATTGAATTTAATTTGAGTGAAAAATGAATCGTCCAGAGCTCCAGAAATCAGTTACTGACTATGAACAACGAGCTCCTTATCCATGAAATCGATTCATTGAGAATGAGGGTGAATACCTTAACTAATAATGATGTACTAAAATTTCATTTGAATCTGTTCACTAATTTTTGAGATATTAAAAAAATAAAAAAACAAGTTTTGATCCGGACAACCTAATATTTTAGAATCTAAAATTATTTCAAATCTGATTTACTAAACGTTTGATTATAATTAGTAAATGAAGCTTCAAAACATAAATTCGAGTGAAAATAATTTTAATATTAAATATAGAAAAATGTCACGATGAAAAATACAATAATCATAAATATTGTAATAAGAAATATCACAATTAAAAAATTGCGTGTATTAAATTGTATCAATAGAATAGAATGATAATTAAATTAAATGTTTCTAAATTTGCAAATTAAAATTTTGGGCAATTCCTTTTAAGTAATCCAATAATGGGCGTCGTCCATAATCTTCAACAATCTCCTTAATATTTTCGGCAGTATCTCGATATTTACATTTACCGACAGGAGGTCTTTGACCAGCTATATATTGTTCGACTATACGTTCATTTAGACTTTGCTTCTTTTGAAGTCCGTTAATAAACTTCCAAATTGTGGGTGATGTGCACCTAACAACTGATTAAAGCCATGATGCGAGCCTTCAATAGAATTATTTGTTTTAGGAAGATCAGCTTTCGTTGCATCATAGCAGTTCCACGATGAGTGAGCGAAACAAGGATTACGGCGATGATTTTGCCTTAGGGGTCTTCCGATCCACGTGTCTTCTAATTAATCTACAATTGATTTTAATTATGTAGGATTTTCTCTATAATATGGGGATTCAATAAGTTCCTCAAACACTCCAACATCATCAACAGGAACAAAAGCAAGTGAGGCCAGATGCCGTACTTGTAGCGCAAAGTCCGAATCGTCAGTATACTTATCTTTTAGTCCTTCTGTCTGTTGAATACGTCTTTGTTGTAGGTTGTAGATTTTGTTTTAATGATTTGAAAGCATTGAAGATACGATTATATGTAGATTCTGTTCTATCGGGCATCGGGACAAAAATTGTAGGAATTATATCGTGATATATAGGTGCGTGTATTGTATAAACTTGGCTAAACAAAGGAGAAGAGGTTTTAAAAGTTCTGTCAGCAAACCAGTGAGTGACCTAGCCATAAGATCTAGATTTCTTTGAGTTGAAAATAAAATAATCATTTCCAGAGCCACTGTCATGTAGTAAAAATGGCACATCAGCCAATGTTTGTGTATATTCCTGAGGCGAAATCAAGTCGTTTAAGCTAGTGGAGTTTGCTAATGGAGTTTATTCCCTTTGGCGTGCTCTTTGGATTGTTCTCTTCATATTCTGAACTGATGGTAATTGTCCAGCAACTGAAACCAAAACTCCTACAGTAGAAGATGCGATAATTTGATGGGTAGTTTCTACTGTTCCTTCTGCTCGCTCTTTCATTAGTGCCATAATTTTACGAGTTTCGATTTTGGCTGAATCCGGCAGATGACTATGACTAGTGCTTTTTAATATTTGGCCATTGGTTGTGTGGCATCGGCTGTTGCACTTTTTAGTACGATACTCAGTGCACTTTCATATCTTTTTATCAGATTTCGTTTTTTCTAAAGCAAATATAAATCCGTTGTGTACCAACAAATCGTGGCCTCTAATGCTCTTTAGAAATTCGAATGGCATGTTGAAACTATAAAGAAACAAGTGCGTTTAAATAATTATGTAAAAGTAAGAGAGTAATAGAGTAAGATTGATATAGTGTGGTCTAGTGTAACACAGTAAGGTTGAGGTAGTATGGCAGTACAGTAAGGGTAGGATAGTATATTGTAGTATAGTAGAATCGGAAAACTGCATGCCCATAAGGGTTCCTCTAAAGACCAAATTAATGTCCTTATTATTGAGTACGTGGGCTCCATGCGGTTTTTTGCACTAGGATTTACGCACATCTCAGCCCCTGAGCAGTATAAGTGATTCTTGGATTAAGTATTATAATAAGGATATTATATTATTATAATATTTATTAATAACAAGTAGTATAATAATATTATTACAAATTGCTTACCTTTTAAATAAAATCACAGTGAGATCACAATAAAACCACAATTAAATCACAATTAAATCGTAAAAATAAACTTATAATAAAAAACACAAAAATAAAAACACGTGTTAGACTCATGTTGCTGGGCTGTAATAGGTATCTTTCATAAGTGTCGCCATCTATTTTTAATATACTTTTCTTAATGGCGATCAAATTGTGGGTGATCATATTGTGGGCGATCGAATGATGCGACACCGAAAAATGTATATATTATTATAGCAGTAATATAGTGATACTAAAACCAGTGAATAATTGATCCGATTATACCAAATACTAAAATATCCAATAACTCGCATTAAAAAATTAGTTATAGATATTTTAAGTATAACCAAATCCAGGGATTTAATTTATGAATAATAAATTTTTTTAATGTGACTTTCGTGAATACAGTATTAGGTTAAAAATGAAAGGAACAGGGTGAAAATTGAAGATATGTTAGCTAGAAATATAAAACATCAATATTTTTCAGTATAACGTTTTTTCAGTATATCTTTCATTTTAAATAGTTATTTAAGATGAAAACTTTTTCATTTAATTAATAGGAATGTGTTACTATTATATAAAATGTAATAGTCTTAATTATCGAGTGAGACAAAAGTAACTTGACAGGTTTAATTGCTAATAATTTTTGGATGAGTTCATTGATTGTCAAAAATTTTTTATTTAAAAGTGCAATGATGGAAGATGAGTGTAAGGTAAATGACGATGTTGGAATGTGAGTTTCTTCTGTGGCTATCATGTGATGCAATATTTTTGCAAAATTTTCGATGATTGAGTATGACATTTTTGAATTCATTTGCCAAACCACATGTTTCCAGTTCATTAATAATTTTTGGAATTGATGTCATATACTCAATGTTTGACATATACTTGAATTTAAACTCCTGAAATAGTACATTAAAGTGGAATTGAGTGCAGTGCAGTGTTATACATTAGAGTATCATTGAATGGATGTTCTTTTTAATAAATTAAATGTTTACATGAATTAAAACTCCAACATACTGAGTTTCCATCTACGAAATATTTTTTTTAGAAGAATTTACTCATTCTAAAGTGATTGGCCATTCAAACTATCAAATGACTTTTGGCCTAGCCTGTATTATAAAAGCACACAAAGTTATGAGAATTAAAAAATCTGCTGTTCAAAGAACATTTGAGCTCATAATTAGTTCATTTATATACAATTTAATTACTTAATTCTGGTATTAGATTAAAAGGCAGTTTAAACTTCATCTGTATTCAGACTGTAGTTCAAAAGTCAAAGTATTCAGACAATTATCAGTTCGAAAAAATGAAAATATCCTTCAATTATATAATATTTATCATAACTAGTAGACTATTCCTGAAAAATATAGAAAAAAGGGAAGGCTTCTATAAGGACTTTGTATAGTGTTGAATAGATAAGATGCAATAATTTTTCTATAAATAGTGAGTCTTTTCGAACAGAGAAACACTTAAATTTGTCAAGTTTCTATTAATATTTCTTAGAAAATTGTCAAAATTTTTCGACGCATAATAAAAATGAGATTTTTAATCTTCGCTTTGTTATTCTTATCCGCTGTTTATTGTAAGTAAACTTTCACAAAATTTTCTAATGAGTCATGACTTTTATTTAATTTATAGTCAGTGAATCCTATAGTATTGTAAAACGCGATACTCAGGCAGATCTTCTCAAGACCATCACTGAATTGTTGAATAAAGCACACAATGCAGTCGAAGCTCTCCAGAAAGAAGGAAAACCTGCTTTAGTAGCTGTTCTTCAGAAATCCATAAAATTCTTAACTGACATTGAGGCCCTATTGAAGAACCTTCATCCAACTACCGAATTGGGTAAAGCTTTACTCGAAGGTCTTGAACAACTTGTGAAACAAGGCGAAGCTGCTCTAGAAGATCTGAAGAAAGCTAATTCTGACTTTTAATTTATTCACGTTTTTACAGTCTAGTTTAAGACTCTAATTTATAAAAAATTATATTTAAATTTTTTCATTTTAAAAATTGTTACTTCAAAAAGTTGAGAGCCAATAAAATTTTTTTCATAAAACAAAATCTCTTTTAACTCTTTCTTCGAAATCAGATACTTATACTTGGATTTTTGAAAACAGGTTGAGAAAAGTTATGCTGATAAAGTTGTTTCATAATATAAATGTAATTTCTGGTATTAATTACTAAGATTATCTTCCAGAGTAGTAAATTCTTACTCAGATCATACTAACAAATAAATAGAAAATTATTTGGAGTTAATTATTTTCCTGTCACTATTCCATCAATTTTCATCTAATTATTACATTTTAATAATAAAAGAATTAAATGAATTTCATAGCTGATGAAAGAGTATTTTTAACCAGAGTTTTGTAATGAATTTATGAATTTATGGGTCAAAAGAAAGTATCTGCAAAGCGGTACAAATAACTAGAATAATTTATTGTTAAAAATGAAGATAAAATATGTAGAAGTACTATAATTTAACTTGAGTTATTGTTTGAATGAATTCGATGGGGTCATCAAATAACTTGTTACCACAGCTAATATTAATCATTTCTTTCCTATTAATAACCCTTTCAACAGAATACATTACCTGATAGAAGAAAGTGTTCTGATCTTAATAAAATCTTTCCTTCTTCCAAATAATAAGATTATTATTCTCTCAATATTTATTAATGATTTCAATTTGTTACAAAGTTTATGTAAAAGCTAATAAGATTTGATCGAATTTTATTAGCCAAGCAGTCATTAAACTTAATAATATGAATGCGAATAGTGTTATTAATAGAACCAGTAATTCAGTTATTTATGCGATCGATAGAATAGAAATTAAAGGAACTATAGTATAATTAACTGTAAAATGTATCAGAACTTCGATCAGAACTTATTGTACAAGAAAACAGACTCATATTGTTGTATCCATCAACCATGTTATCAATAATTAATGGTTGATTGGTTATAAAATTTGAGATCTTCAATCTTTTTAATTTACAAATTTGAATCTAATCCTACAGAAATCGGATTCAACATAAAAGTGATGGTTGCTTATATTATAACAGCAGAAATATAGTGATATCAAAACCAGTGAATTACTGATCCGATTATACCATATACTAAATATCCATTAATAAAAATGACAGTTGTATAGATATTGTAAATATAACCAGATCTAAGAATTTGAATTTATGAATAATTAATAGATTTATTATTGTCATCCCATGAGCAAATGACTTAATTTTTTTCTCATTAGTAATTTTAGCCCTATTTATCGCTTTAATATCCTTAAAGTACTTATAATTACACACCATTGAAAGTGAGACTCTACTTGTGTCAAAAATTGTAACAATTCTGAAGGAGATTATTGATACCAAAAGGCTGACACGTTTGTAATTTTCTGGACTTATTTGAGATAGTAATTTTTGTCAAGTGCTCCCAATAGACAAATAGTGCAAACAAGTTTCTCTTCCACGGTGAGTCATACTGAAAGGGCCTGCGGAGATACGCATCGTTGACAAATCAACACGTTTAAGCTCTCGCTCCGAACCTGTAAGCTGAAGGATTGAGAGTCGACTCTAAGCGTCGCTCAGCAACTATTTTAAGGCAACCAAACACAACATAAATAGATTTCTATCCAATTTAACGAATAATCTTTTCATTGAACGATTTTTTCAGATTCTTTATAACTGGATCAATAATTTTAGATGCAATAACTTAACTACTCAATTGTTAGAGTTTCAGCCAGTTTTCGATTAATAACTTTAATGCATGTCATTCAGATTTCAAAACAATTTTATATCACTTATAGATATTAATTCGAAATAAGTATGAATTATGCTTTATATTTACATTTCTCGAAAACTGCTAAGTAATTTTTTCATAATAAAAGAATTTATGTTTTATGCATTGAGTAAATGACATAAGAACTAAAAATAAATTAATATAAGAGAGCAAACAAGTGAACACTATTCAAGTAAAATCATATAAAATACTTTTGCTCAAAAATTTTACTCAAGAAATTTGATTTTGAGTGAAATGCGTTTGAAAATCGGAACTGTAACTGTAAGTTTGATCAATTCACTATTTATATCTGGGATTTTTGTAAAACTTGTTTTAGGATAATCCGGTAACAAAAATTATAAATGGGACAGACGGAAGGTGATTTATGGTTGGAATCATGAAAGAATTCTTACAATTAATAACTAAATATTTGAATATCAGGTAATTTTCGAATGCTAAAATGATTTTAATTAATTGTTGATTGATTTGAAGCTATATATTAGTCGAGCCATCAGACGGTCATGAATACGGAGCTAAAAATGGAAGTAATTGGATGGGAATTATAGGAATGTTAGCCAGAAATGTAAAACTTCATTTTGTCTTATTTCTTTTTATTTAGTGTGATTTAGATGAAATCTTATTCTGATTTAATTAACAGGAATGTGATATGTCCATAACTCCACTCGATGTGACTTATGAAAGATCTCTTGTTATATCATATTCAAATATTTTGATGATCAGTCCCTATACTATAATAACTAATATCAATAAAGATAGAGATAACAGAATAACTGATTATTTGTTAAATGTTGAAAAATCGATTTGGATATTAATTATAATTATGATGATAGTTATATTTATTTTTAATAGAGTTTACTTAAAACTTAATAGCAAACACACCCCGAAAGACAAATATAATAGATCTTTAGATATTTGGAATTTGATCAGGATTTTGCTCAAGTATATATTTTTTCAAATTTTCAACTTCAATTTAAAAAAATCTTTCCGTTTTTTAGCTAACATAAAACGTTCACTTCTGAATGTGCCTACAATATTGACAATATTTTTCAATTTATGGTATGTCATAATTTGTATTTATATCAATTCTCATATTGGAGTTGAATTAATAGTTGAAACTGATATCGAGAGAATCGATACTTTGAACCAATTATCGAACAATGAAAACATAGTTCCAGTCTTATATCCTGGAACTGCTATCGGAGCGTTCTTCGAGGTAAGTATTTATTAATTCGTTTCTATAGAAAAATTATTAATACTTTTAGTGAAGATTTTAGTGTTGAATAAAATTTTACTGAAAAGAGTATAATTTAACTTATCATTATTTAAGGATAGTGAGCTCGAAGAAAATATAAGAATATGGAGAAGAATAAACGATAATAAAGAATATTCTTTACTCAATACACATACTAGGCACTTAGAATTATTACCATTGGTTAGTAGTGGAAGAATAGCATTTCTTGAATACCGAACTGACGTACAGCAAATTATAGCGCTTTATTGTAAATCTAATACACGTTTGAATTTTCACGTATCGACCGATAGTTATTTTGAAGTTTCGCTAGCTCTTGGATTCAATAAGAATTTAGATAAAGGAATAAGGAATCAAATAAATTATATGTAAGGATTATGAATGCCAACTCTCCGGCTTCCTAACAATGTTTCCAGCCTTCAGCGCAGGTGTAAAACTGGAGATCAAGGTTGACCTACTGGTCTCCCCCTCTGATTTTTAACTTGGAAATCTCGCAATTACCATATTGTCCCTCCTTTGATATTGTTTTCTCCTGCTTTCACTCGATGAAGCGTTGGTATCCTTAGTAAGTAATTTTTACTAATGCAAAAATTGATCATCTACTTTATAGTGTTTCGAATACAGTAGCAAGGAAATTATTGAATGCATGGAAAATAGGCATAACTTGGAAAGCAGAGATTTCTAATGATAGCGAAGTTAAAACTTGCTTTCAGAGATCAATGATTAAATCATTGAATAATTATGAAACGTTTAGTTTATTAAGTTTTAATGTATTATTCCATTTGGCTATTTTTGGATATTTTTGTTCATTATTGACACTTATCTGTGAAAGACAGTGTCGCACAGGAAGGTTTTAAGTTAGAAACCAAAAATTTTGATTTTTTTTGAAGAAGACTGAAGAATTTATCAAGCTCAGTACAACCATCTTTAATTTCCAAATATAATTGAGTAGACCATGAAGTTGTCTCCTGAAAGCAATTAGCAATTTATTTAACTATTAAAAGAAGTCTTACTTTAGTTTCAAAGACAATAAATTTTATCAAATCAATTCATATTCAACAAATTAATTCTATAGATTGGATAGTATGAAAATTAGATATTTAATCTATTTTCAATGACAATCAGTTTTGTTAAGTACTTGTAGTTTAATAATTTTTACTTTCAATCTTGTAATTAGTTCGAAAACCGAGCTGTAATTCATATTTATATTATAATTCATATCTAAAAATTTTTACACTTAATTTGCATACATTGAATTAAGCATAGTTATAGTTTTTGTATAGAATTACATGAGATAATCAAAGCACTGAACAACAATTAGCTTAAAAAACTGTCAAATTCAACAGAAGACAGAAAACTTAAAATTATTGTTAGCTTTTCTACAGGCAATTGAATATGTTTATGTATTTTTGATAAATTTTTAATATATTTTTAAAAATTCATCTCATAATGTATTTCATTTTTATTACATATAGAATATTTCGAACTTGGCTCCTGAATTCATTTTTCAATTGTTAATTTATTCCCTTCAGTCTGAAAAAAATCTAAGAAAATATCCAATATTATCCATCCAGAAAGCAGACGCACAAAAAATTAGCGCTCGAGGTCTCAGCGAAATATAAACTTTAACCTAGCCAATATAAATTCTTCGTTTTATTTAGCAGTAAAATTGAGAAAATACAATCAAACATGCTTATATATTTTATATATTTCATAATTTTATTACAATTTAATCACAAATAAATCATTTTTTAAATTATAATTTAATATTAATGATTATAAAAATAAATATTTTTCAGTTATTTGACTTGAAATCTGTTACGAAATGACTAAAATATCACAGAATACTTCAGCATTTTTTATGGATGGATTTAGTGATATGTTTTTGGCAAATCTTTTTTCACTGGTTAAAAAGTTTTTTCTAAGTTTCATTATTTTTGAAGTCCTCTAATACTAATTTTTGCGCGTCTCCTTTTTGGGTGTATAATACGTCTTTTGACTTAGAGCGCCCTATACGTCAATATCATGTCAATACCTGAAACTCTGTTTCTAATTAAAAGAAAAGTAATTTGATTGATCGATTGAAGCTTGGGCTAGTTATTGATCAATAATTTCAATGCTTATCAATAAGATTTCAAGTGGGTGTTATACCACTTATAGATATTGATTTGAAGTAAATATGAGTTATGCTTCATATTCTTACTTCTCGAAAGCTGTTAAGTAATTGTGTCACAGTAAATCAATATTCACTTTTGCATTGAATTGAATTATGTAATAACGAATAACTAAAAATAAATCAATATAAGAGGTTAAACAAGGAATATTCAATTAAAGTAAAATCATACGAACTACTTTTGCTAAAAAATTTTAGTTAAGAAATTTGATTTTGAGTGAATGCATCTGAAAATTGGAGCTGTAACTGTATATTTAATCGGTTAAAAGTTGGTTCTGAAACTTCTATGATAAAACTTCTTTTAGGCTAATCCAATAACAGAAATTAAGAATGGCACAAACGGAAAGCTAGTTATGATTGGGATCGTGAGAGAATTCTTACAATTAATGACTAGTTATCTAAATATCAGGTGATTTTGATCGATGATTCAGATGTTGTGTAGTTAATTATTGATTGATTTGAAGCTATAAATTATTCGAGCCAACAGACGGTTATGAATATGGGTCTAAAATGGAATATAACTGGATGGAAATCGTAGGGATGTTAGCCAAAAATGTATATCTTCATTTTATTGTTTAATGTATTTTGGTTGAAATCTTGCTCTGATTTAATCAACGGGAATGTGATATATCCTTGGCTCCACTCGATGTGACATTAAAGATCTCTTCTTATATTATATTCAAATACTTTGATGATAATTCCTTACACTATAATAACTAACATCAATAAAGATAGAGAAAACAGAATAGCCGATTATTTTTTAAATGTTGAAAATCGATTTGGATATTAATTATAATTATGATGATATTTATATTTATTTTAATAGAGTTTACTTAAAACTTGATAGTAAACACACTCCAAAAGACAAATATAGCAGATCTTTAGATATTTGGAATTTGATCAGAATTTTACTTAATCAGAGTATATATTTTTTCAAATTTTCAGCTTCAATTTAACAAAATCTTTCAATTTTTCAGCCTACATAAAAGATTCACTTATGAATACACCGGTAATATTAATCTTATTTTTTAAAAGGATAATATTTTTGGGCCCAGCTAATTTAGGTTTCATTGGATAGATCTTAACTCTTTGAGTCGAAATATATATATAACTTATAGTCTATCTCATTCCATTTCCGAGTTATAGCCTCCAAAAGGTTTGGGACGGTAATTAAAAATTCAGGGGTAATAATTGAATACTGTTGTTGTCACTGTCGGGTGCTGTGCACATGAAGTTCTGTGGTATCTCGTATATGGCATGTACCTACCGAGATTAATTCACCAGGTAGGGATTTTTCAAACATTCTGTCTATCCGGATAGCACATTTTATTTACCTCCACGTGGTAGGGAATGGGCAACACAAAAGTTATATTTTTGTGGCTAAAAACCCGAAAAAACCGATTTTAATATAAAGTGGTTTTTCTCTCATAACTCGAAAACTATTGATTTTGGTAAAAAGTGCTTAGAGACTTTTGTGTTAAGCATTAAAAGACCTTTCAAATTGAGACAGTCATAGCTTACAAAAGTCTTGAACTTATATTGTATAAGTTCATATACTATTAATCATAAGTTCTCGATTATTCTTTGTAAAACTATTATTAGTTTTGAACCTTTTTATACATAATCCTACATAAAGAAAGCATATAAGAACTAACAATAAGCTAACGTTAGCTCAGTCTTAGTTCGTTCAGCTCTAAATTGTGTTTATTTAATGATAATAATAAGTGAGTTATTTAGTTGTACGTAACTTAGTGTATTCAGTGTTCTATTAAAGGGTAGCACGTCAATTCAGCACAATCAATTCAACGCACGACAATTCAGCGCTATAACAATTCAGCGCTGCGACAATTCGGCGCTACAACAATTCAGCGCCGCGACAATTCAGCGCTACGACAATTCAACATTGCGACAATTCAGCGCGCAAAAGTTCAGCGCTGCGATAATTCAGCGCATTTTGAAAATTTCAGGAAAATCGATTACTTTAAAGAAAAACAGAAACTCTAAATTAATAGGTGTTCACGGGACACTAATTTCAATCTATAAAAGTGTTTACTTTCAACCAACAATTACAAGTAAACATATTTATAGGTGATAGAATCTTTATTTGTAATTCAGTTGATTTGAATTAAGGAGAAATATTTTTAAAATAATTATATTTAATAAGAATATGATTATAAATCATGGAATATTAGTAGTGAAATACAAATATGTTTATTCAGTTATCAAAACATGTATGTGTTATATTTTGTACATTTTTTGGTAAAAATTTATTTCTTGTGAACACCAAATAGTCTAGAGGTCTCTGTTCTTCTTTAAAATTAATTTATAATAAACGTGCGCTTAATTGTCGCAGCGCTGAATTTTTACGCGCTGAACTGTCGTAGCGCCGAATTGTCAAAGCACTGAATTGTCGCAGCGCTGAATTGTTGGCGCTGAATTGTCGACGCTGAATTGACTTGCGCTGAATTGACGTGGAACCCTATTAAAGTTAAAATCAAAACTAGTAGAACTACTGTTATACCACAAGATGATGTGCCACTCATTGAAATCGGACTGGGCCCAGACATCCATAGAAAAATATTATCCTTCTTTATGGTATTAATATTCCTTGCTTTGTATTTATATCAATTCTCATATTAGACTGAATTAATAGTTGGATCTGACGCCGAGAAAATCGATACTTTGAACTAACTAGCGAATAATGAACATGTAGTGCCGGCCATACATTCCGGAACTTCTATCGAAACATTCTTTAAAGTAAGTATTGCTTATTCATTTCTCGGAAACATTCTCAATACTTTTAAACAAAATTTTTGTGTTGAATAAAGCTTTTGTGAGAATAAAATAGTTTATGAATTTTCAAGGACAGTGAACTCGAAGAAAATAAAAAAATTTGGTAAAGAATCATCGATAATAAAGAATATTCTATAGTCTAATCATTCGATAAATACTCAAAATTATCACCATTGATTAGTATCGGAAGAATAACATCACTTGAGCTAAAAATTGAAGCAGAACAGGTTAAACGGCATTTATGCAAATCTAATACGCGTTTAAATATTCATGTATCGCCCGATAGTTTTCTTGATATTCCTGTGGTTCTTGGATTCAAAAACAATTTAGATAAAAGTTTGAGGGACGGAATAGATTATATGTAAGAATTTTTTACTTTCATTGCAAAGATTTCATCATTTATTCTATTAATAGTGTTTCGGATACAGTAAAATACGGATTATTGAAGGCATGGAAAGTAGACAACATGGAAGATACAGACTTCTTATGAAGTTAAAGTTGACGCCTCTGTTTATAAATCTACTGCAAAAGCATACAATTATAATCCTTTCAATTTATTCAGTTTTAAAGTTACGATCTATTTTTTAGTTTTTGGATATTTATGTTTACTATTGATGCTAATAATTGAATGCTTTTTGTTATCCAATTATACTAAATAGAAACTTATATTAGAGTGGAACTACTTATTCAAATAAGTAAGCAAAATCAGTAGATATTCAGCTAATAATTAGTTTCTGACTGTAATGAAAATATTTCTGGTTTGAGATCTACCTGTATTATATATCCAATTTTATAATAGCAACATTCTCGCCTAATTGAACATATAAAAATAATTGGAGAATATTTTACATAATGGGTGGTTAAAGCGAGAATGGATAAATAATGAAAGACAGTGCAGCACAGGTACTGTAAGTCAATATTGAAAATCTGAAAAATTCAAGGTTTTTTTTAAGAGAAAAACCTACCAATTCACCAAAACTAGTACAACCATTCTTCGTTTTGAAATTGAAGTGAGTCAACCACCAAGTTGCAAATAATTAATGTTGTAATCAATAATTTTATTTAACCACTGAAAGAAGTTCTATTGAAGTTTCTAGGGTTATATATAATTAATTGAATCTGAATTCAATAAACAAATTCTAGTGAGTCGATGGTATGAACATTAGTATAGCCACTAGTTTGTTGTGATCTCAACTTTTTTCTAGGAAATAGGAACCAAATGAGGACTTCAGATTTTGATCGACTACGGCTGTAGACTCTAAGTTCAAATGTTTTTCCTCAAAGTCACAATTTTACCCAACTCTCAAAAGGTACAAATTTCTCAAATTTTGCATAATTTTACGATAGATTACTGCGAAATGTGAAATTTTGATAGTTCTATACAAAATTTAACATATAGCATGGAATATTGTAGAAATAGTGTTTAATATAATATTGTTGCAGCGTGTGCAAACTCGGATGGCCTTAAGTGAGATTTTACTGTAGCGAAGAGTTGAGCGATAACCGTAACTATACACAAATTTGTTTTTATAACAAAATAAAACTCGCTTCATCGTAACCAAAGTTTATTTTAAATATATAAATCTATCATTAAATAGGTTTTTAACTAACTTTTTATGAGCCTACAGTTTGGCTCTAGCGTATCTTTAAATACAAAACTTTAGGATAGTGGCCAAACATTTCAGCCAATGTCTTACAGTTTAGTTTTGAACAACTGGTCAATCAGTCTCAGCTGATTGATTTCAAATAATTTTGGATCAATTCCTAAAAATCGACACTTACTGTCAAGTCATCCAAAATAACGTTACTCTTGAACTTAGACAATGGAGTTTCATTGTTTGAGTTCTTAGAAGAGATTCCCAGTTAGAAGAGATTGCTCCCCTTAAGTTCAAGGTTGTGCCCTAGTTTGAGATCTAATAAAAAACATGATCCACTAGATTCAGTAACGACTTGTCTCGAGATATAAGGTTTTTCAGATTATTGCACCTAAATCAATGTTTAGATTCCATTTTACACTCAGGTAAATTCCAATAATATGTTTTAATGAGGAAAATATTAAATCAATAAAGAAGTAGTCTTTGATTCTCATAGGAAGCCATCACATCTAAGAGTTGTTTTTGCACTTATTCGTCACAAAACTGCATTCTTCTATCATTTATGCAATACTAACATAAATGAAAGTCAATTGTTTATAAAATTTTCAAAGAAAACTAGTTTTTTCATTAAAATTTTATTTCGATTTAAAAAATTTTAAATATGTAATTTATTGAATTTTAAAAATATAATAACTTAATATTAAGTGATTTTTTGTTCAAAATGAATGATTTAAGTGTATTTGAAAGTTGAGTTGTTTTAAACACGTTTTTATTTGTATGCATGAAGCTGTAAGTCGTTACTACATACAACGAATCATATGTGAATGCAAGAAAATTTTTGAGTTCACAATATGAAAAAACCCTAATCAAAACTCAATCAGTTTTTTTACAATATATTCCTCAATTAAAATGTGCAAAAACATAATTTGAGTATTCATTTGTTTTTAATGCAAATTAGTTGAAAAATGAGTAAATTTAATTACTAAACAAATAATTTATTAGATAATGTGATAATGCATTATCCGAAAGATTCTGTAATATCGGAAATAAGTCGTCCTGTTCACTCTGTGAAAGTATGTCACAATTTGATTCAGTACATGGTTCGACTTATGTCAATAAACACATCAATATAAATCTCCATAAAGATAATAAACGAATTTATGCTAAAGCGTCCAAATAATTTTATTTACTCATTTTTGTATTTGAAATTCATTGAAATTTTGTATCCTATACTTGGTCCATCATTTGGCGGGCTTATTCCTAGCTCTATTAACACACTCTGTTGATAGTATTGCGAATACATTATTGAATGCGTTATTAAAAGTACGAAAAGGGGACACCGTAGAAAACTAAGGTTTTAAGTAATAAAAAATCAAAATTTGTATTTACAGATTTTCAGTATCTAACAATTATAAACTTTCCAACTTGCTTTCAATGTTGCAATTTATTCTTATTATGGATCATAAGTGGTCAATGGTTTCTTTATACTAAGCATTCAAAACTATAAAGTGCTATCACATGAATAATAATAATAAGAATATCACGAATTGATTTCAACTTAAATGATAGTAACGAATCGATATCACTATTATTAAAAGTAATTCACTTTATTATCTCTCAAAGAAGGCCATTAGTGCGGAACAAAGGAGGATGCCCATCGACAATGCATTCTCAGTCTATACCGAGTGTTAAATGTCATTGGAAATATCTTGATGAGTAGACCAAAAGTATATATGGGTCTACCATTGGAGTTAAAAGGTTATTGAGTTATGGGTCAAAAAGGCTCACGATCGGACCATAGGTCGAACAGGATAGATATGGATATCATTTTCTTGTCGAGTACTATCCAAATATGTATAGATGTTATATACTTTGATAATATCTCTAAGACCATCGTTTTGTGAGTTTGCATTTGAGCCGAGCGGTCATACTTCCTCTCTCCTCATTTTCATAGTACTATTGTCAACGCGAGAATGGACTTAGAGCATTTTGTTCTCGTGCCCACATAATGGCAGCTTTTGGTATCACGGATATGGCACATACCATCCTCTACTGTGAGTCTAAGTAGAGTCTTTGATGATCCACTCCCAGTAAATGTGAGCGCACGATTTTAATGAACACTATTTATACACGTCTTTTATATATACATCTGCTTTTAACAATGTTTAAATTTATTAGCTTGTTTAAGAAAGCCCATGATGACTCTTAGTATATAACATTTATACATATTTGGATAGTATTCGACGATGGAAAGAGAATGATATCCATACTGACTGTGTTCAATCTATGGTCAGGTCATGAACTTTATTGGCTTATAACTCATTAACCTTTTAACTTCAACGGTAGACTCATGTATATTTTTGATCTACTCATTAAGATCTTTCCAAAGATATATAACACTCGAACATTAAGGTATAGACTAAAATGGGCATCATCCTTTATTCATTTCAGTATGATTGAGGCAAATGATATTGAAATTTCAAATAAAAGTAAAACTAGTTCAATATATAAAAAGTTTTTCTACTTTCAATGACGATTATTTCTATTTTTGACAATATTAAGCTACCTTAATACCTTAATACCTTGATACCTTTACAACTTCAGTTCATTTTTGTCATTAACTTGTTTATCAGATTCTGTGTAAAATAATGTATTTTCATGTGGAGTGAAAATTATATAACACAGGTTTATAGCATAGTTGTAATTGAAAAAAGCTATAATCGATGATTGAATTTCAATATGCATTAGTCTTCAATATCATTGTCGTCTTTTTGATATTCAATTTCAATATTTACAAAGATATTAAGAAATATTTTAACAATAAAATCATGTTTATTGTATGCAAAAGTGAATAACAATCGATATATACGCAACTCACTTATATGATAGTTAATAAGAGAAGACTATAATGAATTTATAAAAATTATTGCTATCGAGAATTTTATTGTATAAAATTTGGTTTTCCGTGCAATGCATTTAAAAATAGGAGCAGTAACTGTAAGTTTAAAAGATATATCATATTTATGTTACTTCAGAAAATTTTTTCAGGCAAATCCAGTGACAGAACTGAAAAATACTACCGATGGCAAACTAATAATGGTTGGAATCATGAGGGAATTCCTACAATTAATGACGAAACATTTGAATATTAGGTAAGTTCTCAGAATCAAAGTATTTCGAATTAATTATAAAGTGTTTTCAAGTTATAATTTGGTCGAGCCGTCAGACGGTGAATATGGGACTAAAGATCAAAATAATAAATGGACGGGTATCATAGGCATGTTAGCCAGAAATGTAAAGATTTTAAAATCTGACTCTAATTTTAATTCAGAGTGGAAAATAATTATTTTTCGATTATTAGGAATGTGATATATCCATAACTTCACTCGATGTTACATATGGCAGATCTCTTGTTATATCATTTTCAGAAATATTAACGACAACTCCATATACTATAATAACTAATACCAATAAATACAGAGACAACAGAATGACAGACTATTTAATGAGTGTTGAAAAATCTATTTGGATATTAATGATGATAACATCAATTATTATAGTTATTTTCTATAAAATCTATGTCAAACTATATAAAAACGAACAAAAGTATACTGGACATATAGATATCTGGGATTTGACAAGAATTTTTGTCAACCAAAGTAAGCATTAACTGAATTCTCAAAACTTGAATACTTCTAGAAGTTAAGTTCAAATTTTCAGGCTTACTGAAAACTTCAGCTCCGAATATACCGACAATGTTAACCATTTATTTCAATTTATGGTATGTCATCATTTGTATTTATATTAATTCTCATATTGGAGTCGAATTAGTAGTTGGATCTGATATCGAGAGAATCGATACTTTACAACAATTAACAGATAATGAAAATATAATACCAGTCGTATATGTTGGAAGTGCAATGGAATCATTTTTTAAAGTTAGTCTCTATTTATTGACTCCCAAATAAACTCTCGATACTACTTGAAAAGATTTTCGTGTAAAATAAAGTTCTGAACAAAATAGTATAAGGTATAATTGATTTTATAGGACAGCGAACTCGAAGAGAATAAGAAAATATGGAAGAGAGTAGTGAATAATAAAGAATATTCTTTAGTCACCTCGTACGATGATTGTTTAAAATTATTACCATTGATTAGTATGGGAAGAATAGCACTACTTGAGTTGCAAAATGACGCATCAACTATTAAACGGTTTTATTGCAAATCTGAAACACATTTAAATTTTTACATTTCACCCCATAGTTATCTTGAGGTTCCGATAGCTCTTGGATTCAGAAAAGGCTTTGATAAAAGTTTGAGAGATGGAATAAATTATATGTAAGTTTTAAATTTAAAGAGTCTGTGCTTTTATGAAGCATATGTTTTGTTGATAGTATTTCGAGTATAGTATCGAATGGATTATTAAATGCATGGAAGGTAGGTATAACTTGGAAAACAGAGATTTCAAATAGTAGTGAAGTTGAAACTTGTGTTCATAGAGCTACCTCACATGTAGATAATTATAAACCATTCAATTTATTGAATTTTAAAGTTATGCTATATTTGATAGCTTTTGGATATTTGTGTTCTCTATTTATATTAATGATCGAATGCTTTCTATGGGGTGTAAATAAAAGGACTTCATTAAAGTACAAACTTATTCCTCAGAAACTATTGAATATTTTTACATGAAATTTTTAAGAATTAAAAAGGAATAATGGGAGATTATGATAGGATAGCATAAACTTTATCTTTCAAATATCCCCATAAATAATTACTCGGAGCGTCGCGACAATTGAATTCTTTTCTGAATTTCCTTTGCACAAAAACAGGGCTCACTTGATTTAAATAATATTGTTTAACGATAAATGTTCGCATTTCGGTTGTGTAGGTCGCCATTTTTTTAAGTAGAATAAACAGAATTCGAATTACATGAAAAAAGATCTCCCACTACTTTAGAAGAGTATCGCAAAGTTTCAGCTTTTAATTATTATTTTTCTAAAAGTTATAATTAAATACTTTTATGAAGTCCTTTTATTTACACCCTGTATTATACAATTATAAAAAATAAAAAATATGTTTAAACCTAATTACTTATTCAAATAAGTAAATAAAATCTGTAGATATTTAGTCAATAATCAACTTTTATCTAAAATGAAAATTGCCTTGGGTTAAGTTTTGAATCTGTATCCAGATCCGTAATAATAAAATTTAGTTTCATATATGATTATAATCTGAGAACGATTAACATGAGTAATTAACATTCGATTAATTCATTTTCACATTATTGATGGATAAATAGTTCGTGTGTTTGACAATACATTCCTCTTATTCAATAGTTTCCATTTTTACACTTTCACATAAAGTGATTATCCAATACAAATATTTTATTATATAGATTATGGTCGAAAAGGTTTCAAATTTTTTCATCCAAATGAATCAAACTAATCAAGGATAGATTTTGCTCAACAGTCAAATTTTGTAAAATACTAAAGGCAATTTTCACAAAGCTTGTATTATTTAAATGGTTTTCGTTAAATCAGTTATAATTCAGAAATATCCGACAGAATTTTCACCGGTTATGAAATCTAGAGCATGATTGCTAATCAACTTAATGCTATTGTCTGAGAAACTTAAGTTTATTCATTTATTGATAAAATAGATAATTAAGAATAAAAATTATTTTTATGGTCAATCTTATCCTATCTAAGAATACTCCAGAAAATAACAGTCCACTCAAATAGTTTTCTTTAAGTAGTTGAGACTAAAATTTATAAACTTTGAACAAACTTTTCAAGCTCCATTTGATTACCTGACGTTATTATAGAAAATGTTTCGTTTGGCAGTTCTTCGATCACATAATTTGATGAATTAAAATTAATGTTGTATAATTTGCCCGGTCAACCTTAAGGTTAAGTGTTTGACAGGAGTCAAAGTCAAAGCTATGATTTTCAACGAAAGCTATGCTAAAAGGTCAAATATTTTAACTTTGATTCTCATTATTCGACTCTCAAAAATGACTTAAGCTCAATCCACAGCACTGCAATTTCATGCTGCGCGACGCGATGGATCGCCAGCAAAATTTCATACGATACTTTATATGCCGTAAGTTGCGTGCAACCCTTATCCACATTAGGACATCGTATTTAAATAATATCCAATAGAAACTTCAGGATCACCTCGTATAATTTACATAAGTTTCGCTTTTGTTTTGTTTGTTTTTAATTTGATGTCATTGTATTAAAACTATTTTTATTAGTTGTTATATCAAAATCGTTGCATAAAGTTGAAATAAGTTCAACTCCTCAGGAGATGAGCGACGTCTCCTGAAGAAAAATTTCAAGCGACGCTCTTATCTATAGCAAGAGCGACGATCACAGAATGACAATCATAGATTGCAAGCGACGCATTGCACTGCTGTGAATTCGGCTTTAGGCAGTATTTCTGTGCTTCATGAGTGTAGGAAGTGAGGAAATTTTTCTCAAATCAAGTAATTTGACAAATAAAAAGTAAAATAGCACAGTTAAAAATTATGTTATTACAGAATTGAGTCGAATCTTTAGAAAAATGATTGTACTATTTGATTGTATTGAAAAATAAAACTTGAACGTTAAGAAGGTCAAAGTCAAGGTTAAAAGTCGATGCTTTGTCAGACGGTT
The DNA here is from genome assembly GCA_018873245.2 of Archegozetes longisetosus. Taxonomy (NCBI): domain Eukaryota; kingdom Metazoa; phylum Arthropoda; class Arachnida; order Sarcoptiformes; family Trhypochthoniidae; genus Archegozetes; species Archegozetes longisetosus. The sequence continues at coordinate 9,784,936 of JAEMBT020000008.1, read as the reverse complement.
AAGCCAAAAGCAAAGCATAGCTTGGCCTTTAGCTCACTTATACATCATTAATTAAAATAATATACATTGTGAAGATAACAAAATTTGACATCTTTGTATTTATTGCCATTTTTTATTATAATTACTTGTGATCTTTCCGAAGTTCCATCGAAAAATAATGTGTTTTAAGTAGTTGTTCTGATTTATGTCTATATATTTAAATTCACAACTACTGACTGAATTCTACCGAAAAAGTTTTATATCATAAACAGTTCATAATCGAAGTGATTGAGCAAGCTATACATATGAATATTATATTTATTTTTGTCTCATTGAGAACAGAGCCTTCACATGTCAATGAATTAATAGTATTCGATCTATTGTTGTAATTTTCGTAAATACACAGATAAGTCAGCTCTGTTTGCGATTGGTAATATATTTTCGAATGGTATTAACTGTAAAACCACTAGAATTAAAGGAATTAGTGTATAATTAAGTGCATAATACAATTTTGATCAGAATTTATTGAATTAGTAACTGATTGATATTATTGTGTTCTTCAATCATGTTGTCAATAATTTGTGTTCGATTAGTTATGAAGTTTGAAAACTTGCATATCTTTCAACTAAGTGATCTGAATTAAATTCTACAGGAATCTTATGCTATATTAAAATTGAAAGTTATATATATTATAACAGCAGAGATCTGGTGATACGAAAACTAGTGAATAATAGATCCGATTATACCATTTACTCAAATATTCAATAATTTGTATTTAAATTTTAAATTATAGCTATTGTAAATATAGCCAAAGTTCAGAAAATTAGATTTATAAATAATAATAGGTTTATTATTTTGATGTGACTCTCGTGAATATGGAGTTAAAAATGAAAGAGATAGGGTGAAAATTAAAGACATATTAGTTAGAAATGTAAAACTTCAATATTTTCAGTATATTTATAATTAAAACATTTTGATTTGACTAACAGGAATGTGTTAATAATATACAGGATAAGAAAAAATGATTTTCCAGTAGCGTAGAACAAAAATTATTATAGTTAGAGAAAAATCGGTTGAATACTCTGATTTTCGTTAAAAAATACATTAAAAAGAGTTTATTTTAAAAGTCAGTATGAGAGCTTTGGGCTTGAATTACAGCAGTTATCTTTCTGAATAAGTTAACAATAAATATTCAAATAAATCAGTATTATTTGAATATGCATTTGATACTCATTTAAGCAATGCATTTGATCCTATCGAGGAATCTTTGCTCATCCAAATCATTAATTAATCCAGCCATTAATTGTTAACTTTTTTCAAATGATATCAATGAAAATAGTATGAAAAAGCGATCAAAAACAGATTGTATTAAAAATCTGTTGGTTTACTAACAGAATGTCGTTCTTTAACAACGTTACACGTTTATTAGATTTTTAAATATAAATTTTTTAATGTATTTTTGACGTAAAATCAGAATATCCAACAGATTTTGCTCAAACTATAATAGTTTTTCTTACCCTGTATAAAAAGTAATAGTCTTATTTACCGGGTGGGCCAAAAGTCTCTTGATGGTTTGAGTTGATAATAATTTCTAAATGAGCTGATCGATTTTCAAAATTATTTTAAATTGAAAATACAGTAATGGAAGATAAGTACACTCGAGAGTACGATATATTAACCAACTTTGATCCTGAAAATTAATGATGAATTAACTGTCATCCTTAGTTATGACAATTGGAATTTGATATAATATTGGTAAAACATAGACAAAATTATCAAATAATTGATAATTTTTATAACCACTTACCCTGATATTTAAAGATATCAACGTAAAAACATGATTTTTTGCGAAGTAAAGAGGCATAATTTTAAATATTTGGGTAAATTATATGTAACCAAGTGATTACCATGCGATTTGTGATGTGTTTTGTAGTAAATGAAATATATGGCAAAGAGATAATTAATAAGGTTTAGAATTGTATAATGGTGGTCAAGGTCTTCACGAAATTGCAAGAAAATTGATATCCCATACTCTACTGTTCGTTATTTTATCAAAAATGACTGCAATAGAGTTAAAAAGTAGAGAGGGTCCAAATTTAAGATTACTTTACGAGAAAAGATACGAATTAAAAGGGAAGTAAGAGCTCTTGGGTTACAGAAACGACGCGTCACCGTCAACAAAACCAAGTCAAACTGTGATCTGGATGTCAATATTTGGACAGTACGTCGGGAACTTCGTCGCCAAGGGTTTGTGTTCGCAAATGTGAAAAATACCTGCCCTTGACGAGAAAACAAAAAATTTGGCAGAAGTTTGCTATCGATTGCATCCGTAATTTACATAGACTTAATTTAACTGTATTTAGAGATGAAAAGCGATTTTGTTTCGATGGATTTGATAGTTGGAGCACATAAGGTGATAAGTATTCTATTCCGACAAGAATTAAGCGTCAAATGGGTGGCAGCGACGTAATGGTCTGGGGTTGCGTATTATCTGATGGCTTTATCTACATTGAATGAATGAAAGGGAGTGTTAAGGCCACAGATTATCGATCTTTCTTAAAGGGCAAAGTTAAGCCACTTCTAGACTCTAAGTTTGAAGGTAAATAGTATTATTTCTAACAGGACAATGTCAGTATTTACACAGCATCTGTAGTTATCAATTAGTTCAAGTCAACAGGAATGAAATTATTTCTGACTCCACCTCGTAGTCCCGGCCTAAAATTAATGGAAGACATCTGGAAAATGATGTGCGACTATGTCTACGATGGACCCCAATTCTATAAAGCAGAAACTCTTTGGCAGAAGATTCAAGAATCGGCGGAATATTTGATGCAAGAGAAGAGCCAAAGAATTATCAACCTATATTATAGGTATAACCACCGGCTCTCAGATGTCATCGAACTTAAAGGGGAACAAGCTAGATTTTAAAATTTTGTAAAGTTTAATACTTTCAATAGAATTTGATTAATGGTTAATAAAACGTGCCCTTTATAATATGCCAAAATGATGTTTTTGTGATAATATTTCCAAATACACATGCTATTCATTTCAATAAATAGAAATTATTCGGTAATTCCATTTATATTTTATTATTATTATTATATTAGATTTTGAATTTTTCCACTTATTTTAAGGATCACAGCTAGTTAATAAATCGTGCTCTTGAGTGTATAAGCTATATAATGATGTTGTCAATGTGAGCTGCTTCTGCAACTATCACATAACACAATCTTTCTGTAAAGTTTTCAATGATAGAGTGTAACGTTTCTCGATCATTGAAACGCACTCGACTTTAAGCTCCTGATATAGTGCAGTGCAGTGTTTTACAGTGGAATCTCATTAAATGGATGTTTTACTTGTGTAAATTCGATGTTTACACTAAATAAAAATTAAATGCACTGAAGCTCCATCTACGAAATATTTTTTAGTTATATTCTCTCATTCAAAAGTTATTGGTCATTAAAATTGTCAAATAACTTTTGACCCACCCTGTATCACAAAAGCAGGCATAGTAATGAGCATACAAAGAATTTCTATGCAAAAGCATGTTTTTCTTGCGTTTACAGATTGTATGCAAACCAGGAAATCTATACGAATCACAGAATAAGCTTTTAAATGATCTAATATTTATCGTGCATATAAATGCATATTTTGTCTAAATCTTAAGCTGCATGCATATTTTCGCGTTTTTAATAATAAGAGCCGATTTTATTCCCCAAAGAGTGCTTTCAGCAATAAATCTCTTTGAATTTTAACTCCTAAGGGATTATTATCTGAGTGATTGTAGAAACAATTTACTTTATAGTTAAAACTACACAAAAAAGGTTTCATGTTTTATTAGAGTTTAGTCATAGTTTGAATTAAAGCCCATAACGTGTTATTGATAGAGTCAGTGGGTGCAAAATTAATCTACATTAAAGTTAGCACTTCTTCATAATTTAGTATATTATTTTAACTTGAGTGCTAAGTATGGCTAAAACTAATAATCCTTTACCTGTGCAATTAAGAAACAATGTGGAAAATTTTGGTAAAGATATTTTACTCGATCGTTAATTAATTATAAGATCGTTCATTATAATCTTTAAATTAAGCCTCGATCTTCAATTAACGAGCGCTTTGAGAATCGATCATTACTTAAAATCGTACTAAACTTGATCTTAAACTTAAAGATCGCTTCGAGAATAGCCCCCTGGTATAGTACTATTTGTATAATTGGAAAAATATTAAAAGAAGCAAATCTTCTATGAGTGATATACAAGAAGATTATAGTATTCAGGAGTTGACTGACTTTAAATTTTCACCAATTACTTTCGATGTTGAGCGTGATCTTTCTATTTATAAATTAATTCTAACTGATAGACGTTAACGTTACTTCTTTGATGACTTAAAACTTTATTTTGTCACGCATTGTAACTGTGAATTAATTAAATAGTCATTTTTTACTAATACCTAAATACTCAATTTATTTAATTATCAAAGTACATATTTAAGTACATATTTTGGCATTTTTAAGTACATATTTTACAATAATAAATGCATATTTATCCTATGTATGGTAATGAGAATCAAAAAAGTCTGCTGGTCAAAGAACACTTGTGCACATAATTCATTTATGTAAAAGTTAGATTACTTAATTCCGGTTTTGGTATGAAAAACAGTTCGAGCGTAATTTGAATTCAGTCTATAGTTCAAAAGTCAGAGGATTCAGACAATTATCGGTTGTGAAAATCAAAATTATCCTACAATTATATAATATTTATCGTAACGAGTAGACTGTTACAGAAAGATATCGAAATAAGAGAAGGATTATATGAAGACTTTGAATAGCGTTGAATAGATATGGTGCAATAATTTTTCATATAAATAGCGAGCCTTTCCGAGTAGAGAATCACTTAAATCTGTCAAAGGACTTTGCCGGATAAGGACCTCATATTTATATAATTATACAAAACATTCTCATATTAAAATAGGATGAAAATGATGACTAATGATACAAATATTCTTGTTAAATAATACAAGAGAAATGTGATATGATAGTTTTTATAAACAAATGAAAAGCTCTAATAACTTTAAATGTAACATACTATATGAAAAATGTTTGCAATTTATTTATTTAATGACAACATTGGTAACATAAAAAAACTTATAATTTTTAAAAGAATAATTAAAAATTTTTAAAAATATTTTTTAATTATTGATTTTAAACAATGTTATACTAAGGTACCCAAAACTTTCTTTTAATGAATCATTAAGATTTCATAAAGCTATTTAATATTTTAAAAAGAAAATCTTGGGTACCGTAGTATAACATTGTTTAAAATCAATAATTAAAAAATATTTTTAAAAATTATAAGTTTTTATGTTAGCAATGTTGTCATTAAATAACAAATAAATTGCAAAAAGAATTTTTCATATAGTATGTTACATTAAAAAGTTATTAGAGCTTTCCATTTGTTTATAAAAACTATCATATCACTTTTCACTTGTATTATAACAAGAATATTTGTATCATTAGTCATCATTTTCATTCTATTCTAATATGAGAATGTTTTGTTTAATTATATAAATATGAGGCCCTTATCCGGCAAAGTCCTTTCTATTTCTTAGAAAATTGTCAAAAGTTTTCGACGCATACAAAAAATGAGATTTTTAATCTCCGCTTTGTTATTCTTATTCGCTGTTTATTGTAAGTAAACTTTCAGAAAATTTTCTCATAAACGATATTCATGAAATCAAAATTTTCTAATGAGTCATGACTTTTATTTAATTTATAGTCAGTGAATCCTATAGTATTGCTAAACGTGATGCTCAGGCAGATCTTCTCAAGACTATCACCGAATTGTTGACTAAGGCCCACAATGTAGTCGAAGCTCTCCAGAAAGAAGGAAAATCTGCTTTAGTAGATAGTCTTCAAAAATCCATCAAATCATTAACTGACACTGAGGCCCAATTGAAGAACTTTAATCCAACTACCGAATTGGGTAAAGCTTTGCTCGAAGGTCTTGAGCAACTTGTGAAACAAGGTGAAGCTGCTCTAGAAGATCTGAAGAAAGCTAATGCTGGTTCTTAATTTATTCATGTTTTTGTAGTTTAGATCAAGATTCTAATTCATTATAATAATTAACTTTAAACTTTTTTATTTTAAAAAATTATTCGTTACTTCGAACGAATAAAAATTTTATCATAAAATAAAATCTTTATTAGAAATATAAACCTTCAATATGCTTTATTTTCGGTATGTTTAGGATGAAAACTATTTTGATTTAATTAACACGAATTTTATGTGCCAATGACTTTACTTGATGTAACTTTTGAAATAATTCCTGTTATATTGAATTCAGAAATGCTTACTCCTTTATACTATTATATCTAAAAATATTAAATATAACTGAATAACTGAAAGATTACAAAATAACAGATTTATTTAACATTGAAAATGGATTTATGTTTAAATTTATTATTTAGAACAATTGTAGTTTCTTGCAAAAAACGATTTCATCTGAATAAGAATTAATGAGAAAATTTTGAAAGAAAAATTTGTAAACACTTTGGTATCTGTAATTAAATTAGAATTTTACTCAATCAAGCTAAGCATTTATTGAAACATTTAAACACAATACTTGAATTAGCATTACAAAACCTTTTCGGCTATACTAAAGGTGTTTCACTTTAATTTATCGGATTTTGATCGTAAAATTAATACAGCAATTTCTTATAATGTAAATTTTTGACATGTTCAATGTGAGCTCCGTCGCCTGAAGCAATCAATCGGCATCTTCGTTTCCAATCCTTCATTGCTCTTTGTACCTCTTCGAAGCTAATTTGATTCCATACCGATTTTGAAACTTTCCAAAGACCGTTTAGTGTTTTAGCATTACGATTGAAAGGTCTCTGTTTAAGTACTCCGAAAGCAAATAGTCACATAAAGATGCGTCCGGAGATTTGACAGGGATCTGTTGTTTATCGATATAATTAATTTTCATTTTATTCTTAAGTTCTTCGAGATAATTATACGTTTTGACGATGTATGCTCTGACGCTTTGTCATGATTAAAAAATACCTTATTAAGTTCGTTTGGGTAAATTTTCGGAACTTCGATCTCAAGAATAAGCTTAAGGACATATTTAATATAATTATCAGAGTTAATTTTTACATTTGATAGCACTTTCTTAAGAGGGAGAACTCCACGACCAGAGACAGCCCCTACAATCATAAAGCCTTTAGGCCAGCGTTCTTTACAGAATCGTAACCAATTTTCGGGCGGTTGTTCGCCACGGTTTATATAAAAAATTTTTCTTTGACCATTACAATAGTCGAGATAAAGCCATGCCTCATCGAGTGTTACCATGAATTCACTTTTTCCACCTGCGAGATGCTGCTTATAGAGTCTCCGGCAATTAGTTTTTCTGTTGGCCTTATGAATAGCATTTAACGCGTGTACTTTGGTTTTTCTACGGGTTACTTTACCCAAATCATTGTGAATGACTCGATTAATTGATGAAAACGATGTTTGGAATGATTTTGCAATATTACGTTGTGATAGAGGATTAGGTGTATCGATCTTTTTAGCAACATTCTGAATGAGTCGTTCAGTCCTTACAGTCCGTTTATTCTTTCGTTTGCCCAAAACCTTTCCTGTCCTTTGTGCAGATCGTTTCAAACCTTTACCATTAATAACATTAGTAATGGTCATTTCACTGACTTTGCAATTAATCTTCACTAATTCTTTTAATATCATTGATCGGGACATTTTCTTTTTGGAAAGTTACAAAATGATCTCTTCAGTTCCCGGTGGTAACATCTTAGGCATTATTAAACAAAAACACTACGGAATTATAAATTATGGTTGACTAAGAGCAAACACATGTTTGAATGAACTAACAGTAAAAAATGACTGCAAGTGCACCTACAATATTAATTTAAAATCAGATAAATAAAAGTGAATCACCCTTAGTATAAAAGGCCATTTTCTGAATGCAGCGACAATATTGATCTGTTATTCCAATTTATGATATATTGTAGTTTGTATTTATATTATTCCTTATATTGGAGTTCAATTAATAGTAAGATCTGATATCGAGGGAATCAGTACTCTAGAATAATTAACAGATAATGAACATATAATAGAAGCAGTGCACGCGGCAGCTGTCATTTAATCATTTTATCGAAAAAACTATAGATATTTTTATTTAGATAGTTTGTTTCTCAAGATTTTGTGAGCAGAGAATACATTTTTATAATTTCATTTTGTATTTCTTTCCATGAACTTGAAGAGAATATGAAAACATGACAAAGAATAATTAGTAATAAAGAATATTCTTTGGCCGATTCATATGATTCATAACCAAAGTCGTTGCCATTAATTAGTATGGAAAGAACAACATTACTTGAGTTGTAGAATGGTGCACAACTGATTAAGCAGTTTCATTGCTATTTTAATACGCATTTGAATTTTTGCATATCTCCTGATAATTATCTTGAGGTTCTGATAGCTCTTGGATAGAGGAAGAGTTTTGATAAAAGCTCAGGGAATGGAATAATTTATATGTAAATGTATTATACTTTTTATTCATAAATTAATAATTATATCGTCTGCTAATAGTGTCCCATATACAGTAACAAAAGCACTTCGAATGCATTGAAAGTACTGTAGATATGATCAGAGATCCAAATTAACTTGTTGAATTTGGTTTTACAATCAAAGCTTAGTATATAAAAAATTATCTTCTATACCTCCATTGAAATTGGGAATCCTTTTGTGAAACTCACATCAGCATATTTTTTAACCCAATCTTCTGCGGAAAGTTTTTTGTTTTCCATATATATATCTCAAATATATCACAAAAATATGTCGCAAATACATCTACATTTTTTAGTTACTCATCGCTAATTAGAAAATGCCACTACACTGCAACAATAGATCGCACAAACAAAAGCATGTGAATGCCTTACAATAAACGTTTAACTTATACGCACTAACCTCATGTGTAACTCTCAAAAATTTGTATTTATAGGTTTAATTTTTCTGAACTAAATTTCTTGTTTGAAAAAATGGTTTGCTAAGGCTTACCATCTGTTCGGTTTTCACTCGGACAGTCCGGTTTTGAGGTGCACTGTCCGGTTGACAGATTGAACCTCCAACTGGACTATACAATGTCCGGTTTTGTCTCAAACGATTAATTAAAGCCGTATTATATTGGACGCGTGTTTATCATTACGAATAATTTATGTTCAAAAGATAGAAATAAATCAATGACACAAAATCTTAATGCAGAAATTTGTGTACAAGTTAATTTTGATTTTAAATGTCCTCAATTTCATGGTTATGTGAAAAATAATGATAAAATACTAAAAGCCGGAAAATTTAACATTAAATACACTTTTAAATTGACTAAATAGTTGTATTGCATCTAATAATTGAATTAAACAATTTTTGAAAATATCAAAGGGGGACCCTCATAGATTTTTAGTACGAATTTGGTTCAGATAAAAGATGGTAAGCCTGTGTGTGTTTAATTAGTTAAAATGGGTTAACCAGTTAATTAGGGATCTCTAGATATGATTTGGAAGAGAGATTTCAAGTAATAGTGAACTTAAGGGTTGTGATTTTATAGATCTACTAATACTAAGTTTTAAAGTCATGCTTTATTTAATTCTTCCGTATTTTCATGTTCAGTTTTAGTACTTTTAACTAAATGCTTTCTATTACTCAATTATATAAAAGCAAAAATAAAAATTATGTTCAGGTCGTATCGTAAGTATTATATTCTTATTCAATATGCTATT